>JAPXFQ010001700.1:346206-813039 GCA_028564705.1 Apricaphanius iberus | reverse complement strand
TCCATCCATCCATCCATTTTCTTAACCGCTTAATCCTTTATGGGTCGCGGGGGTGCTGGTGCCTATCTCTAGCTGTCAACGGGCGAGAGGCGGGGTACACCTGTGATGGACAGGTTGCCAGTCCATCACAGGGCAGGACAAACAGGACAAACAACCATGCACACACTCACACCTAAGGACAATTTACAGTGATCAATTAACCTGACAGTCATGTTTTTGGAATGTGGGAGGAAGCCAGAGTACCTGGAGGGAACTCACGCATGCACGGGGAGAACATGCAAACTCCATGCAGAAAGACCCTGGGCCGGGATACGAACCCACAACCTTCTTGCTGCAAGGCAACAGTGCTACCCACTGCGCCACCGTGCAGCCCCACATAGTAACTTAATGTAGATTAATTTAGCCTCCCTTCATGCAACCGAGTCAGGGCTAAATTCAGCCAGGATAACTGGAAAATCCCAGCTTAATCCCTTATCTTGCTTTTGTGCAATACCCCACTGGAGTCGCTGAAATATAAATTATATAAATACTGTGACAAAAACATCAATATGCATTTTCCCTGTTATTTTAGTGAGAACAAGTCTGCTGATAAGAGTTGGACTCTGCATGAAGTACCTCCATGTTTTTTTCAGATGACTGGTTCAAACTCATTGGTGGGTGGAGCAGAAACAGATCCTGACTGGGGTCCTCATATCAACGTAACACCCGTCGATATACGTTCCCACTCTCACTGCTGGTCGTAAGCTCTGGGATGTCAGCGTCTGTGGACACAAATACTATGAATGCTGGGAAATTCAGTCTGTTTAGTCCGTCTGGTTACCAGCACTGATTTATGGAGGAGTTAATCCTGATGTTTTTCTGAGAGGATTTAAGGTCTCTTTATTTTTATTTTATTTTTTACAAAATGTTTTTCAGATTCACTGTAAATATGATTTTTTTTTAACATAAACTTCTGTAAACTGAGTTGTGCTAGAAAATCAATGTATTTTTTATTTTAAAACATTTCAAATTTAACCTAAATGTGTTAAACTGATCAGGCTGGATTCCTGGCATAGTTTGCTTTGAAGATTTTAGTTCTTTTTTTTTTGAGTAAATGCTTCCTTAGAGACTTGTTTTCCCGACTGTCTAATTTTTTCAAAGCTTCTTCCCTTTTTAATGCTTCCATCTGCAGCATAAAGACCCTGTTGACTTTTCCTCCAATCCTCTGGCTGACCACCACTTCATGTTCTACGACTACTGGTGGTGAAGCTGGAGAACCATGAGGTCCACACCTTCTTCAGACTGCTGGCACCCTGCCACACCATCATGGCTGAGGAGAAGAAAGAAGGTGGATGGAGAAAAAAAAAATCCAAGTTCCAGCATCATCTGATACCTCGTAATTAGGAATGTCACTAATTTTCAAGTATGAAACTCATATTAACGAAAGCTCATGTCTGCAGGGTAATTTTATCTCATGTCACTAAACAGCGGCATAATATATCAAGTTTTCCTTTTTCCAGAGTTTTTTTCTGCTGCAAGATCTATTTAGCTGCATGTGCTGCTGTGAAAATGGAAATAGATTAATTCTAACTTAAAATATTCCCCATATTTTTCACACTGCAGTTCTGATTAATGTTTTGTATCTTTTTTATATACTTAAGATGTTTTAGCTGTAAAAAAGAGATCTGAAAGATTATCTACAATTTATACTTTTGTTCTTCTCTGGAAACAAAAACTAAATGAAAACCTTTTAGGCTCATTTTGAAGCAATTTAAACTTTTTTTGTTTAATTTTGGATCATAATGAGCTACGTTGAAACTATTTCTCTATTCTAGATGTACATGTTGTAAATTATTACAACATTTTTACTTCCTTAAATTTGGGCATCATAAAATTTTTAAAATGTCTCAAAAATCTTAATGCATCACAAGGAAAACTGAATTTGTTCTAATTCTGTCATGCAACGGGTATGCATTGAATATTTATATCTGTCATCCATACAGGTACATGTCTAAACATTAGTATATGCGAAAGTTAACTTATTTCACTAATAAAACTTAAAAGGTGAAATTAATATATGACATAGACTCATAACTTGCAAAGTTAGACATTTCAAGCCTTTATTTGTTACAATTATCATTATGGTTTAAAGTTTAAATGAAAACACCAAATTCAAAACCTCAGAAGGATGTTAAATAGAGAAATGGCTGAAAAGTTTAATCATGCATATGTACTCAGTACTTAATCACCAGGGTGCTTAAATGGCAGGCTTCAGCTTTTCTGCATTGTTCCGTCTCATGTCTTTCATCTTTCTGTTAACAATGCCCCATGGATTCTCAATGGTCACATTAATCCCACCGTCATTGAACCAAGTTTTGGTACTTTTGACATTGTCAAATTATCATGTATCATGCATTATCAAATGGCCTTTTCCTGAAAATCCTCTTCAGGCTGTGGTCATCTCTGCTGTTCGTGCCTTTTTCTGAAACAATTTTCCCTTCCACATAACTGTCTATTAAAGTATTTTGATACAGCAGTATGAGAACATCCAGGTTATTTTGAAATAAACTTTTAAAAGCTTTCCCTCCTTATGAAGGGTGTTAATAATTTTCTGCACAACTCTCAGGTCAGCATTCTTCCCCATGATTGTGATTCCTACTGGCCCCGACTGAGAAACTATTTAAAGGCTCATGAACCCTTTGCAGGTGTTTTGCATTAATTAGCTGATTACAATGTGGCATATTAAGCATACAATATTGAACCTTTTCACAATATTCTAATTGTCTGTGATTTTGAATTTGGGGTTTTCATAAATTATAAGTCATGATCATCAGAATTTGTTGCAGTTAATGAATCTATATCAATTATTAGTTTCACCTTTAAAGTTGAATTACTGCAATAAATTAATTTCTGCACAATATTCGAACTTTTGGAATTTCAATTCTATTTTTTGTGGATCTGGATCTAAAATGTATTATTGCATTACTCCTTCCGCCCACCAGATGTCCTCAGCCTCCTCTTCACTAACTGGACCTGCTCACCTGTTCCCAGTCCCCTCAGTAGCCCTGCAGCTACATTCTTCTGATCTGCTTTGATTTCAAAAGAACTCCTTGATTTGTGCGACTCTCAACATTTAACACTGGACCAAGTAGTAATCTTTTAAATGCATGAACATTTGTGCGTTGATTTACATATGTATACTGTAATGCCCTCCCCAAGAATTAAGACAAGTTTTAAAATGTCCATCCATTTTCTGAACCCCTTAATCCTCAAGGGGTCGCGGGGGGCTGGTGCCTATCTCCAGCTGTCAATGGGCGAGAGGCGGGGTACACCCTGGACAGGTCGCCAGTTCATCACAGACTTTGAAAATGTCTTCATTTGAATTAGATGTTGCATTAAATGTATTCGGAAAGGTATCTTCCAATAAACTCATACTGGATTTACTAATAGCAGAAGATGCAAGTTATCTAAAAACACCAGCAGAAAGTAACCTTTAGGTTTTGGGAACTGTTTGGAAAAATAACCCAGAAAATATCCTATAATTTCTAGATAATACACTTTTTGTCCTTTGAAAGGTACATTTCTGAAACTGACTTGGGAAGTTCCATGAAAGTAACTCGTAAATTACCTTAAATTAACCTGCAGGTTCTGGGTTTATATAGGAATTTGACTTGTAAGTTTAATCATAGTAGCTTTTATATCCTTTTTAATAAAACCTGTAAATTCTGTGTAGGTTTCCTATAGTAACCTCTAAGTTCTGGATACATTCATAAAAGTTAATTGTTAGCTGTATTAAAGTAACTTGTAAGTTCTAGGGATATTCCTAGAGGTGCCTTGGACGTTTCATGAAATTAAAGTACCTTTTAAATCCAGTCAAAGAAACCTGTTTATTTTAGGTAAGTCCTGTAAAGTAACCCCTAATGTGAACCTCCTCCAGAAAACATGTTGCTTCTTCATAAAAACATGGATATAAATACAATGTTATTCGCTTCATTTGCTTATAGCTGTTAGCCAGGGACTGGCTTCTTGTACCCAATAATTCTTCAGGTTTTGCCCCTGGAGACAAAGACTGACCACCAGCCTTTCACTAGACAGCAACCTCTGCTCCCCCATCCTGGGTGTAGGAGGATGCCCCACTCTCTCTTTACCTGGGTTAGATTACCTATTGATGTGTTTCATTGTTATTAATATCTAAAATATCCCTCTAGATCCAACCTTTTGCTTGTGGCCAATTTGCTATAGAAGATCCTACCATGCCATTACCAAATTTCTTCCATGAAAAATTACTCCCATCCATCTTATTCTGCTCATGCCAATAGAGCGACATAGTCCCTCCAGTGTGTCCTTTGTCTGTATCTCCTCCTGGTGGGACGTGCCCAGAACACCTCACCAGGGAGACGTCAGGGAGGCGTCCTTAGCAGATGCTCTCTCAACTGGCTCCTCTCGATGTGTCGGAGCAGCAGCTCTACTCTGAGCCCCCTCTGGATGACTGAGCTTCTCATCATATCTCTAAGGGAGAACCCAGCCACCCTACGGAGGAAACTCATTTAGCCGCTTGTATCCTTGATCTTGTTCTTGCTGTCACCACCCAGAGGTCGTGACCATAAATGAGGGTAGGAACGTAGATCCACAGGTAAATCGAGAGCTTTGCCTTTTGGCTTAGCTCTCTCTTCACCACGACAGGCCGGTACATTAAAGATGCCTTAACCATTCGCCTATCAATCTCCTGCTACATTTTCCCCTCATTCATGAACAAAACATACAGATACTTGAACTCTTCCACTTGAGGAAGGACCTCAACCCCGACTAGGAGAAGGCACCCTACCCTTTTCCGGCTCAAGACCATGGTCTCGGATTTGGAAGTAATGATGGGGATCAGTACTTCCAAATCCCAGGTGCTTCACACTCAGCTGTGAACCGCTCCAGCAAAAGCTGTACACCACAGGAACAATGAGTGCAGAAGGAATGAAGAACTAAATAATCAAATGAACCAGTATAGAAGAAGAAATTTTAGAAGGAAAAAAGACAGAAAGGACAAAGATCTAGCTAGACCATCTGTATACCCCTTCTGCTTAGGGAAACTTTGTGATCCCCGAGAATAAACTGGATCGTTTTTCTGAGGGAAAGACCTGAAACCTGTTAGCCCTGCAAACCAATCGGGGATAAATGTGAGACAGCAGATAGGTGAAAGGACAAAAGTCTTGCTGGTGCAGCATTTTATTAGCTATAAATGTCAAAAAATTGAAAAGCATTGCATGTAGTATTAGGAAAAAGATTTAAAAAATACAATTACATTTCAATTTCTGTTCATCTATTTCTGACTACCAAAAAATTAAAGAGTTTGCATCTAAATTGCATCCATTTGTGTTTAAATGGAAAAAACATTTTGTTTTTTTATTAATTAGAAAATTCAATTTCTAAAAATCCCTCAATTAAAAAAAGAAACACTAATCAGCCTGAAATAAAGCATTTTTCAGTAAGAGTGAAATCTCTGCTGCCCTCCTGCGGCTGAACCTGTTCCTACAGCCGGCACCAGAATGGCGCATTTACGGAACTATCAAAAACTGACATTTATGTTTCCCCATTCTTCCAAGCATTTTGTCTGACACATAATACATCCTGAACATACAGACTCTCTTTTCTTTCTACTAAAATCTGCTCGGTATTGCAGTTGCTTAATAAAGCGAAGCATCCTCGCTATACAATCAATTATCCTTTACGTCTGACCCCACATCTCCCACAGAACCTGAAGGCATCGCCAGGAGTAGACTGCTTCACATTGTTAACGTTGATTTCTCCCGTTCCAGCATTTGTCTTCCGTGAGCCAAAACTGGGTCACTGCCTCTTGCTAAAACGCCTGAAATCTGGGCTTCATTCGGCAGCGGGACTCTCACCGACACACCGTAAGATACTTTATCCAGGTAACATCAAATTTGTCTCAGTTTTACGGGATTAAAAAAGGGGCGGTGACGGCCAGAGAAGCTGGCTTTTACGTTGATTTTTCGGACTCCACTGAGGGGGAATATAACGTTACTGGGGAGCTGCTGGTGATTTAAAATTGGGAACAGCTGAACTATTTAAGACACGTTTTATGACACGGTTTAGAGGTTTTTCTTAAGAGTTAGACACCTGTCCGGGTCTTCTCGGGTCATAATTTGGAAGAAATGACTCAGAACGGTCATTTTCCTCCCTGGACTGGGAACAGGAGACACACACACTGGGGGGAGTAGCTTAGCTGGTTTCCCATGGCTACGCCAAGCTTCCCTTGGGTTACTTGTTTTCCAGTCCGAACCGGTGAAGTTACGATATGAATATCGCCGCACTAGGCGATAATTAAAAAGAGATGCACGGGGGAAACAGTAGCGGATAGCGGGGACAAGGTGGACGGATCGTGACGTCTCTCCTGGAGGTGCAGGTTCATCTCTCAGCCCGTTTTGGGGGGGGATTCCTATTGTTGCCTTCACGGACCCGTTTCAAAGCAGCTCTGACCGGGTCACTTTTCTGTTTCCTCCCCTCTGGTCTCTTTCACATCCTCCAGAGAGAAGCCAGCGATGAGGAGGGTCGGTATCCGCTTCCCTGCCCCGACCGGAGGCTGCCGCTGCTGGTAGGGATGGAGCCGATGTGAGGAGCCGCCGGACCGGTGCGCCGTTCAGAGAAGCCGAGAGGACGGGGAGTGCCTGGACAACATGACTGTTTTCAACCCGGACAATGTGGAGGAATTTTATGAAATTGGAGACGAGCTGGGGAGGTGAGTTCTGCAGCTTTCTTAGCGTGTTGTTGGTGCGTATGAACTTCCCCTTTATGTGGCTGAGGCGTCTGCAGCTGTTAAAAACACCCCGTTTTTCTTTTTGTTAAGGGGCTGTTGGCAAACTGATCTGTGCAGCGTTCAGTGTGCAGGTTTTCTTTAAGTATTAAAATATCTGATGATTGAAATCAACAATCTTACATTGGATGTTTGAAGTGTAATCTGCCTAAAACGCAGAAAAAAACTGTAAAACTGTTAATTCCAAATCATTAATCTTCGCCCTAATGTCACACATGGACATCTTCATAACGTTCAATTAATCATTTCAGAAAACTAGAAGTGCACCAATCACTTTCTGGATGATCTTGGAAAGTACTTAATTTGATGTTTGATTTTTTTCATTTTTGTATAAGAATAAAAATAGAATATATTAATTAGAATATTACTATATATTCACTTTTTCTATTATTTCTGATTGTGTACATATAAATGTGCACATTTCTAGAAATAAGTGGCTCCAACGCGTGTGCCTCCCTGAACACTGTACATTTGATTTGACTTTTGTATGTCTGAACCAATATAGGTAAAGAAAATCAGAGCTTTGATATTTATTTGGGTTCTGATTTCTAATCTGCTTCCCTTTGATTCTGATTATGGGATAAATACCTGAATAATTAACAATAGTTTGTGAATGTTTGCTTGATATTAGCAATAAAAACAAATAATCTTTGACTGTTTTAACCAGTAGAGAATGATTAAAAACCCATATATACTACATTTAGCGTAGCCATGGTTGGAAATCATTTGTATACTTTACAGGAAAAATTCAGATTCAAGTCTTTGGAGTTTAAGTCAAAGAAAAAAATCACTGTTCTTGTTGTTTTTTCTTTGTTTTTGTTTTTTACAACCTATACCAAACTCAAGTCCTAGTCTCAAATAGGTGTAGTCTTTTTACTGAAACATGGATGCATCCATATTAACGGTACCAGATCATAGTCTTCTCCACTTTTGGTGCATCAGCGTGATTAATGCAGTCCATAATGCGCTGCTGTCACTGATAAAGAGTTTGGCTTTATTGTCCCTACTTGGATGTTGACTGCAGTATGGGGGTTGATATCTTCATCATAGCTCATTCTGGGTTCATTGTATTAAAAAAAAAGGGTTTTGGTGGAAAAAGGTTCAAGGAAAGCCAAAGCAGAGCAACACTTACATTTGGAACCAGAGGGTTATAATTTGCAGATGTAGAATATTTTTTTAGTTGAGGTTGTTTTTGTCGTGAAAATGGCTTAAAGGACAAACTGTTCAAAGCTGCTTATGGTAGTAACGTTTGATGTTTAAAGGAGAATAATCTAATGACTTCTAATGGTTGAGGTAAAACTGCCCTGATTTACAGCTTGAAGAGTAGCGAACAGATTTAGCCTGCAAATAGATCTTTGAAAGTTCTGGTTATGTATGTGACACAGTTTTGGTAATAATCAAAGTATTTTCTCCTCTCAGGGCCCTTTTTTCATACAAACCTTCCCCTCGCAGTGTGGGATAGCCGACACTGCTCTGGCTGTGTCACCATGCTGCTCTAGTAACACAGACGATCAGGGAGCTTTACGTAATGGGACAGAATGTCTGGCTCTGCTCCAGCGCCTCGATCCCATTGCTTCTGCAGAATGCAGTTTAGATCTGGTTGTGGGTTTTCTTTTGCAAATTTGTTTTTAGATATTTTTGACTTTCCTTTCAAAAAATCTATATTTTTAGAAGACATATCTCCTCATAGGTTTAAGCAATGTTGGGATACAATAAAGGTGATTTTCATCCTGTCTTTATTTAGGGCAGATAAATTACTTTTATTCATATCGCTGGTAGATTTATGTTTACAGTAACATTGGTTTTAACATCTTTCTTTCCTTTTTTGTTCAATCAGGCTTAAACGTCCTGCTTTTGTTTTCTTATCTGTTATATAACACCTTTAGTTTGCATTTTATTCACACCGTACAACAATAACTTTACCTACTTACTGAGTAATAACGTCCCGGAGCGGCCCAACCAGAGTTTGGACTAGAATCTGATTAAGAATCTGAGGGAGATCAAGATTAGGGTGTTGTAGAGGAGATCTTCCAGCTATTATAGACTTGGACCTCATCACCAAAGAAAAATCTGTAAAAAATACAAAATATCGCTTTGATTGCAGTAAAAGTAAATGCTTTTGGATGGATTGATTGATAAGGGTCTAAATGACTTTCGACATGTTTATTATAAAGTAAATGAAAGCATAGTTGTTGGGTTTTTGTTTTGTTTAGATATTTACATTTCTAACTGGTGGTGAGCTGATTCACTATTTAATTGATTAATTGTGATGTAAATTGTGCTTGAGTTTTCAAAATCACTGGATTTAATCAGCTCGTTTTAAAGCATGCGTGTGAAATCCAAGCAACTGTCTTCCAACCCCAGAGTAAATTTTGTGCAGCATGACTGAAACGCTAGCTGCTGCCATCATGTTTCCGCCGGTCCGTCCCCTAAAATGTCCAGCCAGCAAACTGGACTTTTATGTTATTGTCATTTAACTATTATGAAACATAATCAGCTTTAAAAACTTTTGTACCCAAACAGCACGTCTTTATTTATTGATTGAATAGTGAATCTGCACATCTAAAAGTAACTGAATAAAAATCATTGTAAATCTAAATTTGCCAGGAAGGTTAGTTACTTGGAGCATTAGCTATATGTGATGTCAAAAAGTGCTGCTTGGACTCTTAAGGCGTGCTTTTATTCCTGGTAAAATTAGTTGTTCTTGAGGTTTGCAGAAGACTTTTTAATACCTCAGTGTTCCTATTATCATTGCTTAAAGCGACAAGCTCTGTGGTAAATGTGAGGCTTTAGTGCTATTTTATTATGTTATTTAAAATGGAAGGTTTTCTGGATTCATCAGAAAATTTAAATTTAACTCACCCTTACAAAATGCTTCTATCACTTTTCTAACTCTGGGTCAGATGGCACGAGACTGAATTCCTTTCAGAGCTGGAAAATCCCTTTAACAATGTTTAATAACCCAGAATTGGTGTCTTTTTTTGCCTGCTTTGTCTTTGAACAGCGGTACTTTCCAAGTTTGAAGCCCAGCAAGAAAAGAAATGAAGAAAATCTTTCTATAGAAAAGAGAAACGACAGTCATGCTGCGTTTACAAATTATTCTCATGAGTGTTTTAACTTGGCTGACCTTTCAGAGGAGCCAAGAGTTAATAATGAAAGCTGGTCTTTCAATTCATCAGCGGCATGATCTGCACTATAAAAGCTGGCATGCCGGCAGACAGAGAGCTTTTTGATCTATCAGTACAGCGGGCTTGACTCTGGCAGGACTTGGATTATTGCCTGTTTGGTTTGGCAAAATGAGGGAATTTGGGAAATCACCCAAGCAGTGACTTTATCCTGACACTGATCCTGGCTGATTAGGAGCTGGATAGCAGAGCTGATTCTAAGTAAAGCCAAAATAAGACGAGTAAGGAGTATCCTGAAGAGTGGAAGCAATGCAGTCTGATCTGTAATCGTGCTCAGCCTGGTCTCAAATTGCCTTCTCCAACTTCTGTTCTTGTTGTTAAAGTCCTTGAAACACTCAAAACTTTCAAAATCGATCTTGTACAATGTTTCAACTATTCTGCAAATTATTTCTAAGTGTGCAAAAATCATCCAACATTCATACAGTCCAGGATGATGAAATTGTTAGATGTGCAAAATGAAACGCCTGATAACTCTGTAAGCTGCTGTTTGCAGAACTGCAGAAATTTCAGGATGAAAACCTGTGAAAGTGGTCATTTCTCCCCTTTGATTACTATTGCTTTGCTGTGTCCCGCCTGCTGTGACAGAGTCCAGACTAAAATTGTCTCTCTGAAGCCTTAAACACATACGTGCTCTGTGGATCTGTCTAATGGTGTCACAGATTGGCAGGAAATTCTCTCTTCTTGGCTGAGAACAGCAGGGAATAACTGAAGACATCAGAGCTCTCAAAGAATCTCCAGTTTAATGCCTCAAAGTGGCGATCAGGTGAATGGTGAAGCGTAACTGGAAGGTTTAAAGGTTTAATGGCGGTGACGGACAGTGGGGATAAAAAAAAAACTCTCTGCTCTTCTGCAACCTCTGTTCCTGCACCTCTACTCTTAGAGATCACGTTATCTATTTACTCCTACCTTGTGAACTGTCCATACTGTGTAGTTGTGTTAAATAAACAGCTACATGGATGCTATGCAAACATTTAGTTGTTTCTGCAGATGTATGATTTTGCAGCTTTTTAGGGGTTTAAGGTATCGATTGGTTTCTTTGGTTGCTATGATATTTGGTTAGAAACAACTGATTAGGCCACACAAGCAAGTGAGTTCTTTATATGAAATCTTTATGTCAATCCTCATTGATTAGAAGGGGTTCTTCCAACAGCTGCCCGTGCTGCATTAAAGTACAGCTGGGAGACTTGAATTCTAAAATGTCAAAACAACTCCAGAGGGATTTAAGCATGTTTTTATTCTCAAATAGTGGCAACATTTCCAAACATGACAATGTTTTCAAATGGTTACATTGTTGTCTACTCTGGCTATGTCAGCTTGTACTATTTTATTTAATTAGGAAAAATCCTATTAAAACGCCACACAGCTCTATATTTTCAACTTTTTAAAGTTATATTACATCGTGAAATGTAATTAATTACAGGATTTGAAAGGAAGGAATTCAGGAAGTTCTTTGATAGTTCTTTGTTTGATGCTGATTAAAGTAAAAATAAAAGTCGTATGCAGGCTACGTTTGTATTCATTCTTCCTGACTAAAATGTACCATTACTCCCCTAGAACTTTGAATAGTCCATTAGATGAACAGTCGTGCATTTCTTTTCTTTCCCCCAACTGTTGGTGGAAGCTGGAGTACCTGGAGAGAACCCATGAAACAACAGGGCCTGATATTATGATGATGCTGAAACGTCAAAGTATTTATCCTTTTGTTTGATAGTTCCAAGTGTTTGACATTTTTTACTCTCTATCGCATATAAACACGTAAATGAAAGCACCCATTGCGATGCTAGTAGTTGTCCAGGTGTAACATTCCCACTGAAATCAGTTTTTACCTTTTATGCTGTTCAGTTGTATAGATTTATTTATGGATTGTTGTATTGTTACAGAGTATTTTGTTACAGATTTCTTTGATTTTTAAAATGTCTTGACAGAAGAAGAAAACTAAGACAAAATTAAGAATCAACAGAGGATTTGGGAAGAAAGTCAGATTTCAGAGCATATTTAGTACCATTTCATAGCTTTCCATTATTTCCCTTCTAATATGCTAATATAATCATCCCAGGCTTCTA
This sequence comes from Apricaphanius iberus, assembly GCA_028564705.1. NCBI lineage: Eukaryota > Metazoa > Chordata > Actinopteri > Cyprinodontiformes > Aphaniidae > Apricaphanius > Apricaphanius iberus. Next base: position 800,989 of record JAPXFQ010001700.1, on the reverse strand, counting down.
TTAAACTAATGAAATACATTTACAGCCTGGTTCTGTGAGATCACCTCTCGCATGTCATTGTTTCAAGTTGTGCTTACTCAGCTACTTTCCCTAATATTGAATCCATGTGATGTCTGCTGTTCCGCTGCACAGTTTCACTCCGTGCATATTTTAGCGCCGCTCTTTCTCTATCAGTAGTCTGCATTAATCCAGCCACTCTGCCTCTCTCTGCTAGGCATCCCTCCTCTTGCTTATATGATGTCTGTGAAGTTTCCAGCCAAACGAATCGAGACAGAGAGAGAGAAGGGGGTGTAAGTCTGCAAATTAACATAGCGTTAAGCTGAGACTGTATTTGGGTTATTCCACTGCAGAAATCAGCCCCAATACCAGTTTCTATGAATACTAAACAGGATTATAGGCACAACCCCTTCTTGGTTTTAATATTTAAAGACTTTCTACTGTATTTTTGTATGGGGGGTGTTTTAAAAAGTTAGACTTCACAGTTTCTGCAGTAGCTTCAACGTATTTACTATTCTTCTTTTGGATCACATCCACAGAGCTGCAAAAACACTCTGAGCAGACACTGCCCCGTCTACTGACCTACATTTGCCCCCCCACCCCCCTGCTCCCTGGGTCACTGTAATGGGTGGAGGGGCAGTCTGGGCCTTGATGAGGTCTGTCACTCACCTCAGTCCCACCCCCTCTATGGCTGAGACCAGTACTGTTGAATACTGTAAATGCAGCTGTACCTTAAAGCAGTCAGACCAAAATGATAAAAAATAAAGATTAAAGGAGGTTTATGGTACTTTGATGATTTAAACATTTCCGTTTTAAGAAGGTGACGTCTGTGTTGGCTTATTGCAAAGATGTGGGAAAATAAACATTTCTGCGTTGTCTTTTGCAGACTTTTATTAGGTGCTTTCCTGGCTTTAAGTTTATGCATTGATGCACTTAAGCATGAAAACATTTTCTCAGGATGATGCAGCGCAGAAACAACATGGCAGAGTTCTAAGATGGAGCCGGACTAGTTTGGGGTCATCGGGTTAAACAACAAACGTTTACACAGAAGCTGTTAGTTATCATGAGCCGTTTTTCCTTTGTTGCTGCTTTCCTTCACTCGGTTACGGTTTAATCTCCAAGATGATGCATTTATCTGCAAGGCTGGGAGCAAAACCTGCTGACCAATGTGCTTTTCTTCAGATATGTTCTCTTTCTTTGGTCAGGAGCCTGGGAGAGAAACATGAAGATGGAATGAACCAAAATGTTCTAGTCAGGGAGGTTTGTTCAGGGTTAAAACAAACACCGTTGGAGAACAGAGGTTAGGTTTACTTCAGTGTTCCTACTCTGTAGAAGGCTGGGATTGGTTTGTGAGTGTTTTCCAGGTCTAGATACATTTTTGAGGAAATTCTTGAGTAGAAAAATGTAATAAAATGCTGTCAGTTGAGAACGAGCTGCAATCCTTTGTGGTCAATTAGAAGAAATCTGTAGGCAGAGAAACCCTGGGTTTATTTCCTTCCTCTGTTCGTCAATTGCTTCTACAACTTTGCTCTTCTGTTACAACTTTTATGAACCGTTTCTTCCTCCTGTAAGCAATTAAATAAAATATCAAAATTTTAAATTTCAGTCGGAGCCGACAAGAATCGAAGCAAATATTAGAGCTGTGATTGATAAACAGCCTCCTGGAACATGATTGAGCTCTAACTGTAAAACTTGTTGCCCCTTGATGTTGAATAATTTACTTTTATCGTTAATCTGCTGCAAAATTTCAATGCATCATTTTTTTAAAAGTTTTCAGGTTTTTGCTGGATTTCTAGCTCGAGCGTTTTGTAGCTTCTTTGTGCCAAGTTTAGAAACTTTTGGGCCTGGATCGGGGAAGACATCACAGTTATCAGTGGGTTATAGTTTAGTTCAAGTAGCATTTAGAGTGATTCATTTTATTTAGATACAGAATAGGCTAGTTATTATATGTTTGTGGCATTAGTGGCCTTTATTTGCAGTATTCAGACAGGAACTGGGCAGGTTCATCATTCCAGGAAGATTAACTCTGAAACTTGATGTCCTTCTAGAGCTGTTCTTAGATTGTGAGATTTATCTACAGGTGGGAGATTTTGTTGAGGCAAAAACCTTTCTTCACTCTTAGCAGCTCTGAATTAAATCCCATGGAAGAATTATGACTTGATTTATATTCCGTTTTTATATTCAAAAGTTTTAAGTGTGTTGAACAACTCTCATCAGTTTCCATGAAGCTCCACTCATAATTTTTTGATGACAGAATAGTTTTCCCTCCATGATTCTCTTTTTAAAAACTCTCGCACTACTGGCAGGAGCAATTTGGGTTTAATAAACTTTTAAAGTTGCCAATAAACAGCTTTAAATATATATTATACGTTGTAGTGGAGGGTTAAGTTGAGGAGATGTTAGCTCTGTTAATGGATTAGTTTTGCTTATGCATCAGAGAGTCCATGTGGGTCTGATGTTTGTTGTGTTCAATGCAAAATGTCAAAGCAGACGTCATCCGTCAGACAGATCCCACCTGAGACACATTCAGGTGCTCGACACGCTTTATGCTGCAACATACATGAGTTACGTGTTTATGTGCAACAATGCACTCACTGGTTCCTTTATAAGCTGCACCTTGCTCAGGCCCTCTTTCAGCTTCAGAACTGCCTCAGTTCTTCTCTCCGTGGGTTCATCGACGTGTCAGAGACTTTGATCCATCACATAGTTGTGTCTGTGTGAACTGGTCTTCTGCTGCTGTAGCCCATCGCTTGGAGAGGATGTTCCTCATTTCCTGGTTGTGTCAAGTGTTGATCTGAACCGCTGTTACCTTCCTTAGCTTTTTTTTTAGCCACACAGCTCTTAATGCTCCTGGTCTGACCATTCTCTCTAAACCTGAGGGATGGTTGTGGGTGCAAATCCCTGTAGATCCAGAGTTTCTGACATGCTCAGACCGACCTGTCGGGCACTAACATCCATGCATGATATTTCCTTTCTTCTCCACTTGTTACTTTAAAGTTCAAGTTGTTCTTTTCGTCATAAAGGCCTAAATGCTTTGAGTTGCTGGATTGATGGGATTGGCTTATGTACTGTTTGAGTTTAGAAACCAATTTACCTATTAAAGTGATTTCACATATTCATCTTAATTCTTACTTAATTCAGGTTAATTGTTGGCAAAAAAAAATCATTTTGCCACAATTTTAGATTGAATTAAATGTTAAAATATATTAAAGTTGTACAAACTGATCTGCTGGAGACTGGAATGGCTCAGTTTTCAGTTTGATCAGCCATAATTTTTATCACCCTTTCAAAATTACACTTTTATCCCGTTTTCACTGTTTGTAAGTATGTAGAAAAGCTCTTAATTTCTGTTTAAATAGTTTGAGGAGCAAAAGAAAAATATATGAAGTAATTTCCTCAAAAATGTAGTTGCTGCCAGAGATCTGTGAGAACAACTTCTTTAACTTCAGGTTTAATTTTGTCCAAAGCAATAATCATGTTCAATAAATGAGAAAAAAGGCTCCAATGAGGCTTTTTTGTCAGATCAAAAGGAGTTAATTGCTGGTAAGTTGTTTTTTTCTGAACATGTTTTTCATTTGCACGTCAATTATGCAGTAGACATGTTCATTTTATTGAGCTGAGGTGATATTCTTATCTTTAATGTCCCGTTTTCATTGGCTCTAAGCAAAAAAAAAAATTTGACTGAAATAAAGGCTTAAAAATATCGGTTTGTATGATGCTTATCTACATAATGTTTCACTTGGTGAACTAAGATGCTTAAATAAATAAACTTTTCAACAATAATAAAAGGTTTTTAATATGGCTGTAGTTTTTGTGGTTTGCTTTTGACATGGTGTCTGATACAGGATGAAATTGTAATTATTTGCTTTAATATTTTGTTTCTCAAATTGCATTTGGATTCTTATTTGCTGATTTAATTAAACCGTTAGTTACTAGTCCTTTCGCTTCTCTATATTCATGCTGGCACAGCCTCTCTACTAAATACTCTGCTTTGTGAACGTAAAGCGCTAAACTCTGTTCACTTGGAATTTTAAAAAACAAAACTCCCACTGGAGTTGAGGACATTTTTCATTTTAGATTTGAATGTCGCCTCCTGCTATCTTGTTATGAAGATAAAGACGACTGTCGAATCAGCAGACATTTTTGCAGAACTTACCAAACCAGTCCGAGCTGCTGCTGCTAACATTACCTGAGTCATGACAGTCAACCACCTCGAAACCCGCTGAATGTCAGTTTCACCAGACATATAGGGGCCCAATGCTGCAAATAAAGCTCAAAATAAAACGGGAGACGATAGATGGGCCAGCTGAAGCGCTTGCAGCCCCGACTCCCCCTCCACTCACCTCCCCTTGGTTGCAGAGTAACAGGATTGTACTTGTCTCAATCTGTATGCACAGCCTGAGATCTTGTTGCTTTTCTCCTCTATCTTTTATTTGCTTCTTTTCAGCCAAAAGTTCACATAAGGATTCAACTTAACAAAGAGCTAAATAACTAAAAGTTGATATTTAGAGCAGTGCCAACCTTAATGTCTGGTAGATCTATGATGATCAGACCGGATATAAAGGAATGAACTGACTACTGTAAATGGCTTGTTTCAACTGCAGTAGCTGAACTTTTAAATTATTTTTTTATCGATGCATAGAAATCATGCGGGGCAGGATGCTCCGGTAAACACAGAACTATATGTTAAAAATGTACAAATTATCTTCTATTATAGCAAAATGAATAAATTACAAAATAGTTGTCAAGCTTTGAGGAAAATTGATTTTACTTGATGATATTTTGGATATTTGTCTGGAAATCTGCTCTGTGTCCAATTGTCAAGTGAATATAGGGAATTTATTGAGGTATTTGTTTTGTCTTAAGAAGTCAAACACTGGAGAGGCTGTTTGGTATTTGGTCATAACAGGCACTTGTTACCAGCATGATTGGCTCTAACCCCGTCTCAGGAGCGTCATGTTGCGGCATTTTTCTAAATATACGTGGCGGTCCTATTTTCTACACCGTACGCCTCTGAAACACGTACAGTTGAACATTTTGGATAGGGGAAGACAGTAAATCAGATGGCTCAGCATCTGGAAATTTTCAAAATAAAAGAAACATGCTGCTTTCCAGTTGCTTTACGTAAGAAACAATTCACTACCTGTGCGGTCCGGTGAGAAGTCAGTACCTCGCTGGAGAGTCTAATTTGTGTTTCATTATCGAAGATGAACGCTTGATCATTGAAGTGGAGAAGCACTAAGTCCTGTATGACCCCAGTCACTTTTTATAAAGACAGCGTTAAGAAGGATAAAGCATGGAGTGACGTATCTGCTGTTATGGGGCAAGATGGTGAGTTTATGCAACTTATGAATGTTAACCCCCCCCCGCCCATTCTATATGCACTCTTTTCAGTTATGCAAGTAAAAATAAATGGGCCTTGAAGTTTTAATATTTAAACTGCAGTGAACTTAGCAAAATAAATATTGTTTAGTGCTCTCTCTGGATGACAGCTGCTTTCCCTGCTGCTACGTGCCTCATACGCCCCCGGTGGAAAGGGCCAAGCAGCAGAATATGCGAGCGAAACGTGCTGCTGACGCGTCTGGGGGAAAGGCCGGGTCAATCTGTGTTTGTGTCCATGTCGCCCTGTCATTGATTGTCCTCATGTCCAGGCTCTATCAATGCCAGGATCAACCGCTATAAAAATTATTAAATGTTAGGTGCATATTTTGTGATATGCGTCATATGTCTTCCATCTCAGTTGTTTTTCAAAGCACCATGCAATTATCTGCTCAATCTGTTTTCCAGAAGATCGGTCAGTCTAAAACAAGCACTTATCTTCCTAATGGGCACCATCGGGAAATTATTTATGTCCATTTATTGATCTTTTATTTCTCGTCTCTTTTCTGTTGAGTGTTTTAATAAAATAAAACTCAGCGCTGTAAGTGTTTTTGTTTTTTGGCCTCTGGAAGACATTAAGGATGACTCTGAAGATGTTGCACGAAGCCTTTTACCTTTCTTTACCTCCATTGTTTGCTCCGCCTTTAACGCTGACTCTGTGGGGCGTAAATTACATTCCTCTGAAACGTTGAGCGGCGGCATCAGGACGAAGGCAAACTCTGCGTGCCTGTGATCTTATTGCCAGCAATCTGCCCATCAGCTGGGCTGTTTATTGCCTTTTCTTTAACTTTAAAACTCTCCTCCTCCTGAGTCATGCCTGGCTGGGAGATTGTATAAAACCTGAGAGTGGAAAAAGTCTTTGCACCCGTGTAGTCGACAGCTATTTAGTGACAAACTTTAAATAATTGAAGCACTGCTACATCGTGTCTCCTTACAGAAGGGGTTGTCTCTGTCTTTTCTCAAGTTTGGGTCTAATAACGTTGAACAGTTTCTTCCACAGTTTATCTTCTTCACTAAAGGTTATTAGATGAATTAACCAGCTAGGTTGTAAAGTCCCTGATCTATGTAATGGTTGTTTGCTCATTGGGTTGGTACTAAGTAAACCTCTTCAGCCATCTATAATGAAGGTCTGTGGACAATGAAAATAACCTTCTTTCTAGAGATTTCACTCCTTGTCTGGAAAGTTTTTGACTCCAACAATACACAAACTTCCCTACCTGCTCTAAAAGTCCTATTTCTCACTGCAAAGCTAATTTTGTTTTTTGTTCCTGATATGTTTAGTTGTTATGTAACAATGTAATGGGTTAGAAAAATGAATGAAGATAAGCCTGACATGTTTTCATCTGCCATATGTGATTTTCCATCTTTTTACAGATTTTCCACCTCTGGTGAACTTGTTTCTTAACTTCCATAACCTTCTTATTATCACTCTTCTCAAACACTGATCCGTCTCCTTTTCTCACTCATCTCCATGATTTACTCTCAAAGCTAAAGGACGCCAACTGGAATGTCTTATTAGGAAAACTTGTCTTACCATGCAGAAAGAACTCTACAATAATCATCTTTTGTCTTATAAGGACTGATTGCCTCACCTTATTCTGCACAGTACTTTAGTTTAATAAATTCTACCGAAGGTAACTCGATCTCTGTTTTCTCTGTTTAGCCAAACTACAATGCCTTTGGACTTCTGCAACTTCCTCATGTCTCATTTTATCTGCGAAGTCTCTGACATCCACTCTCAACTCAACTCTGTAGGAGTTTCTCATTCTGATGCCGACTCCCTGTTCTCTTCTCTGTCTTCCTGTCAGTTATTTTCAAGTTTCACTCTTCCTTCCATAATTAGTGTCTCCCGTATTATCCAGGAATCTAAATCATCCGCCTGGCAGCATGATCCTCTCCCTACAGGGTTAGTTAAAGTGTGTCTTCCCTTCACTGGTTCCTCTCATAACTGTCCTCCACTCCTCCCTTAGCACTATAATTTTTTCCTTGATCCCTGAAAACCGCTTCTGTTATTCCAATTCTCAAAAAACCTGATGTAGAGTTAAGAGCTTCGATAATTTCCATCTGCTATCAAACCTTCCTTTTATTTGAAGAAATCCTTGCAAAAGTTGTTGCCTCCTGGCTCCACTCATCTCAATAACCACAACATTTACGAACAGTTTTTTGTTTCCTCCCCACCTAGTAGAGAAAAAGCTCTGTTAAAAATCACTAACAACCTTCTGATTAAATCCTGCTCTTCAACTTTGTTTCCCGTTTCTACAGCTAAGCCGTAGGGTTCAGTATTGGGGCCCCTTCTATTCATTATTTACATCCTCCCCTTGTGGCCAATATTCCGTGAATTTGATATCAACTTCCACTGTTATACGGAGCGCTCAGCTGGGGAGGGAGAAGAGAAGTGCGCACGGCTCTGCCGTTGGCCCATTTGAAATGCTAGCGTCATATTTCTAGGCCATTTGATTAATATTTATGCCATGTATCAGACCCCAACACCAGTATCGGTGCATCCCTACACTCTCAATTCAATCTCATATAAATGTTATTGCCAGGTTTGCATACTTTTACCTATGTAACACTAACAGTCCTGGTACTTTCCTTACTCCCCATTTCTCACCTCCTGGGTCAAATATTGCTACACTTTTCTTTTTGGTCTTTCCAATAAGTTCCTTGATAAACTCCAACAGAACTCTACATCTTGGATCATAACTAGGACTCCCTCAAGAGAACAAATTATCCCAGTTCTGCATTAGTTTCACTGGTTGCCCATTGAAACCCCAATCAACTTCAAAATTCCAATTCTCACATTTAAGAGCATCCAAAGCCATGACCCTCCTCATCTGTGTGACTTTCTTTTCATCCCCCCTCTTCACCATTGACTCATCTTGTTGTTCTTTTTGCTAGCTTGTCACCATGGGGAGCAGAGCTTTCGGTTGCTTTGCTCCTCGGCTCTGGAACTCGCCACATCTTAACTTGGACTCTGATTTGGGTTCTTGTCCTGTTTACAGACTACTTGAAGGTCCTTTAATTTCCTGAACTTTTGATATGATGCAAGATCTAAATGAAATGTGTAAGATGAAGAGTGAATTTGTTTTGTCTAACAATCAACCCCTTTAAAAGCAAAACTTATTTAAGCTTCTTAGCTGTGTCTGGTGTATGTTACTGCTGTCTGTTTTGTTGGTTTTTATTTGTGACCCGTGTTGGCAGAATGAGACGGAATGCGCACAGACTGATTATGAGTAAAAGTCGAAAATGTGAGTGTTATTTCGTCGCGTTAAAACATGTTTTTTACCAAAGGTAACGCACTACCTACCTGCTAAACAGAGCCATCGTGGACTTAACTACAACATTGTTTAAGTGCTTTCAAAAGCAAACCGGCAACAAACTCTTGATTATCAGGTTTAATAACGCCTCATCCTGTTTGAATACTATTTTTTACTTAATGCTCCTCCAGCTGTTGGATTCAAAGTTGCCATCTAATAACTAGAAAAATGTGCAGCATTTTATTGTAATGAACTGCGCCTCTCTCCCTGTTGATCTCCTTTTTTTTTTGGTGCAAATCTTCTGTCAGAAACAAGATAAAATGCAGCAAAGTAAATGTTTTTTTGTGAATGAAGAACACTTTTTTGCATTAAGTAAATGTTAAATTTTGTTTTATATTCTTTTGGTATTTTCTTTCCTTTATTCATATGATTTGGTTGCACAACATTTAACTTCTTGTTCAATCTAACCTCTAACATGAGATAGTACTAATACTACAACTTTATTTGGGATTTTTTTTTTACAACTAAAATGTGTTCAAATGAAGACATTTGTTTATTTAATTGGAATACATAAATTAATAAATGTCAAATTTCTATGCAAATTAAAAAGTGGGTAAATAATCTATAATCAAATCGAATCAACATTGAATAGAATTGAAAAATTTCATTATATTCATCGATGCATCGGTAAAAATAATCGCTAGACTAATCGATTACAAAAATAATCATTTTGCTCAGCCCTAACTCCAGTACTCTCTTCGTACGAAATACAGAAGAAGAGTTTATAACTAACATAATGATAAAGAAGTGATTTCAAGCAACAAAGAAGCTGCAGAGTTTCATATCTCAATTACGTGCGTCGTCATCTTTCCAAATGTGCTTCCATTCATGAGTGGTGTCGCTTATTTATCGTTATGTAGTGTTTTGAAGCTCAGAGCCGCCCCCGCCTCCTGCTCAGAGAACCAGCATCTCCCTTATCGTAATGTGTTTAGTTGTAAAATGCATGTTGGTCGGTAGGTAGGATATAAAAATAACCCCTCAAGTTTTAGTTTGTCATTTTGGAATACACAGAAAAAAACTCTAAATGGTCCAAGGCTAATTAAAAATGAAAAATTCAACATTAAATATTAAGAACGACCTTCTGAAAAACAGCAGGACTCTTCCTGCTCATAAATTATATGAACGTCAGATTCCTTGGAAGCTACATGGGTAGATATAGCCCTGTGTGTAGTAACAATATGTTACTCCATCCTAATCGTGAAATTAGATTATTTTTGTTGTTTTTTCTATTTGCCCAACACTGATTTAAACTGTACTGTATGGGATGCCTACAGACGGTTAGCATTTAAAAATGTCAATAAATTGAAAAACTCAAATGCTGCATTTGAGTGCAAAACAAATCAGTCAATTGGGTTTTATTCTGTAAATTTTTTACAAATAAAATACCACATTGCTTATGCTGATAAACGTTCAAACACGTGATTAAAAGAAAGTATCTTCTCAGCTTTAGTGTTTTTAAAAAACCTAAATGAACAATGAGATGGACAAAAACATAAATTGTGTGTAAATAAAATGTCACCTAAATACATAAAGCACTACTTTGTATTGTAATAAAAAGGATCCCTATTTTTTTTTTTTTTTTTTACACTTTTCAAGACTCAGCCGTAACCCTGACCCTGGTTGTTGAGGGAGAACTTTGATTCTTGATATGTTTGGTAATATTTGGCCACGGCATTGACTTGAACAGAACCGCCTGATATAATCCATATGTATACACAAACAGACAGCATTCACACCCACCCAGGATTATCTACCACAGTCTTCCTTCCTCTAAACACTCTCTGGTTCCTCTGCTCAGTCTCTGAATCCTGTTGCTGTGGAAACCCTTCCGCTGTACACAATGGCATGGCGGTTGCATAATGTTTTTCTGCCGGTGCAGCTTGTGGCCCACACTACCGCTGAGTGGGCAGGGAGTACTCCAAGCCGGCCTCCCACACTTGGTGAAAAGCTTTCACACAGAATCGCATCGGACAGCTCAGAACCTCGGGGGTCTCTTGTCCCCGTCCTGCAGCGAAGACATCGTCCTTTTGACCTTGCTGTCCCTGGATAAACTGGAGAGATTGTGGAACTGGGAGTTTTGATTTCTGTCTGGCTAAAATGGAAGCTGGCATTAAACAAATCAAATATTTAGAAATTAAATGAAAATTTAAGTCAGTTAGAAACATTGTCATTTTAAGTAGACAGTAATGCCTCTAACTCAGCTGTTTAAAAAGTGCCCAGCGATGGTTTTCGTCTTGACTTTGCTCTTTTCTATTTTGCAGATGCTTTAAATTTAATCTCGAATACGGCAAACCTCTGCAACTTAAACCTGCCTTTCAAAAGTCAAACAGTAATTTGTCAGCAGCACCCAGTTTCTGTTCCGTCTTTATCTGCTCTGTCATCTGTATCGTTTCCTTTGACACACAAACACCCTGTAGAGGAGCCGCTTGGGGCAGGAAAAACACCAATGTGGGGAATTTGGACAGCGACAAAACAACAGTGCACAGTTCACTGGGACTTTATACAACCCCCATGAGCCTAGGACAATTTAATTAAGTAGAGAAGCAGGACTGTAATTGAAGTGAGCATGCTCATTTAAAGGGACATGTCACAGGCAATAACATACAGAGACTGCCTGGTCCTTTAGCCTTTTAGAAGTGTGGATGCAGACAAAGCACGTCCCTGATTCACACGGGGCTACATTGTTGGGGAAAATTGTCTTGTCATTCTGTAATTGCTTCTAACAATTTGAAAGAACTTTAATGGGAGCCAGTGGAACCTCCTAGACTATAACATTGATTTAAGCTGAGCTTTTCCCCACCTTCAGCGCTTCCTTTTTCTCCTTTTTTATGCTTAAGTGCCAAACAATCGGACAACTTAATCCACATGAAATATTCATCTCTGGATCTAAAAGCATAAAGCACCCTCTGCCCTTCGCATCAATCGTCTGTATTGAAACTTGAAGTCCATGTTCTTCTCTGCCTGATAAAATGGCAACAAACTAATGAACTACTAATGGACTGGGTTTACTTGGTGTGTAAATACATATTGATTTATGTAACCAAATGCAGTGTTCATTCTCAAGGTCCTTTAGCTTTGGTCTGGGTGGAAAAAATTTGAAATATTTTGTTTACTGCTGTCTGGCCTTCCCAGGACTCATTATACTAACCCCAGCTATAATTAAATTTCTTTGTGTACAGTGACTTTGAAAGTAGTATGTTTCTGTGTTTTTTTAATATCTAGCATTAACAAATTTTATACTTCTGCTGCATAAGCATTGAAATCCCCATCTTACTATTTGAAGTGGTTTTCCATTTTTCTTGTTAGATTATGAATATTTGTTTTCCAATCAAAAATGCAGTAAAAAGATCTAAATAAATAAAGAATACAGTTGTATTCAACTAAAAATAAATAAAATGCTTCAAAATGTAAAAAAATACATAAAAAATCACTAAAGAATCCCTTGATGATGGCGGTGCGTTACTTTTAAAGCTCCAATTAAAGTTTAAAGGGGTCACCAAATTTTTTGATTTTATCTGATTAAATTGGTATTTCAATATCTTTTTCATTTTTAGACCACCACCAAATTTCTACCTTTTTAAAGTGCAACTTAGGGCTGAACAATATGGACAAAATTTCATATCTCGATTTTCATGCCAGATATCTCGATATCGATACGATATGACTACGGGTTCGGTGAAAACCAAGCATTTCTCAGAAAAAAAATAAATAAACATAACACTAAAAAGTGGTTTTATTTTTAAGAACTCACTGCCAGTCATCAACATTAACATAAATCATCAAAAAATTAAATTACAAATCAACCATTTTACTGCAGCTCTAATTTAACAATAACAAATGCAGCAGCAGGGGGAACATTGAAAGTGCATTGAAGTGCAACAACATTTATAATATTCAAAAGATCACATCACTGTATGCAGAAAATGCCTTTGCTACTAACAGAACAGAGGTAGTTCCAGCTATGTGAGAAGTGGCACACCAACTTTTTGCAGACACCTGTTGCACGGCTGATCCGGCTGTCACCTTTCACTGCATTTTCTTGGAAAAATAGATGTACAAAAATAATTCATGATTATATTACAACAGCTAAATAACCACATAATAATGCATATTGTTTTCTCTCTCTCTCTTTCTCTCTCTCTCTCACTCACTCACTCAGACAGAGAGACAGACTCTTTCTCTCACTCTCTCTGTCTGTCTCAAAGTTATTAAAAATAAACATAGCAAAATGTACCTATTGCCAGGTGTAGCCTGTGTCCGAAGCACTGAAGGCGTGTCCAGCCATTCACCTCCAAAGCCTTTATTATGTTCGAACCATTATCAGTTGTCACGCAAACTTGTTGGTCCTCCTTCAAGTTCCAGTCTGCTAACGCACCTCTCATCTCCTCCGCCATATTATCCCCGGTATGCTCCCCTGGGAAGAATGATGTCTGCAGACAGCGGGTCTTCAGTTCGAAGTTTGTTGTAATAAAATGCAGCGTTAAACTTATGTATGGTTCGGTTGTCCGGCTCGACCACAGGTCCGTGGTTGTGGCAAAATGATCGATTTCACGTAGCTCGGATTCAACACTCATTTTACACTCATACTGGCCACTTGATTAAAATGGGTTCGGGATGGTATTTTATAACGCTTGTCCAGCGTCCGAACCATTTTTTTAAAGCCTTCTTTTGAGACCGTGTACACAGGTACCATGTCTTTTGCAATGTGGTATGTTATAGCGTCTGTAATTTCTTTGTGTCTAATGGACGTCGACTCGTACGGCGTAACGCTACTGAACGCATCAGCAATCGAACTTTGCTTTGGCTTATTTTGGGATGACTGAGAAGTCCCCCGTGTCTCTTTCATTGTCATGCACTCTTCGTGCAGCACGCGTTGGTGTTGTTTCAGGTGGTGAAACATGTTTGTTGTGCTACCTTGCTTAGTCGCAATTTTTGCTAAGCACGACCTGCACAACACGTCACTCTGGTTTACATCGTCTTTTCTGAATCCAAAATACTTACAAATTATGGAAGATGATTTATGTTTTGGCACCAAGTCAGATTCTGTCCTACCACCAGCCGCATTATCTCCCGCACTCATTTTCTTACTTTTTAAATTCTTCGCTGTCTCTGTAGTCTGTGCGCGCTGACTTTAGCGGTGCATTCAAGGGCACTCGTAAAACTGATATTTGACTGCCAGAGTTGTACGCAGGGAGAGTGCGGAGAGTGGAAATCTATATCGTCTATATCGCTGCTTTTTTCGATAGTAATATCTGGAACGTTCATATCTAGATATAGATTCGATAAAGATATATCGTTCAGCCCTAGTGCAACTCACCCCAAAATCACCTTTTTTTGTTTATAACCTGTATAAATGAGTCTATAATAGCACTGTCTACATGTCTGGTCATTATTTTATGTATTTTACTACATTTTGTGAAAATAATTTTTTTTTCCAAAAACTGTTAGTGCCCCAAGTGGTTAAAAAATTACACTGCACTGGAATTCACTTGAATTGGAATCCTGCATTGCTAACGGCTCAGCTCAGGTTTCTGACGTAGGCTTTGATTAGTGACGACAGTGGTGGGATATATTACATGTACGGTCTCGGCCACACCTCCGTAGCGAGGTGCCATGAACTTCCTGCAGCACAATTGGGTCAAAACCTTGATTTTCCGTTATGCAGGTGGTTACCCTTACTTGCTGACATTTGCTAATTACCTATGACAAGGCAATAACTGATATGTCAGTAAATAGAAAATAAAATCTGGGCTAAGAGTTCCTTTTTAATGCAATAAATGTGATGGTGTGAAAGTTTTTTTTATTTTTATTTATTTTTGCACATTCCTGAATTATTTTTTTCATCATCCTTGGATACTTAATTCGAACTTGGGCATCTCTCTGACACACGTTTCCTGTTGCGGATGATGACTTACAGTGGCCGCAGGTGCAGCTGTCAAGGCAGAGTCACAAAAACTTACTCAAGCTAATCTATATTTAGCATTAGATTTAGCAAAGAACAATGTACCACTTAAAGACTGTGCCCATTCTATGACACAATGCTGATACAGGCTCGGCAGCTGCAGTTGCCCCAGGCAGAGAACGAGACAACAGCGGGAAACGTTACGGCTTAGGGTCGCTTTCCTCCTCAACAGAACATGTCTCCCTGCACTGTGTTCCCTCTGTAGAAGGAAGTGGAGAAAAAACCTCGACCTCCAGATTATTTCCAGGCAATGGAGCTTGCGTTACTATGGCTCTCTCCATTTTTCTAGCAGTCTGTGACTCTGCGCTGCTGCAGCATGTCAGTCACAGCCCAGCCCAGACCACGCCCAGCCCTTCATCCCCCTACTGGTTCTCTGGTCCTCCAGGCAACGCCACCTTTTAAGCTGTTTTTTCAAAAATAAACATCAGCGGGGTTATACTCTGGTATGGGGGGTGAGTTACTCTTTAAATTTTTTCTTAACTCAGGATCTTAATCTTAGGATGTGAAGAAGACTCCGACTCTTGGTTCAGTCCCTGGAAAATATTCAGACACTTTTATATTACGATTGCATTCATCACCATAGTGTTATCACCAGTAATTTTAACATATAATGAAATGTAGACCTTTCTGTCTAAATTTTGACGCTCCCAAGCAATAAGACTGCTGCCTGATTGTAGGTGTTGTCTCTCCACTGGTGACAAGAAAATCACCATGACGACTCTGGGTCTCTGGTTTTTAAACGATCAAGCAGGTTCTCTCTTTATACTATTAAAAATCCACCATCAGGTAAATTATGATAAAAATTAACAGGAGAAAATGAATGTTTGTTGGATTTTGAGGCCGTGCCTGCCTTGGTGCCCTTTGAATGTAATTCATAACTTGTTTTGATTATTTTATTAACCATTTATTACTCTTGACTTCATAACTAGTTTGGTGCTGAAACCAGAAAATTATGATTATCTGTGTTTCACAATATTGGGGAAAAAAATCACATTACGCTCCTTTCATTCTTTGCACTTTGGTGTGCAGTAATTTGGTTTATTACTCCTTGCAACATGTACACCACTTTCTCCCAGCACATTATGGTGATGAATGATCCCCTCAGCCAATCACTGGTCAGCACAAAAGCTGCTTTGTCACAGAGCTGACGGGGAACGTGGCTCCTACCAGATTAGAGCGCCTCTCTCTTTTATCCGATGGCTTCATTATCCAACCTGAAATGTAAACCCATGTTTAATAAGATCAGATGCCATTTAGTCAGTTTTAACCACAGGGTATGTCAGTAAACGGTTGTGATAAGTAGAAGACCTAGACCAGTGGGCCAAACCTGGCATAGATTGAGGAATTAAACCTAGTTGACTGTCTATTGATAGTTAGGTTGTAGTGTTTCAGTAATCACAGTCTATTTTATGGGCCAAGTTTGTGTACAAAAGATATGGTAATATGTTTACATGAGGAAGAGGAAGACTAGGTTAATTATTTCAAATATGCATGGTATCCATCGGAGCAAACTGACCGCTAAGTGTTGATCAGTGACAGCCAGCGGACAGAAATCAGCTTGTTTCCGTCTTGGTACGGGTTGGTTGAACCGGCCGCTTCTACAATGTAAACAAACAAACCGCCACACCAAACCAATCTGTGCCGTACAGCTCTTGTGGAAACGAGACATTGATGCAAGGACCCTCTCGGGACCTGAGATAGAGTGGTTCCTAGGAACCGGAAGTGATCCACAGGAGGCACAGTATTGTTGAGGATGAGGGGTGCCAGTGTGGGCAGTACTCTCCAGAAGTCTACCGTGCTCTCCCCTGTCTCGAGTTGGCTTTGAACGCAGCAGTGGACCGGCCAATCTACCTCCTGTCATTGTCCTTGATCAGAACAATGATAATCGTCTGCAAACTTCGGCAAGGTGCAGTGATTTGTTTGCAGAGAGACGAGTGGTGCTGGGGTGTTGATGGTTCCTGTGCAAGCATTTAGGGCGTTTTCACACTCAAGTCGGTACTGGGGTACCGTATTTGGTCAAAATCCACTTATTTTGTACCATGTGAACACAGACTGGACCGTGCCAGGGTACGGCCCAAGAGACCTGCCTTGGAGGTAGTATCGGAGTCCAGGTACGAGTGGATACGGATCATTTGAACACAACCCGTACTCTGGCCGTATCTAAGACAATAGACACGCTCCACGCAGAAGTGACGGCACCCCCGACCGAAATTACCGAATTGCCACGCGACCATAAAGAGATTAAAACAATGCTGTTCAAGCATCCCATGGCGACACACCAGGTTACAAAACGGCGGGTTTACTACAACACTCACCCTGTAGATGGCTTCAGGTAGCAGCTGACCAGTAGACACATATGTTTACAGTCTAGGCTGTCGCTCGTTTTATGACTTCGGTACTTCTCACTCCCTTGTTTGTTGGATAACTACAGAATTATTTGTATACCGCCACCTGCTTTTTTGGTGTAGTCGGTCATGTAAAACACTGGACTCCAGCACGGACTGATCCGCACCATGTGAACAGAAAAAAATTAGCATTTTTCTCTGGCCGTTTTCTGGCACGGTCACACATGTAAAAACGCCCCTACAAGATTAGTCTTGGCTGTTTAGCAAAAGCCTGTAACTGAAATGGAGAACTTCCATTTGAGGAACAACATTCAGGTTTCCCCAGAGTTAATTTTTGACCTGACTGTTGAGCTGGAGCAGATTCAGAGGTTTGGAGGTTAGTTGGAGTTAGAGCTGGTCATGGTTGCTATATGAACACTTTATAAAAACTGATCCTTCAATGAACAGAACTTTGTGCCTAATTTGTTTTGGTGTTATGAATGATGACATTATCACACTGGTGAATAAACTGTAGAACTATAATATAAATTCTTTTTAATGAGACCTGATTATGAGGTAAGGTTCAGTATTTCCTGATATTGTAGGGAACTGCTTCAGATGTATTAGTTCAGAACATCCACTGTACGCTTTCTGCCCAGCAACAAGCTCCACTGGCTGAATACTTGGCAATTACAGAGTCATCTACCAGCTAATGAGACCGATATTACACTTCTGTAGTAGAAGCCAAAATTTAGAGCCAAAGCGGGCTGAATATCAATTTTCCAGCTGGCTGGAAACAAACCCCGGTTGAACGTCGCTTTTCCATGTTGGCATGTAAATGACAGCTTTACCATATCGCATGTCTCTGTTGTACTCGTACCTTTCTGTACTCCCAGGGGGTCAGGAAAAGTAAATATCAAGCACAAACAATGCCGCACAGGTTTTTTGTTTCATCTACTGGTTTGCTTTGAAATAACTGCTATGAGCAACTCAAGAAAAAAATGCTGGCCAACAAATTTGCTTCACTTTGCATGTGGAAGGTGAGATCTCACTCATTGTCTTCCCACTTGTTTGTCATCTTCCATCAGTCCATGTGCGTGCATACCCAGCGCTGACAGGAGGAGCTTTGTGTGTGCCGCGCCGCTTTTGCTCGGCGGCCTGCTATTGTTCTTGACACTTTTCGGCTTTTCAGCACGCTCTCCTATTTCACTGTAGTAGAGCACCGAGCCAATCAATAGCTGACTCAGAGAGGAGTAAAGGAGCTGAGGCACTCGGGTGTTGGTCAGCGTAGTACAAGAATAGTGCTGCTTGGTTTAGAAACATTTGGTTTTTGTGTGTTTTCTGTCTCTATCCCTAAAACAATGATTGTATGTATCAATAATATTCAAACAGGTTTTCTGTATTTGTGTTGAATTTAATTATATCATAGAACTGTTTGGTGTAGGAGTTGAAGTTTTTCCAGGTCTCATTAAGTGTGGAAAACAAACAGTTCATGCAGAAATGGGTGTATCGCCTTTTATTATTCACTTTTCCATTGTTTAATATTTTACTTGTTTATCTTTCCATTCATTTGTCCTTTCGTCCAACCAGCCACCATACATCCTGAAGCTCTTTCTCACTGAGGGATTTTTTTGCACATTCCATATTTAAATCTTTACCTCTTTTAATATTTTTGTTTCCAATTTCCTGAGAAGTTTAGATTCTGGCATATAAAATTAAAAAAATCTGGACGTCTGAGAAGAATGACCCTTTGATATTAAAAATGAGGAGGAACCCTGGATAATCATATTATTAGCTACACTTTCATTTGTTTATGAAGTTAAGTTTATTTAAATAGCAAACTTCAACAAGATGTTTTAGTTTTTACATGATTGAAACAACACAAAATTCAAACAAGAAAAAAGGAAGCCATGCATTTTTGTATCAAAATAAAGAGAAGTAATGACTGTCTAGAGTTCTAAAATCCAGTAATTATTGATTGAAGGCAGATAGCTATAAAAAAAACGTAAGCCGTGATTTAAACTTTTTCAGCAGTTTTGCTGTTTATGGGTGTTTGTTCCAGATTAACATAACAGAATGCTGCTTTTTGATTATACTGATTCTTGGGATGCAGAGTAGACTTGAACCAGAAGATCAGAGTGGTCTGGAAGGTTGAACAGATCTTTAATGCATTTTAGTGCTAAGCCAATCAGTGGATTATTAACACACACAAATATTTAGAAGCCTATTCTCTGAGCTACAGGGAGGCAGTGCAAGGACTTTAGAACTGGGGTGATGTGTTCTACTTTCCTGGTTCGAGTGAGAACATGAGCAGCATCAGCTGCAGCCGTCTAATGGACTTTTTAGGCAGACCTGTGAGGACACTGTTGCAGAAATCAATTAGACTAAAGATAAATGCATGGATGAGTTTCTGTAGATCCTGTCAGGCCCTTTAGTCCTTTAACCAGGAAATGTTCTGTAGGTAATAAAAGGTCAACTTTGTAATTGTCTTTATGCGTCTCTGAAGGTTCACGTTCTGAGTCCATTACTACACGCAGATTTCGGTTTTCAAATTGTCTTCTTTTTTAGTGTTTTTGGCTCCAATCAATGTTCTATGTTTAAAGAAAATGTATTCTGCTGCAGTGATCTCTTACAAATTAGTTTATTTTTTAGCATCATTATCTTGTTCAGTACAAGACCTTACATCAAATGCATTACAGATTGACGATATGTATATAGACTGTTTTCTGCTCTAATATTTGAAGAAAACCTCTGTCTCTCTCATCTATCTAGTGATCAATAAACCTGCTTGTTTAGTCTAGTTCATGGATCCCTTCAACTCCTCTTAAGCACCACCAATGTTTCAAATGTATAATATGAAATGCAGGTTTTAGGTTTTGTTATATTTCTTCATGGAAGAATTACGTTTATTTGACACAACTAAAAGATGCAGATCTTTAAGCTCCATTTTCCTTTTTGTTTACCTTGGAAACTATTTGCCTTTTTGTACCTTTATTTTCCACAAATCTCATTATTCCTGTGAAGAAAATGTATTCATCCTCTTTTTTTGTTGTTGTTGCAAACTTTCTATGTTTTTCCAAAGTATAAAACCTAAAAGTAAAATTAAAATGGACATTATACTAAATATTTAACAACAATTTAATTTCTTCTTGAAGCTGAACATTTATCAAATCTACATGAAGGAGCTGGATGTAAATGAAGAAAAAGAAGCTTTAGACTATTAAGATGCTGTCAAGTTGTAGATGAACTTCCATTATTTTTACCTGATGGAAATGCCAAAAAGCTTTCTAAGTGTAATACAATTTTATTTAAACCTTAATTTTAGATAAACCTTCCAAGTAAGGAGCAGCTGTCACGTATTGATTGCTATTTAACGATGCAGAATCTAATGATGAGGATGATAGAATGCTTCATCAGCAGGTCGCTGCACTGTTTACATGAGTATGAGGTGATGTAGGTACCAATAAGGTTATTTCTTCTTAACTGGCTTCTTGGCACGACTGTGAGGATCAGTCCACTGGGATGATGCTGCTCAGCAGGTTTGTTTTCACCAACAATTTCTTGTAAAAATACAATTTACTCAGGTCATTTGCTGTCTTTTAGAGAGGTCTTTAAATGCAACCAAATATAATGCTCCCACTATTGTGGGCTGTAATGTATAGGTGGATTATGGTGGGATTAAGGCCAAAGATTAAATGATGTTTGATGCACATAAGCAGAGAAAGAGCTCAATATTCTATTATTGTCTGTTAGTTCCCTTGGAAAATACCACTGTACAGGGGAATAAAACCAGCTGATGCGATGAATTTAAATCTGGTTTTATTGTCTCTTCATTTTCAAAGTAAAACATTTAGGGAACAAAAAAGTAGAAGCTTCAGTCCTGTCGACTGTAAAACTAAAGCTCTTATAAATTTAAGGGAAAGTTAGAACTTGCTGAGCATAAATCACAGGATATTTCATCTTGCTTCTATTTTCTTATACTGTTATGCTTCTAACTTGATTACATTCTTTCCAGTTCTTATATAAATGTCAGGGAAAAATAAGTATATAAAGTTCTGAAGGAACGATGCAACATAGGGCAATGAAATAAGCAGAAATTATTTCGTTAACTTGTTTTTTCTGTTTTCATCATAAAGAGAGGGCACTGTAATTTTCTGTGTATTATAAAAAAAGAAGAAGTGAAAGATACATTATTGCATATCCTGGCATGAAAAATTGTTGGTTTCGTTTAGTATTCTATCCTGTGTGTCTCTGTAATAGGCTAGCAAAGGTACTACCAGGGTGTACTCCTCCTCTGCCCCGGTGACTGCTGGCAAAACGGTATTCTGCAAGGAGATGGATGATGTCAGATCAAGAAACTTTCATTATTATTCCAGATTGAGTACTACTAGAAATAATCTTAGAGAGCCAGGAGAGTGAGTTAAATATAACTAAGATTAGGACAAGAATTTGTAGATTGTAGGGATGAAAACTATATAATTAATGCAATAATTGAGCCACAGTTGTCCTTTTATTTTTAGATAAGCCTGATTGGTCTTTTTTTCCCTTTTTGTTAAATAAGAAATTTGT
This sequence comes from Apricaphanius iberus, assembly GCA_028564705.1. Lineage (NCBI taxonomy): Eukaryota > Metazoa > Chordata > Actinopteri > Cyprinodontiformes > Aphaniidae > Apricaphanius > Apricaphanius iberus. Next base: position 779,441 of record JAPXFQ010001700.1, on the reverse strand, counting down.
GTGTTTTTAAATGTATTTATTTAAACTAGGTGTTTCTAGACTCCACATTATCAGCTTTTCTGTGATCATTTTCTGCGGCGTTCTTCCTATTTTGCCCTTGCAGCTCAATTGAAGTAATTGGGCTAAAAGTTGTGCAAATGATTTATGGGACGTTTCCCCTGTTATGAACTTTTCGTCACATCAGGCACTCTGATGCTGAGCTACTCTGTTCCTGCTTCAACAATACAGACTTAGAGAAGATAAGGAGCTGGAATAATCAATCAAAACCGTCTAAACAATGACTCAGCACCTCTCAGTTAAAACGATGTACATATTTTCATGCAGTAAAACCTGCAACTTTATCTCCTGGCTGTATTTTTTGTTTTTCCCATTAGTGTTTCATGTTTTAAGACTTCTGCTGAAATCCTGAGCGATAAGTGAAGCAGACTGATTCTTCTTTTACACTTTTCTGTTGCATTGTACTGTGTAGCACACTTGTTATCGTCAGATGTATTCCCTGCTGGCTCCTGCTTCATTGATTGTTGTTTACAAAGACTTTCTGCTGCTTGTTAGCACTCTGCTTTGTTCGTTCTGCTGCTGCCTCCTCTTGTCAAGGCCAGACTCCCAGTCTGAGCAGCAGCCTCCAACGAAGACCCAATGGTCATCCAGGCGAATTCTGACAGTTCACCGTTCAGATTGTGTTCTTCGTTTGCACAGAGGACTCGAAACTTGAATCTGTACAACCACTTGTAAAGTTTGAAGCCTTCAAGGATGTTCTCGGTTTGGTTCTCCTGGATGTTCAGATTTCTGAAGATGCAAGTTAATTTCAAAGATTTAGGTAGCAGCTTTTTGAATGCAATCAGTAGTTGGTTGTTTAGTAGAATTAGCTGTGTTTTATTTGTGTCTGATGTCCATGATCTGTCTGTCTGGAAAAAAAAAAGAAAAGGGTGCTGTGCAACCAAGAAGGCCTTGTGTAATAAATCTACTTTGACGAGACTCATTAAAATCGGTCATCTAGCAGACATGACTATTGTTCGTTAATTTGGCTGTAAGCAGCAACATTTATTTTTAAGCTTATGAACAATAAAAACCATGTTAACCTTTCAAACAGGACTCGTCTTAAAAGCTTATATAGAGTAAAAAAATAAAAAAAACGTGTTTGGAACCACAGGTTGCAAACTCTCATTCGTGAAATAACAAATACGTTGCTGGGTATTAGGGAGGAAAAACAAAAAGACAATGGTGCCCATCTCACGCCTCACTGGTCGAGAGGCGGGGTACACCCTGGAAACTTCGCCTAAGATGAATTTAGAGAGACCAATCAACCCAACAGTCCAGGAGGAACCCGGAGTACCTGGAAATAAAACACCCACTCATGAAGAGGACATGCAAACTCAATGTGAAAAGGACTCTAAGCAGGGATTTAACTGTGCAGCCTTTATAAAGATGTAATTTGCAAAACACATTAAAAATGCCTTGATTTAGATTTATCTGTAATTTTCTAAGATGTTTTGTTTGTTTAGTCTGTAAATAAGTGGATAAAGTGGATGGATTATTGGTTTGCAGCCAGTATAATTCCTTGTTTCCACAGTAAGTTTGACTGACCTATCTGTCTGCAGAGATGAGGCTTTGAAGCAATAACTCAATAAACATGAAATGAAATTTACTTAGTCCTGCTGAACTGACGCCGTCTGCCTGCTTTCTCTCCCCCTCTCTGGACGACTGCATGGAACCTGATTGAGTTCAGGGTTATTTTAAAGGAGCTCCAGATCATTACCAGGCACTTTAAGCCCATCCCTCTATGATTACCGTCCACAACGTAAACCTGTAATATCAGTCGGCTGGCTTTGAACACCTGAGTGTCTCTAATGTGGATCTACTGCATGAAGCAAAAATACAGACATGTAGCAACCACAGTATCTTTCCACAGAAACTCTCTGCAGCCGGCAGGATTGACTAATGCTGGGCTCCTCAAGGCATTGTCCCACACCCAGGCTTCCCTGATGGACACAAACTTGTTGTCTTCTGTCTCAGAAAGCCGCTTTCCTGTCCTCCCTCCCCCTTTCCAGCTGCTTTGGAGGAACAAGTAGGCCAGAAGCGGAAAGCCTCGTCTGCGATTCAAGCGCAACAAAGGCAGCCGCGCAATTTGATCCTTCAGAGTATCCGAGGTTGACGAAAGGGAGCCGCTCTTGTAAAACGGCCTCCCAGCTTCTGTGTGTCAGTGATTCCCAGGAAGGGGGTTCTCTTCGGTGCCCCTTCATTATTTCTGCCCCATCCACCACTCTGCTTATTCAGCAGCCATTGTGCAAGTCAGTGTTCTCCCAGCACATCCCAGGAGGATGACAGGGATTTCCTTCATAGCTTCAGCTGGGAGGTACGATTAAGGGGGTCTGGAGAAGCAGGAATATGACCCATTACCTCATAAGGAGGTCGGGGAGAGAAAACTGCTGATCATGTTTTTTATTTTTATGGCAGCGTTTGGTTTTATTTACCATCCTCCTCCTTCACTGAGGAGAGGGGGATCATTTGAACCGGTGCCATTTCCTTTGTTTTTATGTGTGCAGCTGCTGCAGTTAATGAAAGGTGGGCTCGATCCGAACTGTGTTTATAGGAGAGGAGCTGGGGGGGTGTATGATTGCATAATTCAAGATGATTCTCACTGACTGTAAGGGAACTGTTTATGCACTTTTACTTATTTAATTTTAAATATACTGGGAAGAGTTTTCTGGAAAATAAGCTAAACTCACCTTAAATATCCATCATCACATGAAGAACTACAGTTCTTTTATTTCTTTCGCCCTTTCGTTGTAAATTACTATGTAATCAATATACTGTGTCTTCTACATGCAATTGCCTCTTGTGACATCACATGTTCTGGTCAGAGTTCTTTTGCTACATACTTGTTTTTTTTTCCTTTTTATTTGCCTTTTTAATCCAGTTCCTTCTTGTAAAATATGTACATGAATCATAAAGACTGCAGCAAAACTTCTCGTGAAAATCTCTCACAGGAAATAATTTTTGTGTCTGACTGGAACTAAATGTCCCCCTGACTAGCGTTGTGTTTTTAGGCCTATCCCTGTCATGCTTAAATCTTATGACACAGTTGCTGTTACAAAACCTGTAAACGGTGTGCTTTGAATGTGAATCATCCCCAATGTTTTACCCAACAGGGGCAAATATGTGGTCCTCCCATCATGAAGCAATACCTTTAACGTTCACCCTGACATCTAATCCAGCTGCTGTGTCACAGAAGAGTTTAATACATTCATAAACATTGTGTAATGCTTACTGAGTAGCAGTCAGGCAGTAGAAGGTAGACCTAGTTTGTGTTTTAAGTGCTTTTGAAGAGGCGTTGGTTGGGGGAATAGGCTTGATTGAGGTCCAAGAGCACTTGCGAAATGTCAGAGTACTGCTAAATGTCAACTCTGATTCACTTTTCTTTTTTTTTTCAGAGACCTTCTTGTTTTGTTCCTGCTGGAGACTCGTATTTCTGTAAAATATTGCATACAGGGGGCTGCACTGTGGGGCAGTCAGTGGCAAGAAAACCTTGGGTTTCAAACCCCCAGCCTATCTGCATGCATGAGATCTCTCTAGATACTCTAGCTTCCTCTTCCAACCCAACAACATATAAGTGTATGGGTTTTTCTGTGTGTAACGGCTACACCTCTTCCCTTGCCTGGTCATTAATGAACAATGGCAAAGGCAAGGGAACCCAGCAAGTTTGGAAATAAATGGAAGATTAATGGAAGTTGATATAAATTGCGGCATTAATTCCAAATTCACAAAAAAAACTCTTGTGATGGTTTTCCGATCTCCAATAAGCATTCAACAGCGCACTGCCATAAGCCATGATCAGGTATAGGTTTTAACTAGTTATATTTACTTGGTTTAATGATTTACTTTAATCATAGTTTTGCTGTGCTATACTTTTTTATATTTAAGTAATATTATGAAGTATTTCTACTCTTACTTTAGTAAAATTTTTGGATACTCTACCCGTTGTGAGTAAATTGACTGAGCAAACACATTTTAACCAAATATACACCAAACACTCACCCGTAGTTTGTTAAAGGAGTGCGCATGTTTCTATGCAAGCTTTGGTTTTCAAATGTCTGTTGAGCTTGTTGCATTTTGAGGTCAAGTGAATTTATAGTAAACACCATTAATTTACCCTGGAAGTACTATAACATTGTTCTCAGATATATTTATTCATTACCTGCCATAAGGATTGGTATTGTGTTAAATAATTGACTTAGAAATGCCTTCTGATTAAAATGTTATGTAATTATCTTATTTGCATCTTTTCTTTTCATTCGAAATACCAGAATTTTCCTGTAACTTCATAATTTTGTTTCTCTGACGTAATTTTGAAAATATTAGATCAGGTGTTACTCAGTACTCAAGGAGCCTTTTACTTTTTTACACTTAAGTAATTTCTGGCATGGCTACTTTTTCCTTGAGTAAAAACATGTTGAAGTAGTGCTACCCCTACTTGAGTACAATATGTGGGTACTCTACCCACCTCTGATCATTAACTATGTATAGAAGGAACAGGAAGAAAGCTGTGTGTGAAGACAGCCGTCATAGACAGGGGTTTACTGTTCTTATAAAATTATTACAGGGATCTCATTTTAAGCTGCCTTCAGCATCCTGCTATTTAGCACTGCTATCATGGCTAGCATTGCTAAAACAGCAGTGTTTGTTATCCTAAAAGAGAATATACATATAGATCGTTTGGAGCCTGAATGAACCGAACAAATGTGTCCCGACATGTTGTATAAAATACTCTTAGCATTTAAATAACCTCCCAGATCTCTGTTCTTCCTCTAATATTTTGAAACACCTCGCTGCTAGACAAAAATGACAAAATTTGAGTCTTGTTCCCCAGTATTTTTGAGTGTATGATAAGGCTGCACAATATGTTGTGAGTATATCTTGTCTTCGTTCATTCATGTTGTTATAAAGGCCTTTTTGGAGTGCAATGATTGCTGGCTAATGTATTCCAAGTGTTATTAACTTGCATTTTACATGTTAATGTTATGTTTAGTCAGTTGGACAGTCTTGTGGCAGCAGATGTTCACACCGGATGCTAATGACAGGTCTGACGCTCATAGAGGGATGGAAGCACAGATGAGAAAGAGAGGAAGAAAAAAAAAGAGGCAAAGGTGGCAATTGATGGCGCCACTGCAAGGGTTTCTAATATTATGTTTCTCCAATTTACGACTGACTGTTTGGCAACTTAGCAAAATCAGCTGATTCTGGTCACTGCCTTATTTTGCTGAGCTGCTCTAAGAAAAAAGTTAAAGAGTCAAAGAATGTCATCAGCCGTACACAGATTGTGTATAATAATGAGCATAATGTCAGTTATATGCTCTTCATCCTTTTAAAAACTTTCTTAATTTAATTAAGCTTAATTAACTCCAGGTCCCAGAGCTTCCTGGATGACACGTTTCTTCAATATGAATTTGGGGATGTTTTCTGGGGATTAAGTAGACAGCTGTTTGCTTTTGTTGCACTTGCTGTTCATCGTTGTTTCCAGTTTGCCAGACTAAACTCTAAACTTGCTGCTTGGCACAGAATTGACCATTTAGGTGCTGACCTCAGAGTTTTCTTAATTTGTTCACGTTCACCAAACCAAAAGAAGTATGTTTTCTGAATATAAATGATGTCAAGCAATTTTAAACTCAAGTTCTGTCTTTAGTGTAGCCATACGCCAGGATTTTTATGGCTGCTAACTTCTCATATTGCCATCTCCAGAGCACTCTTTATAACTTTTGGAGTCTGGGGTTGAGTTCAACAGGTTTTAGTAATTTGATATCAGAGTAGTAGAGCTGCGTTTGTAAGTAAATGTATAATATTACAAAGAAAGAGTGCGAACAATAGGCCTGTACGCTCTTATCTCTGAAAGAAGCAGATCAGGCCCTGATGTCTGTACATATCTGCACAGTAGCCTGAGTGACAGAGTCTGCAACAACAATGGGCTGAGGCCAGACTGAATGGGGGTGGACGTGTTATTAGCATGAGAAAGCCTTCATCCTCAGCTCCCTCTTCCTCCTCACATTATCTGCTTCGTGTCTCTGGCTCAGTCGCAGGACAAGTCACTTCCTTAAAGTGCCATCATTCCTTTTAGCTTGTTGGCAGTTTTCTGGAAAGAGATGTCACAGTATTTCATTGGCAGCTTGGTAAACTTTATGCATCTGCTTAGTAAACCATTGTCTATTGGCCTAAACGTTGGGCTACATATGTATACCTTTTATTTTGCTATGCACGTATTTAATTTTATCTTTTTATAAGTCTTTCTTTATAACACCTGAAAAGTAGGAAAACATGATAAAAGTTCAAAATTATTTCAAAACAAAGATTTTATTTTGAAAAAGGAAAATTATTTTCTTTAGAAAATATAATGACCAACCTGATATAAAAAAAGACACTATTCAGTCAGAGGTTTCTTCAAGACCACTGTATTACAGACCTCTACAAGAGGTAATTCCTCCCCAATGCACTCAGCATCTATGACTCCTAATAAAGTTGTGTAGTTCGGGTTATTTGAAGTTTGAACTGAAAGCTTTTAAATTAAAATTGAATGAATTTAAAAGAAAATCTTAATTTCCACCAATTTATAAATATCAAGTTTTATTCCAAATATTTTTTTAACATACGTCATTTCACTTAAAAGAAATACAATTCAATTGAACACCTCCACAGGGGAAGAAAAAGAACTTTGGGTGGGGGGATACTTCAAAGAGATGTGCAACAAGATTAAGGAGGGCGAGAGCAAGTATTAAACCAGGAGTGGGTTATTTTGAACTTTGTGGACCAGTGTACTTCATGTTTCAATGTTTGTTTAGTTTTTTGCTTAAATACTCTGCTTTAATTGGTTGTACGAACAGTGGACTCCTGAAAATTTGGCTGACAGCTTTAGGTAATAGAGTATTTTAATCGTCTTTGTAACCACAAGGTCGCTTTTTAACCAGGTTTAATAAAAGATATAGATTTCTGCAAGGTTACATAACCAGGAGTTATGGTTATACTTTGGTACGACTTCTTGACAACAGAAAATATAAATGCCAAATGCATGATCCCCACCTTTTTAAACACAAAACACAGAAGAAAACTCATCTGCACATTTCCACTGAGGCGTACGGCACAGCTCGGTGCGGTTCAGCATGCTAGTTTGTCATACTTTCTGGACTGATTCCAAAGAATCAATCAACCCCCCCCCCAAACTTTTTTTATTTATTTAACAGACAAACACTAGCACTTGTGCATCATCATTAGCTAGAATTCTTGCATTGCACTGGTGTGCAGTACTTCCGAAGGGATCTTAATTGTGTGTTTAAAAAAAAGGGACAAAAAAATAAAAAATTGTGTGCTTACACATGTAAATTATTGTGATGATTGGCTGTGATTTACTTCTTCTTTAAGTGCCAATATCAGACAAGGTTAAACCTGGTTTACACTTCGTTGTCTATGTCGAAACAGATTGACGCAACGCTATTATCCGTCGTCGCAAGGGGTCTCCGTCACCTATGCAACGGCGGATGGAGTAGAGCCAAATTTCTATTATCTAACTAATCTATTTTTTTCTTACTATCCGCCTCCATAAACAGGGAACATATGCCTTTGATTGGTCAGCTCAATAACGGCCAGAATGTTTCGCTATAGTCGATGTAATCAGTATTCAAAACAGCATTTGGGCACTAGATTCTTTATATTGCAAGTAAAGTTTTTCTAATATAGTCATTTGGCAATTTTGAACAGAAGGTGTAGAAAACAAGAAAACAGAATGCTGTTTGTTTAAAGGCATTTTTAAGAGTATTCTTTGAGCGCCACTTGCAGTAAAAAGCTTTACAATTTAATCAAAATGTACTTTCCGTCATCCATTGCTCCTTGTGGGGGAATGCCTTCACACGTTGAAGAAAATAAAATAGCTAACCAGAAACAACACTGCAATGGTAGGGAGACCCGCCATAAAAAGTCAGCACCCTCTACTGTACCAGTGGGGAATTGCTTTGCAACACTGAAACACCAACGGAAAACTACAAGCGAAAAACGTCTCAGTTGATACGTCTGGGTGCAAACTTGCTGACGGAGAACTGCAAACTAGGCTTTAGGGTTCCAAGCCACGATGCTCTCTTCTTACATTATTGTACTGCTTACGTTTCTCCTCAGTGTAATTTTAGGTAATCACAATATCGTTAACAATAAAAGCAGGAAATAACCTGCATTCTAGACTTTATGTATTTTTGGAGACTTTGCTAAAGCTGGTGGAGATCTTCTTTGCTCTCCGTGTCGGTAATTAATAACTGCTACTGTGTGTGAGGATGCAGGCCAGAGTAGAATGGACAGTTTGACAGCCAGGGGATTAAATCTACTCATCAAATACTCTCACCCTCTGAGGAAGGCACAAGTATAGCTAAACTCCTTCCTAATAACCCAACCTCAGATGACTGTGTGGTGCTCTCGCTTTATTGTCGCAGAGTTAGGGGACTTTTTGCCAGATAAGGAGCTCAATTATAATTTTGTGCCTGTGGAAAATCAGAAAAAAATAATCCAGAATGTGGAATTCTCTCTCACGCCTTACTCCCTTGTTCTCTTCTTCTCTCCGTGGGTGTTTGGTACACTAAGTGCTTCATGATTGCTCGGGCTGTGAGGAGGCACAGTCGGCGGAGGCGTCAACAGCCCTCAGCCAAGTGTCCTCGCTTCCCCCAAGTGGTTTTTCTGGCAGTGTCGTGGTCGAGCGACAACAGAGTCAGCGTTATCCTGTTGAGATTGAAGGATTCGACAACAATGCTGCAACACGATGACAGAATCTCCATAACAGCCCCTGTATTGTTCATACGCAGAGTAATTAGCTATGCTGAAATGTCAGGTGGACCCAGGTTACGTTTGTCTGCACGTGCGTTAGGGTTGGATAATATTTATTGGATATAGAGTGCGCATTATTCATATCATAAAGGACTATTTGGAACGCATTGATTGTTGGCTGAAATCTCCCAAGTGTTTTGAGCTTGTATTTTTCATGTTAATGTAATATTCAGCCAGTTTAGCAGAGTCAGGCAGCAGCAGATGCTCAAACTGGACACAAATGACATTCCCAAAAAGGCTACAGGTCATAGAGGATTGGAAGTATGGGAAAATATGGATACACTGAACCTGATATTGCCATTGCAATAATTAGTCATATTCGGAATCAGAAATATAATTTAATATTCAGAATCAGGATCAGAAATATTACTGCTATTGCCAGATTTTCTAATGTTTTGTGGCCTTGATGTGCATTGTCTGACTGATATTATGTATACTGCTTTGTATTAGTCCAAATTATTAAATCCTGCGGGAAGGAGGAACGTCCAGAAGCTGCTAGGATTCTTATCACCTGTAAGACATGTGTCGTGACTCATATTTTTTGGGGCTACTTTATATAACAGTCTCGTATTAAGTATGTTTATATAATCTTTAGTTAGTATTCAGAAAGTAAAAGTCTGTTTTAATTAGCTTGCATGATGGTAAAGATATGTTTGTCAGTATTGTTTATGGGGCTAAGCTTTTAAGTCGTAAAACTTTTGGCTAAAGTTTATGGCATGTTGTAAAAGCAGGATGTTTAGATAAGAAACTGGGAGAAAAGTTTTAGAGAAGCAGATAGCCATTAAACCATAAATCTTTATAATGAACCTTTGACCCAGAACAGAGACGACCCATCTTCTGACTCCAGGATTCTCTGACAGCAAATCATGGCTCAGACACTGTTTGGAAATGATCGGATTGGAGTAAGATTTCGAGGAGAAGGAACGCCTACAACCCTGGCAGAATACTGGAGTCTATAAAAGTTTTGACATGAAAATCATTCAATGGTCAGATTCTTTAAATCTGCCCCAGAGAATTATCTTTGTTTTCTCTGTAAAACCCGCATATCTGTTAATCTGTTCAAAATAAATGTTAAGAACTGGAAATTGGTTCCTTGTCTCTGTTTTGAACATGCACAGAATTATTTGATAACTTTTAATTCGATACATGGCATGAATCTATTCTTATGAGTAGGAAATCACAACTGAGTTTTTGAAAACTAAAATGAAAATGAATTGAAGTAATATCTACACAATGTGTCTTTTTCAGTAACATGAAACATCAGAGGGTAATAAAACAAAGTATTGATATTTATTGCTTTAAACTTTGGTATGACAATGGCTCAGGTGGTAGGAATTTATCCTGTAACCTTAGGGCTGCATCCATCTCGGTTGTTGTGTCCTTGTGCAATTTATGGTCATAGTGTCAAGAGTGTCAAGATTTCTTGTAAAGTCCGCGGTTGTGGCCATCAGAGGGGCGTTACAGTTTCTGCGGTGCTGTGTGTGTGTGTTGGTCGCGTCAGTTATTCAAGCTTCTCCTGCGCTTAAGCTCACCTAGCTGAGCTTTTGACACATTTAGCGCTCTTCACGCACCGCTTCAACCAGTCAGTGTCTCACTGTAGTGGAGTCACACAACGTCAACATTGTCTAGCCAATCACGATCCGCTAGTGTTTAAAACATCCGGCAGAGAAAGGCCCGCCCAACGTGGATGAATGCAAAGCTACAGAGATACTGATCTCTTTTTAATCAAAAATTAGAATTGATCTATTTAGACTTGCTTATGACTAACTGATGCAAATTTTGCGTTCATTCTTTTTAACTACTGTTATTGCTTTTGTCAATCCCTAAATGTTTTCTGTTATTAATTTTCATAATTTTACATACATTTTCCCTCATGCTCTTATCACAAAATGTTTTCTTTTCTTTTAATTACTGTTATTGCTAAATATTTTGATTGATTCTTGTATTTCATCAGGTTTTAAATTTTTATAATTTTACACACATTTTCTTTTATAAATGTGTTTTTTTTTTTTTAGTGACTCTACGTTTTTATTTTAAAAAAAATTGTGATCATGTAAAGCAGCTTGAATTGCCTTGTGTTGAAAGTGTTGATAAATAAAATTGCCTTGTCTTCCCAGGCACTTTGCAAGCTTCAACCTAAAAATGTATCCGTGTCAAAATAGTGGCTTTTTGGGCGTTTTAAGATGCTGACAAATCATTCGTTGTGAATGCACCTTAACTTCACCTGCCTTGACTACTAATGGTGGTCAGAGGGGCACCAGTGAAGGCATCATCATTTCTGTCAGTATACCCCAGGGCAGCTGTGGGTACAGTGCAGTAGCTCACCACCACTACTGAATGTACTGTAAAGCGCTTTGTTTTCCTCTGACTTAAAAGGTGCTATACAAATGCAGGCAATTTAAACCAATGAACTGTTGTCACTCTTTTAATGGTCACTAGCTCTAGTTGCAGATTTTAAAACTGCTTCAGATTTCTGCAATTTCTCTGGAAAAACTCTACATTAACCCATAATATTTGCAGGGGGTTAGGGACCACCTCCACATATGAATAGCTGAAATCTGTGAATACTAAAGACTCTAAAAACGCTTATAACATCCTATTTTAATAACACAAAGTGTGCCTTTAATGTACATAAATATGCTCAATGGAAGCTACCTTAGCACTACTGCAGAGGCTAACATCCACAGTCTTTAGTTTCCCTTTTGGAATAATCAATCGGCACCAAGAAAAGGGAATAGCCCGCCTGGATTAGCTGGTTTGCAGACATCAGTCAATAGTACGCTAAGTACAGTTGCTTTATCTTTTGAATGTTTCAGATCTGCTTTATGTTTAAAATCTGTGAATAAACAGTATTTTCACAAATTATTTGGAGTCATGTTTCACAGAATAATCCGCAACTTGGTTAATTTGCAAATACTAAACCACAAATAGGCAGAGGTCCACTGTAATGTAAAGCAGTTTTCTATTTTTATTTGTCAAAAGTTAAAGAAGTTATCGGCTGCAAAGTGTCACAGTTGGTTCTACTGTTGCCTTGCAGCTGAAGTGTCCTGGGAGTTTGAATTGTCTCCCCGTGCATGCATGGGTCATCTCCAGACACTCCTGACTTCATCTCACAGTCCAAAAAACATAACCGTTAGTTTATTTAGTCTCTCCTTGAGTGTGAGTGTGTGCATTATCGTTGCCCTCTGATGTACTAGTAACCTTTTCAGGGTGTTCCTTGCCTTTTCCCAATTACTGCTGGAGATTGGAGCCGTTGACGCTGCAAGGATAAGTTGTTACAGATGGAAGAAGTAAAGTTACTTTCCTGCCTCACAAACTTGGTGTTTGACTCTGATTGTAATGAATGGCCTGATTGTCTTTCAGTTAGGGTCAGTGTCCTGCTCTTTGATGGTAGAGCAGTTCCTTTGACACAGAGAAAAAGCTGCAGCATCCAGTTCAGTCTCTCTTCCACAGTTAACATTGTTGTAAGGGGAAAAACAATTTATTTATGAAAGCCGCAGATGTGTTTGAGCTACAAAAAAATGAAATACTTTTGATGCAATTTTTGTGAGCTGTGCACACAAAAAATACCTTTCTTTTTTTCTTCTTCACTCAGGGAAACCTTAATCAACACAGATTTAATGATGCTGACAGTAATTAGCGAATTGGCTGTGGTGCATTAAAAAGACAGGCCTGAAATTGGATATGATCCAACCAGATATTCAGAATTGGATATAATCCCCTTGGTGGTGACAAGGTTGGCATTTTGCATCCTACTCCACAGGCATGTTGAAGTGTTGCTCGGTTCGTCTACTGTTGTAGTTTAACTTGCCTTACGAGACACATTATTGTGGGATTATTGTATGAGTTGTAAGCCAGGCACATCAAAGATTATTGGAGAATCATTTGGTCGCCAAAATTTGAAAAACATCTTCAACTGTGTGCCGGAAGTTATCCTGATGTTCATCTGAGCTCATATCAATGTTGTGGTTTGGCATTTAATGAAACTTCTGATTCCAGACAGCGAATAACGTGATTCATCAGCAAGTTATTAATTAAATCTGTTTCTGATCAACACTTTCAGTTCCTCATTTTTCCTCCCACTCCCTTTGGCTCATATATCTGTGGGACGCACCCTGAAACTCGCATATATACGACAGTTGTTTTAAATGTGTTCCTTATTATGCTTTTGTGGAGCTTTTTATCAGTCTGGGAGTGTCTAATTACTGGGTCTCCTCACAACTGATTAGTTTGCTTCATTGTGGTTTAAACATGTGTATTCCCATTATATAATATTCCCCGTACTGCTTAAAAACTGTCAGGTTATTAATTTACTGTGTTGCTTTCTTTTTTTTTTCCGGCATTTTAAATGGCCTTAATAAAGCAATTTCCTGTCCTCTTGCTTTTTACTGCTAAAATAAACACAAGTTATTTTTAAGTGATCTTTGGAGATTATCTTTAGATGTTCTTATTTCCCATCAGCATCCCAAATAACATTGTTGTTTCTCATCGACAGCGGTCAGTTTGCTGTGGTCAGACGATGTCGGCACAGGAGAACGTGCGTGGAGTACGCTGCCAAATTCATCAAAAAGCGGCGCAACAAGTCGAGCCGACGCGGCGTGGCGAAGGAAGACATCGAGCGAGAGGTGAACATCCTGAAGGAGATCCAGCATCCAAATATCATCACCCTGCATGAAGTCTTTGAGAACAAGGCTGAGGTCATCCTGATCCTGGAACTGTGAGTACCTTCACTGTATCCGTATGCTTCTCAAATCGTTTATCACAACATTTGTATTTTCTGTCACACAAAGAAATCCGACTAAATTCTTTTAAATGTATCCGATTTGCTCTGGAATTGTTCAATTTAATCTAAGCACTTGAACTAGTCTCAAAATAAAGCAGTTTCTATAATATTCCATTGGATTTATGACAGGTAAATAAAGTTTTGAGCATATCATTTTTCTAAGTAAATCTATATCTAAATCAGCCATTAATGTTAAAAATTCACCAGATTCAGTCCACACATCCAAAGAAATGAAACAAAATAAGTCTATAAATAAAGTTGCGTACAATAAAACAGCTATTGCACTGGTTTCCTGTGACTTACAGGATCCAATATAGTACTTTTCTGGACGTACAAGGCTTTACATTGTACTGCTCCAACATAAATCACAGATATACTACATTATCATAGCATTTAAATATCTATGCGATCTTCCTGTTAGGGACTACTACTGGTTCCCAAATGCAAGTTGAGGACCAAAGGAGACGGAGAATTCATGTTTGTGGCACCTACTGTTTGGAACACCTTGCCTTTACAGTTTTGCGTTCTCTGAGGAACGTTTTAGGAAACAACTTAAGACTCACTTATTTAAACTGGCTTTTTATCAATAACTTTGTTGTATTTTACTGTATTTTGTTGTGTTTAATGTTTGTACAGCACTTTGTAATATCTTGAAAAGTGCTATATAAAAAAGTTTTATTATTACTAGCTAACATCTCACCAGACCCCACACATCCTGGATACCAACTGTTCTGACTTTTACCTTCAGAAGAAAAACAACTCTTTATAGGGAGCTGCAGAAAGTCACCTTGACACCTGCTCAAATGTAATTACTTAATTATTATCAGTATTTACAAAGAAATCCTGCAAATCAATGCAACTTAATATCCTCCAGTTCAGTCTGAACTGAAGCCTTCTGCTTCCTTGTTTGTTTGGTTCTTTTTTTAACAGCCTTTGCTAGTTTAGCTCGACAGTTGAAACTGAGAGAACCAGTAGTGTGACTTGTAGATTGCATCAACCTGCACAGGTAACAACCAAAAACCTCTGTCTATGCACAATATATGTGTAACACGGTTATGTTTTATTGTTGAAAATGTTTGATCAATTAAACTGTTATTTCAAAGATGTTCTTTCATATCAAATGTGGCGTTAACTCATGTTCCTGGTGAAGTTCTTGTAGGGGAAATGCTTGTATATAAGCTTCTCAAGCAGCGGCAGTCCAAAACCTTGAATAGTAAATAAAAGTAAACAAAATGGGAAATATTAAAATGAGATTTGAGAGGCACCAGGCGGCTCAGTGGTAGAGCAAGGGTACAGATTACTCTACGTCCTCCTCTTTTTTTCTCTGCCCTTCTTCCTGTGGAGCTTCTAATGAAAATAGACCTAGTGCCACCTAAACCTTTAAAGGAAATTAGATGTGATAGATATAATGATATGAACCAGACACTTTAAACAGAAATACATACCTACTGTATATCTTCACATGTACTGATCAAAATGGCGGTGTCTACAGTGTTGGAGTGGATGAAGTGTTTTCGTTGTTATTGTCAAGGTGACATTGACATCGATCTTAAGGTTTCTTAGCAGAATATTGCAGCTTTTTCAGTCTGGATTTCTATCTATTCTAAGGGCTCTGGGGTTTTATTATCATCTTGAAAAATGCGACCTGTATAAATTAAAGTCGGTCTTTGAATTTATTCCATTCAAATGTTTAATTTTTTTTCCTTTCAGGGAAGTTGGCAAACAAGGGGAGAGACTCTCAGTTTTCACTTTGAAAACTTCACTTTGAGATATTACAATTTACTTCCAAATAAATATCTAACATGCAAACTGTTTGAGTAATTTGTTTTTATTTTTATTTTATTTATTTTTTTGCTTTTCATACAAGAAAAGCATGCGTTTCCTTAATGGAGATGGATTTAAGTTCAGAAATTGTGCTTTTTGTTGATTCATTCACAAAAATAAAAAAATTATTTGTCTTAATGCGTTTTACAAACAAGCTTATTTTGCCTTAATTTCTGTTCAGATCCAATCATTGCTGAATATGATCTCTTACTGAATGACTGTTCCTTAAACTGCAAATGTATATGTCGGTTAGTCAATACTGGAGATGGAAGCAGTGTTTTATCTCCTCTAAGTTCTGTTTTTACAGGCCAAGTAGAAACTTCCTGTCATTTATTTACTCGGCTTAATGTGTAAAAATATGCAGAAAGACAGTTTAACAGGAAAATCTAATTTTCCGTGGAAGGGTTTTTCTATATCTGAACAATATGTCTTGTCACAGATTTATCCACCTAGTATTATTTTTAAGGGATTCAGGTATAAGGTTTAATATTTGTTGCTGTGATCTGTTAGAAATGCCGTGTGGCACGAGGCCTCATTGTTCCAAACTCCAGTTAGACCAGTTCAACTAGCCCACATACCACTTCAAAGACCGTAGGATCAGTTATGTTTGCTCCACAAGTATTCAGCTGACACACTTCTTCGGAAAAGGTTGTTCCTAAAAGCAGAATACGGTACGCTTCAGTCCCTGAGTCACGTCACAGGCAGCAGCAAAAAGACGAACTGAAATAGCAGAGCAGCATATAAAACATGCAACTATAAACTTGTTTATCGGTTTTCATTGTGAGGCAGTCATCCAGCACAAGTGGCAAATAAAGAAGTTCCAGAAGGAACATTTTAAAATGTTTTTTTTTTTTTGGATAAAACAAACTAAAGCATTTACATAAGGTGAATTGTGGTTTTATTTTTAAGGATGTCAAATTTTCATTGTAGCAAAAATTTCACTAAACAAGCCAATGAATCATAATTAACTATACAAAAATGAATTGAATGTTCAATTTGGAACTTTGGTTTTTACCCCGTTTAGAGATCAAATGACTCTGACTCAAATTAAATAAGTTTATTTGCTGTCTTGGTTCATTCTGAATCTTCACAGCATATTGAACATATTTCACAAGTTCTTTTGTCTTTATATATATATAATTAGTCATTTAAGGCATCATTATGTGTTAAACTCTTCCCCGACTTCCTTTAGTCCCATTTAGCTTCCCATTGTCACAGTGCACTCCCTTGTGGCAGCTTTCTGGACTCCTACTGATATCCTCGTTGCATGTTTAGAGGTTTGCTAAAGCTTTTGGAGGTCACTAAAACCTTCCCGTTCCACTCATGATGGAGACACTGAAGTTTACTTTCTTGCTGAGTCAGTCTAGGATAATCGAGCGTACCGATTTCCAAGCATTCCATGGATGGCTTTCTCTGAGGTCTTGACGTTTCTGAGATGTTTTGAATTGCTGCGTTATTTATTTATTTGTGTTGGCATGTTTTTATGGGATGCTGGTAAAATATGTTGCGTGTGACGAGAACGGCACTTAAAAGAACCGAAATATTGGACACAGCTCTGTAGATTGGAGGGAAACGGCAAATGGTAGTCAGGACAACAGTTGATTTTTATTTATTTATTTATTTGTTTGTTTGTTTGAACATCCAGATTATGTGTTTAGTTGCTGCATTTTCTGTTAACGTTCAACTGGAGTGAATATTCAAAGACATTTACTCTGTACCAGGGTTTGAACACTGCTTTGTCCTTCAGAACTTTAAGTCTTTTCTGGCTATGATTTAACAAGGTTAAAAACATTCCTCAGATATTCTGGTCCATGCTGATATAACATCACACAGTAGCTGCAGAGTGCAATAAACTCCTCGTCATGTTCGATAAAGCCCCCCCAAAACTATCTTTGTCTGTCTGATTTCATAGTTCTTGAAAATTAAATCAGATGTTATGATCGGCCACTCGGTGCTCAAGATACCGTTTTCCTGCATAATTTTTTACTTTGACTTGAGTAATTTCTAACAGCATTTTTTTTATAAAGTTATGTTCTTGTTAAATAACAGCTGCAGTATTTTAAGTCTCCATTATAGCTTCAATGTGTGCAATCTTTGTTAATATTTTCCTGACATTGATTATCCCTTTAAATTCCCTGAAGATTTTACCCAAAATGCAAAAAAGAAGAGCACCACAACATAGATTAGAAAAAAGCATCTGAAGTAAATTTCGACGGATTTTAGCTGCAGATTATATTTGATTGTGGACATAACACTTGTTGTGGTTTAACTATTTTATTCAAGTTCAACAACTGGACCGTTGAGGATGTAAATATACTGTCTTTGTTCAAGAAATCTCTGTTCTGTCAGTAATGAGGCTTTTTGAACAGTGAGTTGGACATTATTTTGCATATGAGTGTTAGGGTTAGATTAAAATTTACTGTTTATAGTTGATTTGATATGATTTTATCATTGGAATGGCATACATCGTAGGAATATTAAGAATTTTATATAATGTATTCTTATTCATCCATGTACATTGAAAAGAGTGTCATAAATTCCTAAAAAAAATCTGCTAACCTTTTATAAGTTTGCCAATAGTTGTGACCTTCATTATCGTTTATGCCCATAGCTGATATAGTGTTTAGTAGGAAAGTAGAGGATCGTGAAGGTTGATAATATCAACAGCAGGATTCATCTCTCAGATTATGATTATAGACGTTCTAAATTTGATCTAAACTCATAATTACTTGTGATGTTTTTATACAGAAGGATTTTCTTGAGTCTTATAAAGCCTTTTTGAACTCTCAGACCTTCAAATGCAAAAAATAGAGTAGTACAATAGTTTTTAAGTGTAAAAGTGTGATAACCTTATTTTAATTAGCTGTCTGCTTTCACTCTGACTTCTGCTTTCTCTGCAAAGCTCCACTTCGCTACAGGCTTGCCTCCTGTTATCATGAAGCAGTAACTGTGATTAATGCCCTGCCTTCACCATTTCCTCATCCCCACATCTCCCTTTGCTACCATTATCACTGTGAATATCAATAATTATGTTAGATGCCCTGAACCTTGCCGTTGGTTTATTAACTGATCCTCTGATATGAAGTTAATTGATTGTGTGATTATTGGTGTGGAGACATTAAATGGTCAAATGTTAGCGACGCTTTGCAGAAGTTTATTCAGATTAATTACAGTTAGGGTTTCGGGTTAGTATCATTATGAAATTATTTTTCTTCAAACGCAGCCTGGAAAAGTCTGGAATTTAATTATTTGGATCAGGATGAAGAACTCCTTTTAACACTATCCATTGTCTAAATCATTATTTATAAAGCGCTTTTCAAGACACACAAAGCACTTTACAATTCCACTATTCATTAGTTCTCACAATTGATCTTTCGCCGGCCCCTCCCCTTAAACGGCCATTGTCCAATCACGCATCAAACGGCAACCGTTACTATTTGAGAAGGTCCGACTCCAAGCCAGATTGTGAAGAGCTGCGTCCACTGCGTTTGTAAATCGGACACTAGATACCCCCGAGAGATTGTCTGGAGGAGTTGTGTTTTTTTCCATGTGTGTTTCCATTCCCAAAGCCGAAAAAACGTGAGCAATGCCTACAATGGATAAAAAGTGTGGACCGCCCCACTCCCTCTCTTATTTTACAGTAACATATTAATAAGAAACCTCTGTGTCAACTTCCTCTGGTGTTGAGCAACTATTAATATTGTCGGGTTAATTTGTTGGTAGACCTCTGGTATTTTCTGGGCTGTATGGAGATTTATTGAAAATCAAACCCACCACCTTCAGGAGCGAGCGGCGATGCAGCAGTTTTATTAACGCATTACTGGGTGAAACAGTGGCGGGAGTGTCCGCTTTAATGAAACGAATATCCACCTAAAATCCAACTTAAAACTAAGTTCACAACTAAGTGTCTTACAGCATGCAGACAGCAAGAGCCCTCAGAGTATCTGCCCACTTACCAAATCATTATCATATTCGCAGCGGCGTCATCATCACAGACAGCTGTGCTCTCTCTGCAGCTGCACTGTGACTTTCAGAAATCCTGAATAGCATTGCGCTGCGCTGTACTTCATTCAGCAACATTGTATTAACTCTACTTTACATCCCCAGTAACTGTAATGGCATTGTAACGCTAGTCATGTTTCACCATTTGTTGGAAATAGCAACAATAACTAAAGGGGGCGAGCTCGGCGAAAGGTCCATTACTTACTGGCGGAAGCAAGCTACAATTTTAGCTGCCCTGTGAGGCCCCTCTGGCCAACACCAGTAGGTGGAAGGTGAAGTGTCTTCACCAAGGACACAACGACTTAGACGGAGCTGGGGTTCAAACTGGCAAACCCTCCAGTTACAAGATAAACACCCAACCCCCTGAGCCGCAGTCGCCCTGAGTTTTGGATCAGGATGAAGAACCCCTTTTTACATTGTCTGCAACATGCATCCTTCATCCATCCATTGCTCTTACTGTCTTTTTGTCTATCAATCCATTTCTGTATCCATCCATATGTTTTTCATCCGTTCGCCTGTCTATGCGCCTGGGCGAGGAAACAAGTTTTAAAATCTGAGCTAATCTAATGAATGTTTTATTCCTGTTTTTATCTCATTTTCTTTCTTAGTTTGCGTCTATTCAGAATTCCAAAATCACACATTAGTTCTTAAAACCATTTAAACAGTTTTCATTGAAGCGCTATCCTTTCATCATAACATTAATTTTCTGTGAAGAATTCAGCTAATTCCCACTGGTAATGGGCGATGTCTGTATAAGGTAGAAATAATGTGAATTTAGTAAACGGTGGAGTTTTTTAGAATACTGGCGTACCGCTATTGCATATACTGATGATAATGTAGTACAGGTGTACCTGTTATCTAATTTGTAACAGGTACACAAGAAGGAAGAAATACTGATGTTAAATGTTTGTATTTACACAACACATTGTAATTTTAAAATGTCTTGTTTTCTGTTTAACGGAAAAGGAACATGTGGGAGCGTTTTTAGTCCAAGTATGTGCACCATTATTATGCAATACCAAATTTAGAAAGAAGTATCAGGAGAGCAAGGAGAAATGTTATTTCTTTTTTTAGATTTTGCACATCAGTCAAAAAAATTTTTAATTGTGTGTTTTTAAATTATCTATGTATTTTGGCTTTTAAATGTCATCATCTTTATAAGAATTTCTATGTTGCATTGTTTGGAAAAAGATTGGGAAAAGCTTGATAATAACTGGAAAGGTTTTGTATTTTAAATACATTTTACACAATACATTTTTTTTTAAATGGCATTCTATAAGTTGTTCTGCTTTATTGTATCTTCTATGTGAAAATGTTCAAAAATAGTCTTTCTGACATATGAACAGAAGTACACAATATTTTGCCGAGCCAAAAAACTTGACCAACAAGCTTTACACAGGGTAAAAATAAAATAAAAATATTTTACAATAAATATAATGACCATAAATGCTTCAGATCATATTGCCGTATAGTTTTGAGGCCATATCGCCCAGCCCCAATACCCACTGCGAATGTGTTAAATCATTCGGGCTCCGATGAATCAGGTTGATTGGATCTGGACATCTCAGCTATGTTATTCAGAGATTTGTAGCCTGATCTGATCTGGGAAATTTCTCTGCTAGTTCTTTTGCCCTCATCTCTCTTCTCTTCCTGTTCTTTTTTTTTTTTTTTTCTAACAGTGTTGCAGGCGGTGAGCTCTTCGACTTTCTGGCAGAAAAGGAGTCTTTGAGCGAAGAGGAGGCCACTCAGTTCCTCAAGCAGATCCTGGATGGAGTTCTCTACCTGCACTCCAAACAAATCGCTCACTTTGACCTTAAGGTACTGCCACAACAAAATACTATCTTGCCTTCCTAAAACTTGATTCTAATTTACTATGTGGGAGAAAATGATTACATTGAAGGTAATTAGTTGATGGTAGAAAGCCTAATCTAAAAAAATCTTTTTTATTGCTTTAAAATATTATGTGGCTGAAGAATATAAATAATTTACTGGTTCTTTTGCGTCATTTTTAGACAACTCAATTCATTATTTTTGTTTGCATTTTCTACGTTGCTATTGTTACTAGTATTGTGACTCATCTGTTGTTTGTTATTGAGTGGGGTCGTCTGAACTCCCGGGGGAGAAACTGTAAAAGGTCAAATTTTACCTCAAACAAGGAAAGCTTGTTTACATCATAAACTGAGCCTTCCTGCACATTAACTAACCCTCTGTTGTTTCCTGTATCTGTGAACTCTTGACTGTCTGATAATAAACTGCAGTAGCGATTGATCAGTTTTCCTCGTGTGACGTCATGTTTGGTGTCAGGAGAAAAGTCCAGTACCATAAAATCATACGTGAGTGTTCAGGACATGTTGGCCTGCAGACAGATGAAGCTGTTTTCTGATCAATGCCAAAGCTTTTATTGAGGACAGCTGTGTCTGCTTTGGATACAGCCAGCAGTTGTAACTGTGAGACGGCGCCTCCGGTTAGGAGTTCATTGGTTTAGTCGAGTGTCTGACATCAGCAGGGTGGGAGTAGAATAAGATATTCAGCTTAGGCGCCCTTAGTTAAGCATATTTTCCGTCCAATCGAGCCGTTATGAATTCAAAATGTTCATTTCTACTTTAAAATGTCCTGAAAATCATTGGTAATGATCTGTGTGAATAATGTGATCGAACACACAAGATACTACATGATTATGGAACCTTGAAAAGCGCACATCCTAAATTTTACATATATCTTTTTGCTGGGCAGAGAACATTTCATTCAAGTGGAGCTGGAGTTCATTTTCTCATAATAATTCTTTCCTCAACCAGTTTGATCATTTTCTTCAGCTAAATCCTCAGCCTGGCTTATACTGGTTAGACATAATATGTACGTCTTCTTAACATAATTACTGTGACAGTCTCTGGTGTTTAGCTTTGTTTAAAATCCATCCCTCAGATTCTAGAGAAGATGTCATCCGTGTTTTTGCATAACATTTCCATCTCTTTCCTGTCAGACTATTCCTGGGTCGGTGGTTAGCTCCAGGATTCTAACTGTTTCCCTGTCTGATTCTCCTCTCTTTGTGTCTCGTTTCAGCCGGAGAACATCATGCTGCTGAATCGCTCAGTGCCTCACCCGCGCATCAAGCTCATCGACTTTGGACTGGCGCACAAGATAGATTTTGGAAATGATTTTAAAAATATTTTTGGAACTCCGGAGTTTGTAGGCGAGTTATCACATCACTTAGGGCCTGAATACCTTTCTGTCTATGTCATCTCTATTTTCACATCTACTGAAAACACTAGCTTTCCGCCAACATTTTTTTAATCCACTCCCACCACTGCACCACCCTGCCGTCCTGGCTTCAACTCTGGCGTTTACACCCTGTAGGAGCAGGCGCCAAATGCACCGAAGGGACAGAGTGAGAAAGATCTGATAGTTGAATAGAGATTATGAGGAATGTCCCTCGTTGGCAGCACATGCAAACTCATAGCCACACGCACTGCCATCTGCCCTTTGCATGGGATGGCTGCCAACAGTTTCAGCCTCTGAGTGCTCTCTACCAGAATTAGAAGCCAAGACCAGCAGGTACACAACAGCAGGTACACAGAATAAACAGGAGAAACAGGAAGAAAGAAAAAGTAGTTCATCAGTTCAGATGTTGCAGCAAGAGGCTTGTGCTAGAGGGGCAGGTGCATGCTGCTGTAAAATCAACAGAGTTAATTACTGCTGGATGGCCTATTTAGCACAACAGAATGAAGGGTGTGTAACACTCTGCTCAAGAAGAAATAAGGATGATTTGCACACACACACACTCCCCCACACAGATAATTGACGGAATTTGCATTAAAATCAAAATACATATGAGTCAAAGCTCAAACACCAACATCAGGATAAAAGGGCGTCGTTTTTTGGAGGGACATGACCTAAAATGAAACTTACAACCAAATATGTACAATAGTTCTGATTGTATTGTTTTTTTTTTTACTTTACAAGTATCAATAATGACTTTATAGACTAATTTTGTGTTTGTGTTTTTTGTACTTTATTGGAATCTTCATTCAACAATATAAACTCGCACACACTTATGAAATAAGCACAAAAAAAAACCCACTTATGAAATAAGAGTTATGCTGCATTCACACCAAGCCCATGTGTCAGCGTTAGTTGCGGCAAGATTACATGTAAAGTCTATGGTAGAGTACGCCAGAGGTCAGTCATTCTCTGCGGTGCGTTGTGTACGTTGGTTCCGTCAACTTTACTTGTGTTTCATATGGCAACATAGCAACGCAAGCAACGCAGAAGTTCAGCTAGCTGAACTTTTGACGGACCCAACGCAGTGCGGCAACCAATCAGAGCGTCTCACTGTAGTGATGTCACTACACGTATCTTGAATGAAGCGCTGGACCAGTGAAATCATTTTCAACAAACGCAGATTTCAAAAATCTGAAATAACACTTACCGAAGTCAGATGGACAGGCGCTCCTAAGGAGGAACAGAGAACCTGTAGTTGTTGTCCTGGCAGGAGATCTGAGCTCCGATGCGGCCGAGGAGGTTGTAAAATTTGGCGCAGGACAGACGGAAGTAGAGCTGAAAGCGAACCTCATCCATAAGCAGCTCCTGGAGCAAACGGTTAAACTTCCCAAACTCAGAACGCATCTGAAGTAAGAGCGCTGATGCACCCGATGTCAACGTTGTCTAGCTTTATCTAGCAAATAAAGCCAAGCCACTTTCTTGTTACGATCCACCATAGTTCAGAACACATGGCAACAGAGGAAGCCCCGCCCACGCGTTGTTTTTTCATCAGAAGCAGGCTATGGAAGCCACAAAGTACATACGTAAAACTTCATCCGTTGAATGTGTTGCCTGACGCAGACCAACTGTGCGGTGTGAATGCAGCTTTATGCTTCAAATCTAAATTCATACTGAATAACTTCTTTGTGTCTGAAGGGAAGTGCGGTAAATCTGTAATTTTTCACACATCTGAGAATTTGTGAAGAGAGCTGAAAAAAAGCCTAATTTTCACACACCTCACAGGTTTAGGTTCAGAAGGCGCTTGCTTTAGATAAAACACCTGTAATTAAATGACTATTAAAAACTATCTATATTCAAAAATACTTTATTACTACCAGAAGAAGCCTCTGACTGAAAGCCCTCTGTTGTTGTATAACAGAGAATGCTAAAGAAAATCACTACATACTACAAAGCCTCCTGCAAATAAGCATAATCTGTGGAAAGTTAAATTGGATGATGAGTTGGTCTTATATTAAAATGAAAATAAAAAAAAATACTAAAAACCTGTTTTGCCTCATAGCTCCAGAAGTAGTCAACTATGAACCTTTGGGCCTGGAGGCGGACATGTGGTGAGTAAATGAGCAGCTGGTCTGAAAATAAGCAGGATGTGCTTGTGATGTTTGAGCGTAAGGTGAAAATCTGCTGCAAACTGAAATTAGTTCTTGTTTAATGATCCGCTGTTACAAATGTTTGATGCTAAAATTATTGTGTCTGTATCTTTTCAGGAGTATCGGGGTTATAACCTACATTCTGTAAGTAACTGAAATCCAGGCCACCCACTAACATGTTTCTATTAATCTGTTCATTTAATTTATTATTCTAAATTATTTTTTAAACTCCAACAAAAGCAGAAATATATACATTTTGTATAGTTTGTATGCCTTAAAATAATATGTAAACACGGTTTTTCAATTCAAAGTGTGAAATTGATGTATAAAGTGTCACTTCTAGTTTGTTATTAAGTATTTACTGTATTTACATATAAAAAAATTCAGACTGTATACAATGTCTAATATGAAGAGATTTATTTGGAGAAACTGTGAAGTAAATCGGCCACCCTAAAGTTGAAATATGATAGAAACTGTTAAGTGCTGAAGTGCCAGGTATTACATCCATCTATCCATCGATCAGGTTGTTTCTGTCCATCTATTTGCACATCCATGTATCGGTTTGCATCCGTCTGTCCATCTGTTCGTTTTTTGGGATTTCATTCAGATATTGAGACATTAAAGGAATAACTTTTGAATGAAGAGGAAATCAATAAATAAATAAAACTGAGCTGGATCTCCAAACGGTATCCGTCCATCCAGATGACATTCTGACCTTAGACCAACATTCAGCCATGCATGATGAATAGATGTTTAGTTTTAGAACCTTCAGTTTAAAAAGAGCAGTGCGGACTTGATCTTTACCCTCACAAAGTTATTTAGGGAAGTGATTGAATGCTTTTTGGACTCAAAGACAGCTTTAGCTGTGTCCCCTGAGGCTTTTTGTTGGAAGTCAGTGGGTCACATTTCTGTACTTTTGGTGCCCGACTTTGCGAGTTAGTTTTGCTCTTGTAACCGCTCGATAACAGATGCGCTCGGGTAACCAGATCTGATCAGGGTCCTGTGCCTGAGACATCGTAAAGCTGAACGCTGACATTACACTACATAATCGTAGTGCTCCATTTTTTTTTTAAAGAACTTTGTTGAACAAATAGCCAGTATACAACCTAACAAATACAGACTACAGAGCACCAGAGTTGACTTCAACTGAGTCGAGACCTAGGTTTTTAGGCGTACAAGAGTTTGCATTTTTATTTAGTATCAGTTTGATTATGCATTCAATCCTCCCCATACGAAATGGACTTTCTGGACAAACGAATTGGAGTTTGATTAAAGCGAACTAAACATATTTGGGGGTACCACTGCTCAACATCTCTGGGCCCAGTCTCTGGCTCAAGTGGAGAAGTTCTTGTATTTTGTTCATGGATGATGGCAGGAGATGGTAGATTTGGATCTGATGGGCAGCTATGCAATATCATCCGCCCAGCAGCTAAAAGGGGCGTTTGGGTTTGTAAATGGGAACAGCCCCCCTTCGAAAACAGAAACGCCTCCTTCTTCTTTTTCACTCCTGAACTGTAACTTCATATACAGTCTAGGTCGTTATTTCAAAAGAAGATATTTTAATATTTTTTTAATAGATTAACATTGTTTAAACATAAGGGCTCCCAACAATATAGTCTGTAATTTTAGGTTTAGGCATAAAATCAATGTTTATTCTCCTGTGACCTTTACGTTGGGAAAATAACGTTTTGGCATGGGTTTATTTAGACAGATCTCAAGAGGCGGAAATTACATATTTTGATGCCCATTCTGATTGGTTGGTGAAATGCTACTATAACCCTCACTGAGACATGTTTGTAGCCAATCCGAAACGCCCCCAAAGATGCCCGAAACCTGCTCCAGCTATGTGGTCCACGCTTCAATATAGCAACCAGACGCCATTAAATGTCTCAAGTCACAGGAAAACTTAAATTGTACAACAGCGACTACATTTCTATAAATCAATCAAAAACAACCTGATCAGTGCAGACTACCCTTGCAGTGGTGTTGAGGATTTCACCGTTCTCTTTAACAATCACCCACGGATGATGTGAATCAGGATGTGACGCTACTTGGTCTGACCTCTGTTTTTAGCATGTCCACAGCTTTCTCTTTTGCAGAGATCCGTCCAACTCTCCTCGAAACAAAATAATTGTAGGCCTCCAGACTTTTGAAACTTAAACTTGTTTTGTGTTAGTGAAGAGTCCAGGGCTTTCAATTAAATAGGAATAAAGATCTCCTCAGGGGATTTGTGGTGACACTGGCGAATCGAGCGTTTTTCAAAACTCTCATATGGGAAATGAATTGCTTTGATCTTGCTGTCAATAGAGATTCTCTTAAACTCTTCATGTCTTCAGGCGTTAAAGTGCTTCTATATCAGGGATTTCAACCAGTAACTCTCTTTGAAGTAATTGTCGCATCTTCATAGCCCTTCATTTTGTTAGTTTTCTTGTCACCCAACCTAGGGCTGGGTATCGATTCAAATTTCAAGAATCGATTCAATTCCAATTCTCAAGAGTTGGATTCAATTCAATCTGATCCAGTTCGATATTGGTCAGTCCTATTAACATATATATTTTTTTACTGTTATCTTAATTATAAGCCTGGAATTCAGTGATTTAAGACCGGGTAAGTAACAGTTCACCATGGGAAACTGTATTAACCCTTTCAGACACAAAACTTAAAATGGCCGTCTGGACTTTTCCTTCCTATTTCAGCTTTAAAAAGGGCTAACTATTCTAAAAAATAAAATCGATTTTTGAACTTGTATATCAATTGGATTCAATTTCTGCAAGAATCCATTCAGAATCGATTCTTCAATAATTTCAACACAGCTCTAACCCAACCTTTCACGCATCCGCAGAAAGACAGAGACAGATGTCAACAAAAATCCTAGTATACAAGCTGCTGAAATGAGTTTCTTGGAACAGCTGGGGTCTGCAACCTACAGCTTTGGACATGACGAAGAATTGGATCTGCAAAAGTTCATAGATGGATAGATAGATACTTTGTCATCGGACCCATTTGACAAGATTACCTGGCCATTTCACAATTTGTTTTTTTACAGTTTTTAAAAGTTAAAAATAGAAATAAAATGGTGGTTCTTTAGAAAAGTTTTTTTTTTACAGTTGAGTATTAGTTTTATTTAACTGGACTGTAAGAAAAAATGGATTGTGAAGGTTGCGGACCCCTGGCCTGAAGGGTGAGGAGCCTGGGGAACTTACAGAGTTGCTTCTTCTCTGCTGTGAATGATTTCAGCTGAGATTTAGACATCTGTTAAGGAAACCTGACACATCCCTGTGGGAGAGAACCTAAATGCAGACTCAGAAGTCACTGTAGGGACTTCAGATCACTTCTGACCTGGGACCGCCTTGGGACCATGAGGTTGTGTCTCTGGAGATGGGAGGTGGAAAGCTAAAAGGCTCTAAGCAAACTAGATTTTCTTTTAGCCATTTTACCAGAAATCTATGCTGAGCTGAGTCCTCGAAGCAACCAGCTCAAACAAGTGACTGTTTTCAGTTCCGGCTGCTAAGACCTGTCAGCACAGTTTAATTCAGTTGCAGGGGGAAAGGTCCCATCCCCAGCATCCAACAGATCAACCGCTGTGGGCTCATCATGATGCCATCTTTCTCACTTTATGGCCACGCTACCATTCAGAGTGACGGATGCAAACAACATAAGCACTGAAATATGTCGTTAAGACGAAACAAAAGGCCTTATGTGCCCACACATGAATTTTAAATGCACACTTTCAAACAGAGGAAAGCTAAACGTTCTATCACATATCCGATAGCTTAAAGCTTCTTGTTTATAGCTGTCATAAGTGATGTGCTTGCATAATTTGTATCAAAAACGTACTAATATTTGTGTACTCGTATGTGCGCTGCTTTCATGCATGATCTGCGTTCATGCTGTCAGCCCACACAACTGTCACAGCTCTGTGAGCCAGTGCAGAAAATAGATTGCTCAGTGTCTGTTCAGATAGCAGCGAAACAGTGAGGTGGGCTGCTCAGATTCACGGGATTTTAGAGAGTGAATAAGCTTTAGGTAATACAAGCAGAAATGAATCCAGGAGATGTAGTGAAACAGGGAGGGGTGCCCTTTGCTCTGATTTCTGATTTTGTTTGAATATGTGACCAAAAAATGTATCTTCAGTTAGAAGTTTAGACTTGTACTTAACAGCTGTTTTGAACATCTTTTATAACATTGCCACTGAACTCGAGCTTGACTCCGCTACACCTCCATGTTTCCCCCCATCTGACATGTTAATTAGCGGCTGGTTGCGCAAGAGTGCGTTTGGTTCAGCTGAGCACTGGCTTCATCTAAATGACGAACCCTTGAGGCCTTTTTTGTCATTCTAACAGACCGTCCACCGTCCGCTCGGACATGCTTCTCTCTCAGTCGTTTGCTGCATCTGCTTATACTTCATGTGGGAAATAAGCAGATCTGTGTGAACATGCATTAAAATTCCTCCCCTCCATCCAAACTGAGCTCTCCAGCTGTTTTTCCTGCAACTAGCTCACACTAAATAGTTGAGTCTCATAGCAGAGCAGGATTTATGTGTCACCATTTTCTGCTACTCTGCTCCGTAATACCGTTCGCTCATCAAAGAGCAGCAAGGCTCTAATCTCTGCTTGAAGGAGCAAATCTTATCAGCAATTGAATAGTGATTAGATGAAACGCGTTCTGATGAAGTTCCTGTGATCTGCTTCTCTTTGATTATAAGACTGTTCAAATTTAGATAAAAAAGAAACATGTTGCTATTAAAGTATATAAGGCTGTAAAGGTGTTAAAGATTTCAAACTAAACCTTTTTTTAAGCCCTTTTCTCTAAACAGTTTGAAACTAACTTAATTTATTTTCTCAATCCAGTCTGAGTGGCGCTTCTCCCTTCTTGGGTGACAACAAGCAGGAGACTCTGGCCAATGTGTCCGCCGTGGATTACACGTTTGATGAGGAGTTCTTCAGCAACACCAGCGCTCTGGCCAAAGACTTCATAAAAAGGCTTCTTATCAAAGATCCAAAGTATGTGGAACCTTTCTTTCTCTTTCTTTCTTTTACATGTCCAGATGTAGACCAATATTTTGGCAGCTCTGGCAAAGGTACCTTAAAACAAAGTCATCTTTGATTGCAGTAGCTTATTATCTCACTCAGTGCGCTTACAACAGCAAAAGATATTGGAATTATTGCCTTAGTACGACTTAAATCAGAGTTTTAAAATGCATGTATGAACCTTAGCTTGACTTAAGTCGAACCGAACTTGAGTTTGACTAATCGGACTAAACTACCCACATAATCTACATCTATACTCCCGTCACCACTAGCTAAGCTTTAGAAGCACTCTGACTTCAGGAAGTGAACAGAACATAGAAGCAGTATTAACAACAATAGACCGAGCAGCGACAACAATTAACAATCCAACACTGCAGTGCTTACAAAATGTACAATGCTGCTGCGTTTGTGTCCATTTCTTTGCTCATTGTGCATATCCTGCTTTACTCCATGTGCTTCACTGACTTTAGCATTTGTTTACGTTCTGTGTGACTCTAGTCTAATGGAAGAATATCAGTGTTAAAGGGAGCATGTCGCCATCTACTGTCACAGGGTCGGACACACTTCATTTGACAATTCGATTTTCTGAATAACATGTAAACTGAGAAATGACTCTCAAATCTGGCTAGAATATCAGTCCGATTTCTGCTAAAAGTTTGATTTTAGGTGTGCATGTAACTGAAAAATTTAGAAAAATCCACCGTTTGAGTACATTTCTGTCGGGAAAAATAACTATGTACGGGAATAGACTTTTTTTAGTTTTTTTTAATTAATACTGTATAGCTTTATATTAAAAGAAATGTTAAGAATACTACTAGAAATTAAACTAAGAGTTACATTTATTTTTAATCAAACCAAAATCTACTATGTCTATTAAAAGTAACAACAAATGTAAAACAAAGATGCTGCAAAACTTCTGTTCTACATGTAACATTGCATAGAAGACAAACTAGGTGGTGAACAATCAGAATACTAAATAAACCGGTTAATGTCTAAGATATATAAAGAGTCTGGCTGTTTCTCACTTTAAAGAAAGTGGTTTAACAGATTAGCTCAGAGTTAGAGTACCTCACATTAAGTTGAGAGGAGAAAACAAGAAAAAGAAAAGAGGAGGATGGGATTCAAAGTATCAGACAGAACCTCCTTTGATCCCTCAGCTTTCAGTACTAGAACGGTACTGAAAGAGTAATGTTGGAGCTTTTCTCTTTTGTTTTTCTATACACTTCTGTAGACTATAGAGGCCAAAATCTAAACCAACAATCAATTTAGGTCAAATATAATCACCCGACTTTTAACATTTTAAATGTAATAATTATCTTGAATAAAAAGACTTAATCCCAAAGGTCATGGGAATAAACACTTTTTGGGCATAACTTTTTTAAATAAAAGCATTAAAGCAGTTAATCTATGATTATAGAAAACCTGTGGGGTGATCTGAAGAGAATAAAGTTTTAACAGAGAGAGCAGGATAATCTAGAGATGGTATAAAAGTGGGAGTTTTGTGTTTTTTTATTATCTGAAATCAGACAGCTGTTTGGTCTTTTTGATGGATATTAAATCAGGTTTGTGGTCTGTGAGCTTAAATCATAATTTTTAAAAATTGGTATTTGATTTAATTTGTTGTAATTTTGTGTGTTTTGTTGACTTGCTCATGCCTGGACAGACTTTCACAGATATTCTGAGCACAACTGCCTTGTTTCTGGGCAAAATGTCCTCTGGCACTGATTCCGAAAATTTTTCAGACTGTGTTTAGCCCTCGTTAGTGTTGCTCTAGTAACAGCTCAATGGCTGCACGTAGAGACAGTAAATGCCATCAAAGCCTTTTTCTTTCCTTAAATTACTCCTTTTCCCTACGGACTAATGAAGCGAGACGAAGGAGGCTAAAGAAGGTGAATAATTGAAGGTGTGGAGGTAATTTTATTTGTTCGGGTTAAGAAAGAAAATTGACATTCAGGAAAGGCGACAAGCTGCTTAACTGACACTGGGTGAATCAAGAAGCAATCTAATATAGAGTCATAGTCTGAGTTCAACTCAGTGGAAGTTCTTTGAATTGATCTGCGTCACAAGCAAACATGAATCATCTCAGCAAGAGAAAAGGCTGATGAATATTTTAACGATAACAGGGTTTTAACACTTTCATAATATTCCGAGTAGCTCTGGACTACATTTTTCTTTCCTTATAACTGAGTATACAGTATTTGGAAAAAGTATCTGCCCCTTACCGATGTTAGTTGTTCTTCTAAATGTTTCTGGTCATCAAAGAGGTTTCAATATTGGACGAAGACAGCAAGAGTGAAGTAAAAATTTTATTTTCTAATAATGAGCTAGTTTATTAAGAAAAAACATTTTTTTCCAAATGGCAGTAAAACACACATCAATTATCAATTCTGATTATACTTCACATTAAATGATTGTTACAAAGGTGAGTAAATCTTCTTTAGTGCAGACAACATCTGCATAGCGTAGCATGAGATCGGGTAGCATTATTGGGTATAATATGAGAGGTTATCATGACCATAGCTTCTTTTGGTTGTGTTAAATAGTTTTTGGTTTATGTGGGGATCATCGGAAATCTCTGCTCATCCTAAATCTGGGTCATGTTTGTCACAGTTTAAGCTGTTTTTACAAAAATTAGGTTTTGCTCTCACTTTAGTTTAGCAAGCATCTGTTTTCCTTAAAGAAACATACCATCTCTGAGCAAAAATTAGTTCTTTGGTAGATTCCCCAGAGTTAGATGAGTGAGAAAAAAAATGTTTTTGTAACCAGCCGAGTATGTCCCCTGATCTTTATCTTAGCATAAACCAATGTAACTTTTATATTTCTAAAAATCTCTCTTATCTAAATGTGGGTAATATGGCAACATAATTTTGTTTTACTTTGGGGTGGAATATCCCTTTAAACTATTCACTGACTAAGATATCAAAATATACTCTGCTTTATTTTAGTTATTTTTCTTTTTTTTCCATTTTTGAAGAGTGGTTAACATAAGTAGGCCTCTGTGTCGTATTTCTCCCACAGGGAAACTGTAAGTCTAGGATTACTAATCTTAAATTAGGTAAATTAATTAATTAAAAGTTCAAATCAATTATTTGATTACACCTTTCATAAGAGCTGAATGCTGGGGGTTTGGGTTTTAAAAAAGTTATATATGTATACATTTTCAAAACGCATGGTCGCCATAAAAACACATAAGACTCTGGTGGGGCTGGCACATTTTTAATGCCTTTGATCAGTTGAAGGGTGAGGGTGAATTCTCCGCAGTTAAAACAAGATTTTGTTCTGTTTTTGTTTTTTGTTTTTTCCTAACCTTTTTTATTTCTCTGTGCCCAGAAAAAGAATGACTATTCAAGACACACTCCAGCATCCCTGGATCAAGGTTAGACGCTGCTCCTCTGTGGATAATCGTTAATTTTAAATGTCAATTGGCTTGTGAAGTTGAAATGCCTCCGATTTGATTTTTCATTACAATGTTAAAATTATATTCTTTTTCGGATCCTGTTTGTGAAATCAGCCAAAAGACACTCAGCAAGCACTGAGCAGGAAGGAGTCAGCAGTCAACATGGAGAAGTTTAAAAAGTTTGCAGCTCGAAGGAAATGGAAAGTAAGTCATTTTGTCATTAATGCTGTTCAAACAGTACAAACAGTGTTAGTCTGAGAATCAGTTCACTTTCTACTTCAGGAAATCACATGTTTTACTGGATGCATCATCTGTTTGCTGCTGGCTCACGTTAACAACTCTTTCTTCTCCTCGTCTGTTTCGACTCCCAGTAACCAACAAAGCATCCAAATAGTATAAAATGCACTGATTAGTTTATAAGTTGTTATCTGGCCTTCCTGATATATTTGTGGCTTAGTCACTGGCAACCTTGCAGTTACCCTATATTGAAATTTTGACATTTTGTTACCATAGTTATGATCCGTAAAGTAAGATTAAAAAAATCTTAGCCTTGATTATCCAGCTGATTGGGTTATAAATGACCCAGGTAATCTGATTAACTCCCAGATTCCTGCAGACTGTAATTATCGAAAAAAATGCCAGTCGCTTTTTGGAACACTGTACTCTAATTTGGATAATTTTGAACACCTTTAATTCACTCTTAAAATTATTTACATTTTATGAAACTTTCAGAAAATATGAAAATGTTCACATCTCTGTTAAAGTACCAGGTGATTGTTGTGAAAAGTTGAATCACGGGAAGTCATTTAAAATCATCTTCAATCTTCAGTGACCTTTACAATAAATTGAATTTAAAAACAAAGCAGTTAAAACCTGCAAAAATCTCCCAAAAGCTTAATTAAATTCAAGTTCTCCTCACTGGAATTTCATTCATTTTATTACCGGCTGCCTTAATCTAAGACATAATCTTGTGTTTTTGTTTAAAGGTATCAGGATAAGGTCAGTCAAGATTAAAGAAAACATGCTGCAACAGTGGTGTTTTAAAAACTAAGGATTCTCTAATACAATAAATAATATAAAAAAATGGAAAATGGTCGGTAGACTTTATATTCCAAATGATTTCCTGCATAAACTCCATATGTCTGGACTAAAGTGTGGGATTGCAAACAGAAGCCCTTTCTTTTAAAAGAAGCCTCCATCTCTCGCTAAAATCTGACAAAAACTAGCTGGAGAATCTTCTGCTAAGACAAGTAAGCCACAGAAGGTGTGTAAGGCAAAAAACCCCAAAAGAAAACACCACCAGCATGACTAAAAGCAGCATGCCTAAAGTAAACATGATGGTGGCAGCATCATCATGTGGGGTTACTGCTCTTCTGATGGGTAGATTTATGAGGCAGAGACCATTAGCTTTTGACCCATCAAAAGTTTGGCTTCACCAGAAGAAAATTTGTTTTGGAAAAGCCTGGTCAAAGCTCAGAAATAAATGGGACCCAAAAAGAAATGTGGGATAATGTGCAGAACAAGGAAGAATGGACATATGCTTCATTATTTTAGTTTAAGGCTGGTCTCACTTATTCAGCAGAGTTCCTGCAGCATTTAGGCTAAATGTTTAACTTTCTAACTCTGACAGATCTTTTTTCAGTTGCACTTTGCAACTTATGTGTCTCTCTAAAGGTGGCGTTTAAAGACTTCAAATTAGGCTTGTCTAAAGTGCGCCGTTTTCTGCCCTTGAAATTTTTTTTTGGTCTGTCCCTCAATCCCAGTTCAACAATGAAATAAATATGGCTCAGCAGGGCTGTTGCTATGCAACAGGAAGGGCTTGGTTGGGCTTAAAGGTTGTCAGATAATTGATAAATTATTTTAATTTTCTCTTTATGAAGATTTCATTTTTGAAAAATCTATATTTTTTTATGTTATTTTCATTTTTTGCCAATGCACTACGTGGACTTCCGTAGATCAGGGTGATGTCAATCCACCCAGCACCTACCATCTGGTTTTAACAGATACCGTACGGCTTGTTTTTAGTTGAACTTCACGTCAGCTCTGGGATGGAGTGATTGAAATAATAGTTTTCCCCCCCAAAAAAAATTGTCACTTGCAATTTCTTTTTAAGGAAACACAGAGGGGAAAATGAATCGATTAAGATCTGAATCGAATTTGGTATGTAACAAATTGGATATTTCATTTTAAGCCGTAGCCATAAGTTCTGAGTTCAAATTCTTTCTGCAGTTTGAATTTTCTCCTTGTGCATACATGGGTTCTCTCTGGGTATTTATCTCTCTAAATTGCCTTAGTTGTGTGTGTGTGTGTGTGTGCGCGCGCGCACATGGTTGTTTGTCTTGTTATCTGAAAGCGTTTTCTACTTTTTTCGCTCATTAAAATATTGTATTTTTAATTATTTGTGAGGAAGCTAAGAAAAAAAGCTACATATTATTAGATTTCTAAAAAAGAAAAAAAGCCCAAGGGTGGCAAAAAGATTTGGCCCCCACTGATGTATATTTGATACATTCTGTGGACCATGTCTGTACTGTAATATGAAGTTTACTAATAATGTAGTAGGATGATGCAACCATTGACCTATAGCGGTGGAGCAGTGGGCTGTCATGTAGAGAAATAGAGCAGAAAATCCCTCTACATGTCTGCTTGTCTGATCGTTAAGTGTCCCTTAACACAACTTGACATGAACTTGCTAAAGTTGTGTTTATTCTTTTTTATTTTTTTTTATTTTTTTTTTTTATACAGCAATCCGTCCGGCTCATCTCCTTATGTAACCGCCTGTCCCGCTCCTTCCTGTCCAGAAGCAACATAAGTGTGGCGCGCAGCGATGACACGCTGGTAAGACCTGAATCTCAGCTTTCCCTCTCCATCCTCAAAGTCGCTTCCATCGCGTCCGGAAGAATCTAAAACCCACATGAAGGCAGGATGGGCAGGGCTATTTGAAAACATTACCTCCGAGATCCTTATCCAAAGTCTGAGTGACTTTGGATAAGGATCTCTTCAGCTCCAAACACAGTTTCTCTGTGTTTGCAGCTGGTCACACATCTAAGTACCACCAAAAGCATGTTGCTGTTGTCGTCACCAATCTGCCTGTTGTTTAAAATGTAGAAAATTGAAAGGATAGTATGTTTGACCTGTTTAGGTTAGTTTCATTGATTTGGATTTACTCGTTAAGACATCGTGCTCTCAGCTGCAGCTCTGGGATTTCCAGCTTGACAATCTTTCTGAGAAATCTCCAGCCTCCATGTATAATTGATCTGTTCCTCGTTTCCCCCAAAGGGCTACAGGTTACAACTGTTTGGGTTGTTTTTGGGGGGATTTTAAGTGTGTTACAACCAAGTTTAGCTAGTCGGTCAATGACTCCTCAGACGTGGACTCTGATGAGGTTTTCAGTGGATGAGTCAGATTGTAAACCAACCGTGACACACTAACCCTATTATGTTATTGCTGTTGGAAGCTTAATCATTTACAGAACATTAACAGTAGACCAAAACCACATCACAGAAACCTCCTTATGTCTCTGGTGGTTTGGCTCACAGACCTGAAGTTGCTGTGATCGCAGCGCCTCCCTTAGTTTAAAATCTGAACTGCAGCCATAGTGTAAACTCTAATCTGTATCATTCGCTTAATTAGCTGATCAGGTTAGGGTTTAGTGCTTTACTTAAACACCTGAAAGAAGTGTGTTTCAGTGTGAACGTTCGACTGTAAGGTTTCATATAAAATTCAAGTTTTCCATAAAGTTTTAGGCTTGGTTCTGATCCATTATTTCTTTGTATTCAGAGCAGGGAGGCTGTAACATTCTTCAACACTGAAGCAAAGAGCTTCTGCATCTTTTTCAGGTCCACTTTCTCCTCCACTAAACTATCATTGGTGTCTGCGTGGCCTCCTGCAGCATTATGCCCTCCAAGTCCCCTAGATTGTGTTCCTACACATCAGAAAGGCTCCAACTGTTTTTGTTTTTCAGTCTCATTCTGTTTTGTATTTAGCCTTCGTTTGTGTACCTCTTCAGCACTTTAGTCAACAATGCAATTGTTTTTAGAGTATATAAATAAACCTGAACTTTAACATTTCAATAACACACTTGCATATCTCACTGTTTGAACAGTTACCTTATATAGGCTGACCTCCCTCTGTATGGTTTAACTGACCTGCTGCTGGACGCCCGTCCAAACAGAAAGCTTCCCCAATATTCTGAAGGCCAAAACATGTCCCCAGCATGGCTAATTTTTTTTTTGTTGCTTTTTATAATTTTCCAAGAAATTAATTATAGTTTTTTGTTTGTTTTTTTTAAATCAGGAGATAAAATCACTTAATGTAACCACTCTGATTGTAGATTCATATTCTTTATGGTCATTTCAAAGACGCCAGTACAGGAAACCCGCTGCACAGTAAACATAAAAATTGGGACAACAGCCTAGGAAATGGCTGCATTGGATTGCATGTGTACTTTTTTGTTTTACTAAAATTATTGATAAACAAGTTAAAATAATATTGTTAGTTATTGAGATGCACTTTTTCAGGTATATTTGAAATCTGTTAAGTTAGCAACTTTGATGTCACACTTTTTTTATCTATGCTTCAGCATCAGATGGACGGAAAAGTGATCATTTAATTAAAGCTGCCTGTATATCTTTTTGTTATATAAAAACTCAAGGTTTGACTGGAGTATCATGGCTAAATCTAAACCAGGTCATTTGCTGCTTTGCTGCCAGTGATTTGAGGCTCTTTAGTGGTGTAAGAGTTGGATATTATTTGATCTTCATGAACTCCTATAAGATCCCGATTCCCTGTAGAGAAGAATTGTTTGATAATGAAGTCTAAAATGTGAAATGGAATTTATGGTCTGTAGTTGTAACATTTTTCCCCTGTTCTTTTTAAATACCCATCTGAAAATGACATTATTATTGCAAAAATAGATTTTTTTCCAAAGGAGAAATGTATGTAAATTCCCAGAGAGCGTTATTCTGCTCTTTTATGCATTCATTTTCTGCTTCCAAGAGCTATGAGGTGCTTCAGTAACGACTCGCGTAGCGGGAAAGTTATGTTGAGGAATGTAACTGCAGCGTCAGGCTCGACTGAACAAATGCCACATTAGCCTCCTCCATGCTCCTCACCTCCCTGCCTTTCTGCTCTTCATCTCTTTAGGCAGCAGAGCATCACGGCCAGGCTCTGAGCTCTACAAACGAGTTTTGCTCAAGGTTGTTTGGTTGTTTGATAGAAAGTTGTAACTTTCTATCAAACTGCACATAAAAGCAAGGCGGTCATTTGCTCTTGGATATTAACATCTTTGTAAATCAGTGATGCAGAAAAAAATACAGATTATAATTCAGAAGGATGGTTAAATGATTCTTCTAATCTTTCTCACAATGATCTAAGTCTCTTTTCTGCTGAATAGGATGAAGAGGACTCCTTTGTGATGAAGGCCATCATCCATGCCATTAATGACGACAACGTGCCCGGACTGCAGCATCTGCTCGGCTCTTTGAACAGTTACGACGTCAACCAGCCCAACAAGGTGACACTCCACAAAGTTTTATTTTGTCCAACTAACTCCATAGATGTTGATTAAAAAAAAAAATAATAATAATTTGGAACACGTCTGCCAACATTTCCTCCCCTGGAGTGGATTTGTTATTGGTCACATCTGAAGCAGCTGATAGTTGAAGAAAGTTCAAAATACTTCTGATGTTGATCACATGGAAAAAGTTATAAGTCGTGCTTTTGCATGTCAGTTTTATAGCCTAAGAGTAAAAACGTTCAGGAAATTCTTCCGTTTATCACCCAAGTTTAGACGGAATAACATTGGCTGATACAGCTAGCACCTGTTTCTTTACCTGTTAATAAACGGGTGAAGAAACCTTAGCTGATCAAATAAAGCATCAGGTTAAAGTCCATCCAACTGGTACGGATAATGCAGAGCTTGAATATCTGACACTTGAAATATATTCATCCCACCAAATATTACATGTAAGCTGTGAAGGAGAATTTGGTCATGTAAGAGTGAGTTTTGTCAAGAAAAGTCAGAAATGTCTACACTAATTTCATATATTAACCAGGAATAACTTGGATATTGGCTGATGTAATACATTTCCAGGAAACATAAAGACATTTCTGTGATAAAAGGCATAAATTAACGATGTTAAAACTATCATGTTCTCTGGCAGCGTAAAGTCAGAAATTTATTAGCAAAAGTTTAGAGGTTTATTGAGATTATGAAGTTAAACATTGGCAGGCAAAAAAAAAGCTGGAAGTCCCGTAAAGTGTAGATGGTAAATTTATGAGATGAACATCTGAACATTTTCCAAAGTGTAAGTTGAACATCTGGGGCCGTATTCACAAAGAATCTTAGGGCTAAAAGCAGTGTTGGGAGTAATGCATTACAAAAGTAATATGTTACAGGAATAGATTACTTTTTCAGTAACTGAGTAATGTAATGCATTACTTACAAAATATACAGCAATATATTACTAGTTACAATTTTAGTAACTCAAGTTACAAGCACATTTTAAATTGTTTTTCTGGCCAACTAATGCAACAGACCAAATCAAGCTAGATGCGGTAGAACAAGATCCACCATCCACTTCCTGTTGCTTAAAACCAAAACATTTGTGGTGTGACACTTGTGTAAAATTTTAATTCATAAGTTACGGTGGTTAGAAGTGGTGGTAAATATTTAAGATATTTTACCCGAAGTAACTTAAAATAGTGTAACTCAGTTACATTTTTAAGACAGTAATATGTAATGCAAACATATTACATTTTTGACATTGTAACTAGTAATGTGAAATATATTACAGTTTCTTTGTAACTTTCCCAACACTGGCTAAAAGTAAGTCTTAACTGCTGAATTTAGGAGTAACTCCCAAAAAATGTGGGCGTTTCACTCTAAAAATTAGGACTCCTACTTTCTTAAGATAAAAGTAATTCACAACCACTTTTAGGCCTAAAAGTAGCTCCTAAGTCTGGGAGTCCTTAAAAGAAGTCAAGAGGACTCCTAACTCCCTAAGACCTATTCACAAAGACTCCCAAAATGTCTGCAGCCAGACGCAATGTGTTGGACTTTCTGGATGATTCTGAATTAACCAAACGATACCGACTAAATCGTTAATTGCAGATGTGGTGCAGGATGCAATCATGTCTCCAACTAAACGTAACAACCCGGTCAGTCCAGAAATTAAATGTTTAGCGACACTAAGATATTTAGTCACAGGGAAAATGCAACTTTGCAACGCGGACGACTTGGATATATATCACCCATCTATCAGCCGATCAATCAGATCTATCAGCAGGCGTTAGGCAGGGTAATATGAAGCATTTCGTTTATAAACTTCACCCTTTCTTTAAGTAGGCTATTGTGTGTAAGTTGTATGAAGTGTCAGTCTCGTGGCCGACACAAAGATGTCATCATGCATTATTTCTGCTATTTGCGCTGTTCATAATTACGCTTTTATCAACATTGAAATTTTCCATTTCTTGGTTTGACACGTGTCATTTAGTAACCAATCACACTGCTGTCCGTTAATTTACTCATGCATAGGAAATGACGTTTTCCATAGCAACGGGACGTCACTCTTAACGTACTTTTAGGGATTTGTCCTACGTAAAAGTAGCTCTTAGTGCGTTTGTGAATAGGTTTTAGACGACAGCTCATACGTAAGACCTTTTAGCGCGAGTTAGGAGTAACACCTAGCGGTAAGATAAGAGTCTTTGTGAATAAGGCCCCTGGACTCTTTTCCTGCATCAGAATGAGATATCTCAGATTGAGACTGTATCTGCTATGCACACCTGATATGCGGAGGAATAATTCACAACATGGCTGGAATAAGTTGTAAATTTAGGGCTTTTAAAGGAGACATGTTATGACAATTTTTTACAATTTAAAATAGGTCTCTGAGTTCCAGAAAACATGTTTCCGAAGTTGTTTGCTGGAATTAGCTTGTAGGAAACAATTGTTACCAACCTCTATTTCCCTCTGTTTCAGCCCCTTGCAGATTGTGCTGTTTTCTGCAGCTCATTACATATTACATGAGCTGCTGCTAATGTGGTCACGCCCAAAGCTTCCAGAATCTTTGCTCACGCCCACCACTCACACAGTGACTGTTACCACTACGTGTGAAAGTTACAGACATGGCTGTAGTTCAACCATACACACATAAAAAAAGTTCAACCATAAAAAAGGAGTTTAACCATACAAAAAAATTGTCCAACCATAAACACAAAATGGAAATTAAACCATAATTATTTTTTTTTAAGTAGTTCAACCATACATGTTTGAACCAGATTCTGCTCCCGTAGGAGGGGAATCTGTTCAGAACGCGATACTCAGAGAATTCAGCAAGATAATTCTGAATGGTTATTGAAGAGATAACTTAAAGCAAGGCAATTTTATTTATGTAGCACACTTTACATGATTCAGTAATAATGATACCAAATACATGATTACGAAAGCATGATTAGAAAAACAAACACATATAGGTTTAACGGATTGACACAATCAATCAATAAGAAAAGATGATTTAAGGAACAAATGTATGCAATTTAAATATAGATTAAAAAGGGTTAAAACCCAATCGGTTAAAAAGGAAACCAAAAATAAGAACAAAAGTTAAAATAACATATTTAACTGCTTACTTTGTAATCCGATATCTTCCTGAGACGCCGACTCCAAAGCCTTCCAGCTCGATCTCACTGACTCCAGCTCTCCAGCACTGTGGAGACCCCGCTGTTCGATCTCCATGCAGCTGCATATCCTCAGTCTTTCTCCGACGGCTCGTCTGCCGTCTTCTGCATGGAGATAGAGTTTCCCATTAGGGCGGCAGGTCCTCGATGTTCCCCGCCTTTACCACCAGTATCATACCATCAAAAATAAATCCAACCTATGCTGCTCTTCTGTCCTCTTTGACTGGGACCTGATGAAGTGTTTTGAACTCCTTTGACCAGCCAAAAACAGAGCATTTTGCATGGAGCTTCAGTATGGCGTTACCTAATCTGAATGGTAACTGTTGTTTAATGCTGTACCTGGTGGGTGGAGACGGCGCTCAGAGGAGGTGGAGGCAGCGCTCTGAGGAGGTGTGGATCTTCCAATATTCCGGCTTGTGACGTAGAAAGCCGGACAGAGTTTGAACAGCTCAAACAGAGACTGAATGCAGGATCAATTAAGAAACCCCTATCTCACTCAAAACAGCATGGATGGTTTATTTTTTCCAGATTTGTATGCATGTATATGCACCAGAGACACAATAACACCCCAAATCCCAGGAAAAGTGATTTTTTTTTTCATAAGTCTCCTTTAACATTGAAAATTATTCTTATTTTCAGTCAGATTTACAACTTTTTGATCTTGAAAGGATCTCCAACTTTCTTGCAAAGATTTTAAAGTAATGTAGACATTTCTGAGATGTTTTAGCTTCTTAGTGACCTATATTTTTACCATGACATTTTTACCAAGCAGTATCCTTGTGATAATGCATGCACTAATACTGCATTATTATTTAACACATCTGTTGATTTAATAATGAGTCGTCCTATCATTTTGTTCACTTATTTCAGTAAAAGTATTGAGTTAAACGTTAAAATAAAAGCATTGGAGCAGAAGATGAGTCACTGATGAAAGGTGACTAAACTCACTCAAGTGTTCTGAATGTTGAGGAAAGAAAAGGCAATAAAAAAGGTTTTAAAGAATAATAGAATGATACAGAAATATTTCTGAGGAAGAGGTCATTTTTTTCTTCGCTGGTACTTCATTATAAGCTCATTACTGCC
Source organism: Apricaphanius iberus (assembly GCA_028564705.1). NCBI lineage: Eukaryota > Metazoa > Chordata > Actinopteri > Cyprinodontiformes > Aphaniidae > Apricaphanius > Apricaphanius iberus. The sequence continues at coordinate 736,433 of JAPXFQ010001700.1, read as the reverse complement.
AGATAAAACTAAAAGGATGATTGTGAGTTTTTTTCTTCTTCTTTTTTATCACAGCATGGTACTCCACCGCTCCTGATTGCAGCTGGCTGTGGCAACATTCAGATCATCGAGGTGTTGATGAAGAAAGGTGCAGAAATCCAGGCTAATGACAAGGTAAAAACCTGTTGGTTGTCATCAGCGTGTTTCTGATTCCAGCTGCAGAGTTTATTAGACTCAATTAAACACATTAAAAGTGCAGTGGTGGAGTTAGAAGAGTCTCTGCAAACCTCACAATCAAACAGTGTTTCATTCAATTAGACTTGTTTGAGTACAGATTAACACTTTCATATACCCTTCATATATTAGTCATATTTTAGAACTAATTAGACATACTGGGACATGCAGTTCAAGTAATAAGAATTTTGGTCTTTTAAATTTGTTAAAGGAATAAAAGCTAAATCAATACTTCATTAAAGTTTTTTTTTTACTTCGGTAAATACTTTTAAGATTTTATCTTTAATTAAATCAAGAAAAAACTAATATATAAAAACTGAACGGGAACTCTGAGGACTCTGGACTTGAATCATACAGACATTCAAATTAATCCTACTTCTTATTAAACACTGCATGATTTTCATTATTTAAATTATTTTATAAGTTTTCTATCTTTGGAAACCCAGCAGATTTCATCGAGTCATTGACTTGCTGCATTCACAGTTCCTCTATGAACATGTAGAGACAGACACTCTCCTGAAGTTTGCAAGAATCCCTCATAATAAGCAAGCATGTTGTGACACCGTTTAATGAGCGTCCATTCACCACAACCTATTGGGGGTTTAAGAAAAAAAGAGCAGATACACAAATAATAACTAAGAAGTTTGATAGATTTGGACTTTAGGTTTAGTACTAGGTTTATGATTTATGTTCGTTTATTGAACCAGACTTTAATATTTATTTAATATTTATTATATCTGATAAATGGGGTGAGAATCTTTATTTGACCATCATTATAACGGTAATATTTACGTAGCATAATGCCCAACAAAAAGGAATATCCCCCCAACCTCCCAACCACCGATTGCCACAAACTGTGATCATCTGCTTGTTGAAAATGGATTCTCCACACAACAATGTTCATAATAGGACAGTTAGCAGATGCATTGTCCTGAATCCGCAGATGTAATCTGCGATAAAGAGTTCTTATCATACATACGTCAGCTCTAACAGTCCAGGGACTCCCCATGATCTGATTGTTTTTACTCACCAGGTTTGAGCAAAATGTTGACAAAATTACCATATGCCTAATTTTAAGATTTCTATCCTACTGGGCATGGAATATTAAATCTATAAGTAACTCCTCGTTCAAAGCAGATTCGACATCAAATATTTGCACAACATCCTATCACAATAAAAGCAACAACCTGTGAGAAGCTTTCCCAAACTGCTTGATACCTCAACCTTGGATGGTGGTTGGTGGGATTTTCTATGAAGATTGTGTTCTGAAAAGCATTTATAGAGAAACATTCCTGAATTAAACTATTCTTGCAAGAAAGTGCAGCTTCTATAATGAGGACAACTTGGTGTTTTCCAGAAATGTGGTTGGGATCTAATGAAGTTTCATGGATTTAAAGAATAGTCCATAAGTTTTTAGCATTTATTGGAAATGAACCACAGACTTTTGTCTTAATCAACACAATTCTTGACTAATTTGGGTTGAACGTTCATGTGTTCTTATCAGAAATCTTGGGTATCATGCTTTATACTGCTGTTAAACCAAGTGAAGTCCATACAAGAATCTTGAGTTTAGACTACTTTATCCAGTCCAAAACCACTTTTGATGTCTATTTAAAATCCCTGTTCTATCCAATTATGTCCCAAGTTTTAACCATCAGGTTTTTGATTGATATGAAGTCAAAGAGCTGAAATAGTTTTTTTTGTTTTGTTTTTATCTTTCAACCCGCCTGGTACAATTCACCAGCACCACTGCTAGCGAAACAGACCCTGCTTGGGACTGTGCTCTCAGCCATTGTTGCCAAACAGCTCTGTCCTTCCTTGATTAATATGTTCATCTCTTCGAATCAGAAATCTTTTTTACAAACAGTTGTCTGTGCAGGCATCTGCAGTTTAAACGAGCTTGAACTTCACTTCTTGTCAGTCGATGGCAAACAAAAAATTTGGGCAGATTGGCTGATTGGCTAGAGCTTTGTGGTTGTGACAGTTTGTTATTAAAGAGTAACAGATTGTGTCAAAATGTTGAAAGTTGGACACAACTGGGAGGATCCCGATAGTGCATTAACATTACTTCTGCAGTACATCACAGAAGCATTCATTATTTTTCAATGGCCCCAACCTTAAAGAGCTTGAAAGTGTATGAACATTTTTTTTCTATCATTTCTAAAGAGCAAGGAGGTAAAAAAAAAAAAAAAATTTTTTTTGCTAAGACCTGTTGGTGGCTTTGACAAGCATGTTGTCTGTCTGCAACTTGCCAAATATCCGTCTAGATGTATGGATCATTTTGATTGTGTTTCATCCCTCAGAACAGCTACAAGTCAGGATTTTTTTTCTTTAGAAACCGCTGCTTCATTTAGTGATCACCATTTCTGATCTGTCAGGATGTTAGATGTGCAAATTAAACACACAATGACACGAGATTTGCAGCGGGCTCCCTTGTTAGCCGTTGCCATGGCAGCACCTTGACTAATGCGACTCTGAGTGCAGGACGTTGGGGTGTCCCCAAAATAGTCCCAGGTGAAACATGAGGTTTGTTTTTTTTAGATATCCGTTTTGGATATAAATCTGTAATGTTCTCCCTTCTGGAACCTTCAGAGCGGAGCCAACGCTATCTACTACGCTGCCAGACACGGCCACGTCGAGACCCTGAAGTTCCTCCATGAAAAGAAATGCCCTCTGGATGTCCAAGATAAGGTGAGTCGGTCCCCCCAGTCCCCGCATGTCTCACATTCAATCACATGGAAGCACACATCGTCTTTACTACTACTCCACAGTCGCTCACCACCTCCCACCCAGAAAACCTCTCGAGAAGCGTCGCTTTGAAATGACCACAAACACATTCACGCTGCGGTTTCACACACCTGAAGAGAAAAGCGGTTACTCCGGCATTTTATCGGCTTATGTGTTGTTGCTATAGAGACAGAGAAGGATGGATTGTGTGTATGTGTGTGAGCGTGTGTTTGTTTTTGATGCTGCTTGTGTGGCTTTGATTATACAGACCTCGGTCTGGCACACAAAATCCCTAAAGCAGTTTGCAGTCTTTTCAACGATTTTAGCCCCCGACATCGTCTGTGTGAGAACACGGTGCGGACTCCACCAGACTGGAGCTAATCTGCACCCTAGGCGCCTTCCTGATTGTCATTTTGATATTCTCCAGGAATCGGTAAAAGTTTTATCATTATAATTCATTAAGCTTTATAAAAGGGGTTGATGATTATTAAAGTGGGGTATTATGCTTCTTCCAGGCACACAGTACCTTCCTATAGCACAGTCAAAAAATATTGTTACCCTAAATCTGTCTGAAAATCCTGTATATATCAAAATCCACCTTAAAGAAATCTGCCTTGTCTTCACTTCCATATTTGACATCTTGAAATTTGTCTGTGCCTCTCTAAGACCCTCATACCATTTGTGAAACTCACGCTTCAGAACGTCATATACCGGGCATTTTGACAGCAGTGTGTTGCATTTTAGTGTTTAGGGGAAAAGAAATTGATTTTTTTACATTGTAGAACAATGGCAACATAGGAGATCTTAACACTGTATGCAAATGAACCGATATCCAAACCTGAAAGTGGGGTTTTTGAAGAACCAGAGAGAATCCAGAGGATTTTCCAAGACGTTTTTGGCTTTATAATATTTAACCTCCTTGGCACCGTTTTACAGTATAAATATTAAACACTATGAAGCTACATTTTGCATTGAAGCTATAAAAACACAAAAATATGAAGCTATGTATTGAGTTCAGAGTTACAAATGCTAACAAAATGACGCAGGTCACAGTTCTCACCTGTCCAGGTTTCCGATGGAGTAGTCTTGCCTTTAGGGCTTATCTACTTATTAATCCACTATCAAAAAGTATTTTGCTGAGAAAGCAGTCCTCTGTGGAATGATTTATGCAAAGATAAGAGATCTTTTTCGGCCCAGGTTTGTTTCCAAAGATGAAGTCCAAACTCTTAGCGTAGGCTAATCGTAGCAGCTGCTCTGCAGAAGCGGAGGCTTGGCTGAGTACGTCAGGTCGGAGGAGGGGATAGGTGGGGGCAGGCAAAATACCAGCTGAGCCTCAAAGATTAGTCCAACATAAATGAATGAGTCAAAGCAACACTTTAGGCATGTTTGTAATGAGGGAGTAATAAGTTATTAGTATGTTACGCATCAAGAAATCAATTTTGTATAAACCCTCCCCTTTAAATTACAATGTATATGATCGATAGACGTGTGGTGTGATGGAAATAAGAGTCAATAAAAAGTCCAACAAATAAAAAAGTTTCCTTTCCTTGGAGTAGCTTAATACCAGTTATTACTTAAGCCTAGTTTATACTTCTCCGTCTGCGTAGGGCAAGCCCTCACCTACGGCAGTGTTTTCTCAACCGGGGGTCTGCTGTGCGAGGGGTCCGTGATAATAATAAAAAAATATATACATTTAAATAACTGCAAGGATGGAAATGTGTTTACAAGCTGAAGTGAATAAACTATCATTTACCAGAGATGTCACTGAAATGGTAGGTTGACACACCAGACAAGGTCTGCACCTCTTGCTTTCCAGGCTCCAGATCCAGGTTTGCCATGTCACCAACCCTTGCTCCTCTCAAACCACATAATGAGAACAAATGAATTGAACTGCAAAAGATGTCGCAGCAAAGAACGGCAAAGCAAATTGTTCTGACAAAAAGCTTTCGGTACTTCCCCGGAAATCTATCAAAATGGCCAATTGCCTTCATATTTTTAAGTGGGGGTTCTAAATATATTTTATCAAAGATGGATATTAGCCTACATAAATGTCTCTTGCGGGCTACTGTATGTAAACATCCAACATAGGTTAATATTGTTTTTTTTTTTTTCAGAAAACATATTTCATTGTAGAGGGGAAAAAGTTTAAGCACATTAGATTGAAGACTGGGAGTAGGTTGTATTTTACAGAAACATGTAAATATAATTTCTAACCAGTCCATTTTCCTGCTTTTCTCCTCCAGTCTGGAGAAACGGCTTTTCATGTGGCGGCTCGCTATGGCAACGTCGACGTCGTGAGCTACCTGTGCAGCATCCGGGCCAACCCAGACCTGAAGGACAGGGTGAGGCGCTCACTCTCTGTGTCAAAGACGACAAACACAACAGCCGTCACAGAACCAGAGTTTTACCATTCTTCTGCGTTTTGGTCTCCAGGAGCAGGAGACGCCGCTGCACTGTGCTGCTTGGCACGGATACTCTGCTGTTGCCAGAGCGCTCTGCCAGGCAGGCTGCCATGTGGACGCCAAGAACCGCGAGGGGGAGAGTCCTCTCCTGACCGCTTCTGCCCGGGGCTTCGTGGACATCGTGGAGTGCTTGGTGGAGCACAAGGCTGACTTGGAGGCCACAGACAAGGTGATGACACATTAAATGGCAACATTTCCTGCTTTAAAGCCTCTTCTCAATTGTTTCCACTGATAGATGTCCAAGTATGAAAAATGTCGACCTGGGCAGTTCGCAAATTTTAAGCTATCATTTGACAGCAGAAAACTAATAAAGACAGGCTGGTCTCACAAGTTAGAAGAAAACGCTGCCAATCGATGGCTGTGATGCTGCCCACACGTAGAAACCTAAAACCTCTGAGTCAGACTGATAGAACACGTGTGTTTCCGTAATTACTGCACAGAAAATCTGTTTTATTCAGTATTTGTGTTCTTATTGAGGGCTTTGACTGTTTTTACCAATAGGACGGCCACACAGCTCTCCACCTGGCTGTTCGTAGGTGTCAGGTGGAAGTTGTTCGCTGCCTCCTCAGGCAGCACTGCCATCTGGACCAACAGGATCGCCATGGCAACACGCCGCTCCACATCGCCTGCAAGGATGGGAACCTGACCATCGTCACCGCGATGTGCAATGCCAAAGCGAGTCTCGACCTGCCCAACAAGGTGAGCTTAAGTCAGCAGGAGCTTTCAATCAGACGGAAGTGAACGGTGTTCTCACATTATTTGGATAAGCTTGGAAGTATGGGAATGGAAAAGGTCATGTTGGTACTTTCAGTTTATTTCCATCCATCCATCCTTTAATCTATCTATCTATCCATCCATCCATCCCTCATTTCATCCATCCTTTAATCTATCCATCCATCCATCCCTCATTTCATCCATCCTTTAATCTATCCATCCATCTATCCATCCATGAAATTGTTTCCATTCATCAGTCCCTATATTGATCTGTTTGTTCATTTTCCAATTATTTATTTTTTTATCAACAACCCATTTGTTTATTTTTCCACCCAACGTCTCTATATCGATGAAAATTATTTTTCATTTTCTGTTTATTGTTATAATCTACTTCCAAAACTGCATCTCCTGAAGAGGTCCAGTGTTAAATTAGTGGTGTTTCTGATAAATCATAATGCATTAACAGAATGAATTTTGACTTCAAGTCAAATGTAATGAAGCAAAGCAGGACCATATATGGAAAACAACATAAAACCATCTTCACTTATTTATTTATTTTTTTGTGGCAAATTTTATTCCTTATTTATTTTTATTTAGTTCAGACTTTTGGACTGAATTGTCCAGGTTTGTCGTTTTAGAGTGTAAAATCTTTACTTGACTCCAAACTCCCCTTAGAACACAGACTGTGTGTGAGCCAGAGCTCACCAATCAGGATCCATGCTGGTGTTTTTATGTCTGATGAAAGGATGAAACTGGTGCAGCATGGCTGCATCAGAGCTATTCATAAAGCAAATGCATGTTCCAGTGAACACCTGCTCTGACTGTTTCATTTGGTCTCACCGCAACTAAGAAAATGTGTGTCCACATATTTTGGAGTCTGCAGGGCATCTGTTTGAAATCAGGCCCAATCCTCAGAGCCAGAAAGTAGATATCCATGACTTTCCACCCAGTTTCAGGATTTTCAGCATTTTTTCTATACATCTGATTCCGGACTTCAACTTATTCTATTTGGTTTTTGCTATTGTTGCATTAAGACTTTGTTTTTATCTGTTCGGTTAGTATGAAACAGTTTTCCTCTACGGAAGAAGCTGGCCTTTAACAGGGCTCTAGCATATCTGACAGAAATCAGATTCGACTCAGGAGCCCGCTTTGCTTTGCCAGGCACGTCTTCCCACACATGTTGCTGATTTCACTTTCTATTTTGACACCATCCGTTTTAATGTATTCTGCAGTGGGATGACTTTTCCCAGATGCTGTTTGCAGTCAGGAACATTTCAGAGAGCGTACTCCGGTGAAGTGATGTGCATCTGCCTGATATGTTGGGTGTTTTGCATTATTTTCCCTAATTTCAGCCTTATCTAAAGCAGCATATCACACAGTGTGTCACACATCCAGTCCCTGGGTTTGTCTTCCCTGTCAGCTGGAGAAAATGTGGCCAGATCCAGGAATGGAAATTGTCCCATGCGCTGTTTACAGAGTCAAAGGAAAAGATGGATGCTCGTATCTTTGTTCCAACCTGAAATAAAACGCTGCTTTAAAGGGTTTCTTTTGAATCGCATGTTAACATTTCTCTAACTGGTAGGTTGTTGATTAATGTTTAAGAAGAAATAAAGAAAGCTTGAATCATTGGTTCATATTTTCCACATGTTTTCATAGTGGTAATTATGGTAATCACTGTTGCATTTGGGGGAGGGGCTGCATGCCTCTTTTAATCAGCAGCTTTCTACCATATAAACAGGCAAACAGCAGCCTCAGCTGTAGCCGCCATCATACTAGTCCTACTACTATTACTTCTACCATCACTACTACTCGTACTTCTACTACTACTACCATCACTACTCTTGCATTCGCTACTGCTTCTACTAACAGTAATCCTGCTACTTCTACAATGACTATTTATTCTATGCATACTATTTCTGCTTCCACCATCAGTACTACTAATTCTACTACTACCACTACGCTACTTCTACCATCAGTGGTAGTAGTACTACTACTTCTTCCGCTGCTATTACTAGTCTTATTACTTTTACTTCCATGATCACTAATGCTCATAGTACTTCAACTACTATCCCTACTACTACTAGTACGCCTCACTACTTTTACTACTACTTCTAGTTCTACTACTGCTATTACATTTACCACCACAACTGCTTCCAGTCATACTACTATTTAACTTTATCACTACTTTTACTACTTACTATTACTTCTACCATCACGACTAAAACTAGTTGTACTACTTCTACTACTTCTACTACCACTAGTCTTACAGCTATTACTTCTACCATAATTGCTGTTTATACTACTTCTGCTACCTTCACCACTACTACCAGCAGTAGTACTACTTTTAAAACCACTACTACGAGTACTTCTTCTGCTACTACTATTCTTACTACTATTACTTCCACTATCACTACTGCTTATACTAATTCTACTACCATTATTACTGCTACTTCTACTACCACTACTACTTCTAATGTGACTACTACTGCACTGCTACAGCTAGTCATAATGCTACTACTCCTTCTACCATCACTACTAAGACTCATTCTACTTCTACTACTACTACGTATACTAACATCACTACTACTACTTTTACTACATCACTAATACTACCACCATCAGTACTTACTACTTCTTCATACAAAATTCTACTCCTCCAATCACGACTGATACTACTATTACTGATCCCTCTACTTCTACTGATATTAACAGTAATAATTACCCTTATAATAATAATTTAACAACATGAGGAAGCTGTACTCAGTTGTCGTCCTTGAATATTTTAATAAAACGATAATAATATTGGTGCCCTGCATGATTTTCCACTCGGTGGTTATAAAATTGTATTACGGTTACTTTCATACAGCGCTGTTGTCACCTGTTTACTCATGTAGTACACAGCTACCGAGAAGTATTTCCCGTGGGTTATTGAGGAGTTTGTCTTTGCAGACAACTCAGAGCATGTTTTATGTGAAAAACCTCTGATCCATCCACTGGAAAATATGACATTAGGCCATTGTGGACTTTTTGAAAGAAAAAACTTGCATTACTTGTAGCAAAGGCTCAACTTTTGGTAATTCTGGAAAACATATTTCAGGTTAATTTGACTGTTATTTACAGTTAATCTCCACCATATAACCTGAATAATCTAATCTTAAAATCAAACATAACATCCCCTCTCTGTTATTACTTCTTTTGTAGTGTTTCTCAATCTTTTTCATCTTTCTATCCAGTATGGAAAAACTCCTCTCCATCTGGCCGCCGGAAACGGGAGCCTTGAGGTCGTCCGCCATCTCTGCCTGGCCGGAGCAAACATCGACGCAGTCACAAACGTAAGCTGGTTCCTCGCTTTGGTCAGAGAAACCTAACAGCTTCGCCATTTCCTGGGACAACCCAACACGCTTCTTTGAGATTACAAATAATTACAGCTATCGAGCATCACAGAATTGTTTATGCATGAAGTAATACCTCTCTGTTTAAATAGTGGCTTCATTGTTTGAAGGGTGTTAGTAACTTTCTTCTTGAGCTTCAGAGAAAAAACAGATCTGCTCAGAAAACTTTTGTGTTTCATGACCCACTGGACAAAAATAATGCTGTGATTTTTCCTGGTTTATGTTTTTCATGCGTTTGGATTTTTATTTGACTGCAGCCTTTGTGTAGAAGCTGATCACACCAGTACAAATATGTCTGCAAAGTTCATGTCTTTGTTCCGCCATGCTGTTTTCGTATATTGTGGGACTTCTATATGAAATCCACACGTTTAGCTGATTCTTGTGGCCTATCCAGGGTCTAGATTCTGTTCTGGCCGGTGCTTAGCAGCTTTTAGATGTGTGTCTGCTCCCACAGACCTTAATCAAGTAATTAGATCATCAGTAGGACACTGTAGAAGGTAACTGCATGCTGTGGAGGTAATTTGTCAGTTTGCTGCACGTGTGTTGGTCTAGGAAGGTTTGACAACGTTACTGTAATTAGACAACAGATTCATTGCCTCTAGTTCTGAGATTTAGTTTTATTGCTTGATATGAAACTCATCCATCATAAACCCTGTACATTCTTGTCATAAATACTTTCTAAACCTTTAAATCAGTGGCGCTACCAAATACTCTTAAGGGGATAGAAGAGCGCTTTCTCTTTCACCAAGGTGTCAGTAAAAACATTAACTTCATATTGATACAGAATATGGCGGTATCAGACTGTAAAACAATAGAAAGAGTAGAACATTTTTTTTGTATTTTTGAGAAAGGCCCCCCAAAACATTTTATGTTGAATGTAGCATTAAAAAAGTAAATCTCACAAAATGTTAGTTTTTATTTTGAATATATATGTTATTGTGAACACTGAAAGATTCCAAAGCAAATTAATGAGCTGAAGCAGACTAAAACGTGTAAGAATAATTTACAGATGAGGAGTGGTTACAGTCAAATTTAAAAAGCAAATTATTCCTGCTGTGTTCTGATCAATGGCCGCTGGCTGCTCTGCTTAGTGACCGCATACCTCGGAGGCCGCCATTGCTCCTCCATTGCTGTAGTACCTCCATTTGGCCGCTAGGCCCCCATTGAAAAGCATTGGACTTTAGATACGTTTAAAAACAACTTTAATGCCTGGTGCCCATTTTTTTTTAAAACTTTCTATGGCTACATATTCTTCCTGAGATAATGCTGGGCTCATAAAAAACCTGGGCACCAGGCTGGTTTTCGTAAGACAATTTTTTAAAATCTTGCATAATTAATGAGGGGGCCGAGCCAAGTTTAGCATCAGAGCTAAAGACGCGGGAGCAGAATGGGCGTGATTACGACCGAACCACATGCCCATACACGCCCCGCGAGGGCAGTCTACAGTGAAGCTCATTTCTCCCAATGGAGACAAATATAGACTTTATATTTATCTGAATTTAAAAAAACTTTAAATATTATATATTTCCACAGAATAAAAGTAAACTTTTGCAAACCAGTTTGAGCTCCTCTGTGGTTAGATCATAATAATTAGCTCTGACACATGACAGATTATTACTGTGTTTAATAAAAACAAAGCTTCATGCTATGTAATAAATGTGCAGATTATATGTCAGACATGAAAAACTGTCAAGATTTCTGCAGGAAATCTTTCATTATGGATTGTTCCTGCTGATTCTTTACAGCTGGTAAAGTGTGGAGGTCTGCAGCAACTTCACATTCTTATCTGAATTACCTGCTTGCAGAAACAGAGTCTAGATCCTGTAGTTTTTCTGTGTTGGATTGTTGGTGTAAAATTTCCCACTTTCTTTTTGAATATTCATCTACAATTTTTTTAACTCTAGCGGTGCTTGTACACAGAATTGGAAGGCTCTAATTCTTTAGATCCAAATGATGCATGTCAATCAAAAACACAATCATAATTGTTGACACTGTAAACGCTTTTGTCAATCCTCCCTGAAATGCAAAATTATGTCTAATTCACCATCCACAGCCTCATATTATTATAAGAACAAAGCCATCTAAAAATATAGATATTTTTACATCCAGAAGGGTCCAATAAATGTACTACAGTAAATGAGTCTGTCTTCAATAAGTCTGAGATCCACAATCGAACATAATCTGCAGCTAAAAAAACTTCTAAATTTCATTCAGATTTTAAAAAGTTTTTATTGTAACTTCAGTAGGACTGTACATTTGGGCAAAAATTGCTGACATTTTATTGCACCTGTACATATTGACACAGGGAAAAATAAATAAAATAAGAACAAGATGCTATACAGTAGGATTACATTTAAGGAAAATAATATGAGAAATAATACTGTAAAGTTATTTAAAATGGCATTCTCTGATTAAAAGGAATGAGCAGGGTAATTTAGAAAATAAAAGCAAAATATATGCATGTATATATGTGCATGAATTATAAACTATTTACAAGAATTGGGGGAGAAAAACTGTAGACAACAAGAATATGCATATAACCACTGGAATTTTATTTGAAACAAAAAAAAGGAGCAGGAATGTGACCACTTATCAAGTTTGTTGGGAGCAGTGGCGGTTCTAACGTTTTACAGCTGCTGGGAGGAAGGATCTGCAATAACGCTTCTCTGTACAACCAGAATGCAGCAGTCGTTCCGTTAGTTTTGGTCAACCATTGGAGTTTTGTGGCCATATTTGCTTTCTCTGACCTTACTTTTAAACACTGCTTGGATGCTGAAATCAGCTAACGTTGAGTCCTCTTCCTACAATAACAACTTTCACGCCGTAAAATGTTGTTGATATGGTGACCAGATAGCATTTAATTAACAAAAGGTTGGATTTTTGAGTCTCCAACCAGCTGAAATTTGAGAAAGTAGTTGATAATTAAATGATAAGTGAGCTAAGATGTTGCTAGAAACAAATGATAGAAAAGCTTAACCAAATCAGTTTAAATTGGTTTGCAATGTTTAATTAATTTTCATTACAATATTGGTATAGAATGCTTGCATTAATTTTGTCATAATTGTTTTATAAGCTTAATTTATCGGTTGTTTTCTGGAGAGATTTTTATTTTTTTACATTTGGATGAGCGCTCCAATTGTTGCACAATAGGGAAAACCCAGCAGAACCAATCAAAGTAATTACTCGTAAAGTGTCCTTTGACTGAACGAACTTATTTATTTTTATTTGGACTTCTGTGTGTTTTCTTTGGAGCCTAGCTTACAGCTGAATGGGTGGTTTGTACTGGCTACTGATTTTAATCCACATTCTTCAGCCCTCGGTGTCGGCCTTCGCTTGATTGAGGTCGATGCCTCGTGTCGTCCTCAATTTGCTTCGCCCACATGTCATTTGGCGCAACTCGTTTGAGTCTCTGTTGCGTGGGTTGCTTCCACCACAATAGTTTGTGCAATAGTTTATCCACACTCATTCTGCCAATGTGGCCAAACCCCTGCATCTACAATTTTTGGACTTATTCTGCTGTAATTTTTATCTGCTATCATTGTTTTACGATGGTATTAGTAGTAATTGCTCTCTCTGAGAGACTATTGTCTGAGAGACAATAATCACAAGCTATTTCTGGCCTTCTTTGGGGACACAACAGGTCATAGATCTATAATAAAAGGGCCGTTTTAGTCTTGCGGAGTCCTCCAAGAGTGAGAGCATAACAGCCCCTATCTGTTACTTTTACAAAGTATCCTTTCTATGGTTTTAATTTCTCATATAAAAATTATTTAAATCTTCATCAACTTTGCTCTGAGATTTTGTCTTAACTCCTGTCTTTTTATGATACAAAAAAGTCATGTCAATAATTATTTGGGGTAGTTGTGTGTTCGAGAGTTGCCTCTTTTGTACAAGTTAAAGGGTTTTCACTCTTAAGTTCATCATCTTGGATACCTGGGAGTTGTGGGAATTTGACAGCTATTTACACACCAAGATGTAGAAGACTGTCTCCACTCTCAGCGCCTCCACACGTATAGTTTTCTTTCTTTATCTCTCTCCGTTCCCTTGTGTTTAATATTGTATGACAGCTGATATGAAATGCATGGTTAATCTAGAAGGCACGTACTGAAATGTATTATTCATTGTCCAGTTGGCTGTGTTGTGTCTTCTTGCTGCAGAGGGAGGACGAGCTGAAGGGTGTGCATATTTCCTGGGATTGTCTCCTCTTGTCTTAATATCAGATCCTTTCTTTCCTGGAACCATCCCAGGTTGCTTTTATAATTATTCCCCATCCTTTTAAACTCTCCATGGCAACAGCTATGTAATGACACGGGTGATCTGGTACTCCCCTCCAGATTGTGTGATTAACAACAAGCCTGATGTTCAGCTGCGGTTGCCAAGCATCGGTAGTAGTAATTGTGACACCCTGCCATCTGTAGCAGTCTGATGAAATGTCTCAAATGTTAAAGTGGTCAGTGTTTATTTAACTTAATTTGCTTGCTTAACTTAAATCTGATCCCTAATAAGGAGGAAAAAAATAATTCTGCAAACAAATGACTATAGGAGGATCTTTGTTGACATCTTTTTGTGCGTGTGGTTGGGTGGCAGAAAAACAAACAAAATGAATAGCGGCTAAAGAGACGCAACCAACACTTCCAAGAGAGTTAGCGGGCAAAATCCCCAATATATAACTACTTTAACCTCTGAAAACTGGGAGAGCTTTAGAGAGAAACTTAAAATCTATATTGACTGGGATATAGAAGTTATTTAAAGCCCCTTTTAGATATGTGAAAGACGTTAGTTTGATTCGCCAGTGTCCTGGCCACAAATCCGCTGAGGAGACATTTCTCCCTATTCCTAAAGTCGACCCTTCACTCATGAAAAAATTTACAGCTTCTAAAAGTCTGGAGGCCTGAGTTTATGTTGTTTCAAGGAGAGTTGGGCCGATCTCTGTGAAACAGAAAGCCGTGTTTGGGCTAAAAGCGGAGGTCAGATTGTCGAACGCGAAATCCTCAACGCAACCGCAAAGCTGGGCAAGTCCTCATTGAGCACCGTCCTTTTAAATGTATCAATTTGTTTATGGAAATGTCGTCCCTGTTGTACAAGTTATGTTTTCCTGTGACTTGAATAATACAGTGGCGTCTGATCTCTGGCAAAAAACTGAATATCGGTACTTAGTTGTTGTTTTTTTTTTAATCCAGTCTTAGAGAAACATGCCGACATGTAGCAGCTTTAATGATTAAGTAAATTAAAAGTAGGATCAGATTTACAGCTGCTGCATGTACAGCAGCGTTGACCTTATAGACGGGGTGCTGATCGCAGTTTGGGACATCTAAATCAGAACACGAAAACAATATAACGGAGGATTTTGAAATACTCAAACCTCACGCTTTTTACATAAACATTATCTTAATAACAAATCATCACAAGGACTTACCATGAACAAAGTGAGCCTCACAAACTCAGTAAATTGCTGCAGGATTCCAGACTTTCATTTGGGCATCCAGGTTTAATCCCCTGATCGCCTGTATTCTTTCGTAAAAAACAAAACAAACAAAAAACCTTATATCATTGGCAACACAGCAGGATTGAATCATCTGCTACACTAAATCCTCCTCCAAACGTGCAAACAATCAAATTATAAGCAAAATATGCTGTTTCCTGCCACGCACTACCACGATGCATTGGGACAAAACATTGACATCACAAAAAGATCCTTCTATAAATTGATATGGTTTTGTTGAATGTTGCTACAGAAAAGAATATCTTGAATATTAGATGTGAAGCCTATTATAATCCCATTAGCTCAAGTTATTAAAAGTAATAGGAATAGTTTTGTTTGTCTGATGTATGAAATACTGATGTCGTGCAATAAAATGGAAATTAATTCTTTAAAAATCACCCACTGTGATTATTTGCATTTATGTTTTAGATTCTGTCCCTAAATTACAGAACTCTACATGCTTCGTAAGTGGGAAAAGGTCAAAAATCAGGAGTGTATTAAAAACTTGTTCTCCCCATTGTAAATTTCTGAATGGTCTTGCACTAAAATAAATTAAAGATGCTGAAGCTTTGAATTCCTTTAAATCAAGGCTAAAAACCCATTTGTTCAGCACTGCCTAGTTGTTAATATTCACTGGAACATCGTCTGGGTTGCAGCTTTTTATTACTCTATTGTGCCGCAGTAATGTGGAGTTTCCTTTTTTAATCGTTGTGTTTTTATCATGCAAAGCACTTTGATCTGCCTTGTTGCTGAAATGTGCTCTACAAATGAAGCTGACATGATTTTTAAGTTATATATGTTAAGGCGTGTGTTTAATGGTGACTTTCTGTTTATAAATAAGTACATAAAAAAGATGATTTCACTGTTAGTGGCTTGCACAATAGTTTTGGTTTATTTTTATAGGGGGGGGGGGCACTTGGATATGTTGTTTATACAGATAAAGTGAGAAATTATCTATTTTCTCCCTATTTTTTTTTACTCTCTGCAGGATGAAAAGACACCTGAGGATTTGGCTTCGAATGATCGTCATGAGGAAATTGTGGATTTATTGGGAAAGCTTAAAAAGGTAAAGAGGGGAAGAAAAAAAACACTTTCAAATGAAGATTACAAAATAATTACATCAAATATTGTTTTTAAATGTCTACAAGCAGTTTGCAATACAAGATTAAAGGTTTAGGACGATGATACAGAGTCAGGTTTCACAGTCTCAACACTCGACTATTTTGGTGTAGAGGTGTAGAGACAAAGATAGCAACGTGTTAGATGTTAACAATCTGTCAAATACGTCGATGGCGCTTTACCAACACATACAGGCTGCACAGAGCTCCAACAACTCGGGGGGGCCTCCGGGTTTACATCTTTATTGAAGATATATTTCTTAAATCTAGTGGAAGAAGTCAAAGAAGTTTGACTTGAACTAATTTGCAGTCTCTGTACATTTATGGCACACATATAAAAGCGGCTCTCTTTGTTGGAAAACCTTGGAAGCTTTGCAGACTCTGCTGGGCCTTTTTGGATGTCCCTCTCCTTTTACCTCCCTGGAGCTGATCAGGTGGTACATTGACCTAAAACTACAAATTAATTTGGTACAAATCTAAACAAAAAAATTAATAAATTAATAAAATAATCCTCTCAACATTTCTATGAACTCCCAGTAAGGGCAAAAACAAACTGAAACTGGTGATCCTGTGGCTCTGTCTTTACAGTCACTTTAATGTGTAGCCTCTGGGTTTCAGCTCTTCAGATGCTCCTCATTCCTGGCATTTTGTTGCTGTTGTTCGTTATGAAACTCCCGTTTATTACCGCTTGACTTAAAGTACATTAATCTAGTCCCACTGGGTTTTTGAGAACTTTTAAACACCTGCTACACGTTTTATCCCCCAAGTGTAGCTCAGACAGAATAGACTGATGTACGCAGACCTCATATGAAAGCAAGTATATCTCAAGACTGCAGCAGCAGTTTGAATAAAAAATGTCATTGTCGACCAAAATTATGAGCGTCAATTGATTAGAGCCGATGTCGATTATGCCCAGCTGCCATGTGGGGATGGCTGTGATCTACAAAAGAATACTCACACTACAAGCTTTAAAATCTGAACTAAACTCCTGTTTCCTTTTATTTATGTATTTGTGTTTCTGCGAAGGGAAAAATGTGTGGTTTCACCTGGGAAAAAGACTTATCAGCAAATATCAGGTAGCAGGAAATGGAGGGGAAGTTTTGGGTTTAGCGAGGCAGATTGACATTCTCTTATCTACTAATATCCTCAGCACAGCCCATGATAATCTTTTCAGCGGTTCAATTCTGTAGAAACCGGTAAGGGCAGAGAAGAAAGCTACTTCCTCTTCAGTTGTTGGTGAAAGAAAAGTGTTAATTTGAGAGTCATCTTACCTTCATCCATCATGCTACATAAAAAAAATCTTAGCAGAGATTTTGCATTAAAGCTGGATCTTCTGAATTCCCAGTTGGAAGGATAACAAAAACACACCCTAATGTTGTGTTTCAAGTTAGAAAGTGGGAGGTTTGCCATAAAATTTGACTTTGTTTTCTGTCATTTTTGACAGAAAACTTGGTTTTCTGTCAAAAATTTCAGCAACAAAACCAAGAGCAAATCCTACAGATTTTTCCTTAATGGGATGTAATGTTGTTCTGGATTCAGAGCTCTGACTCCTGAAACAAATTTAAACCAATCAGAATAATAGAAATCTAGACTTTTTATCTAGATATTTTTGACTCATACTAATATTCTATCAAGCATTCTATTTTAATGTATTTATTTGCAATAATTAAGGTTTTTTCTGTAATTTCAAAATGTATAAAAAGATGGCAGACCTTTTCTGAATCTATTGAGACTGCCGGTTTCTTGGTTGTTTTATGTTTTTGAGTCTTTGTTATAATGAGCGATCGGGAGTCTTTCAGTGGGATATAAGAGATGATGGGTGAACCTTTCCGCTAAGTATTGGAAATTATTCAAGACAAAAATTCCTTCTCCTTTCAATAATGTCACAAAATAGACAAGACTGAGTTAAGGAATCGCAGCTGAGTTCCTGAAATCTTGATTTATTTATTTTTTAATGTTTTTATTTTTTACCTTTTTTGCTAAACAGAGAATCAAACCTTGTACATTTTCAGTAAATATTATTTAAATGTTAGAATTCTGTAACTATCTATTCAAATTATTGTAGATGTTCATAACTAAACACAAAAAAAGACAGTGTTTTGATTTGCCTGTTTTTGAAAGTCTCAGTCTGGTCACATTTATCAGCACACAAAGACATTTTGATCCAATCAGGGTTCCTTCACAGTTCAGAAAAATATTGAATAAGGTTTAGTGATTTTCCTGGTGCAGATAAGTACAGATAAAGTAAATGTGGTTTTAAAGAAAACTGGTTGGGATTTTTTCAGAAATTACTCCAGCTTCTCCCTCTGTGTGTGTTTCCTTGTACTCTGGTTTCCTCCCACAGGCCAAAGATTGCTACGTTAATTGATCTCTCTAAATTGTCTTCCGTGTCTCCATTTGTCCTTGTGATGGGTGTATCCAGGGTATAACTCCGAAGATCAGCTGCCCTGCAAGGATAAGTGGATGTAGATGAATGGATGCTCCAGTTCCCACTGTCTGAAAGATACATATACATTCTACCTTGCTTCCTTCCTTGTCCACCTGCTGTAAATGATCTACTATAACGTTATAGTACTTTTTTTGTTACATTTTTAACTATGTTTAAAAAAGGACTAAACACTGTTGTTAAATTCTCGAAAAATCTGAAATAAGATAGTGACGCCAGCGGTCCTGGTCTCAAAGCAGAATGTCATCAACACGCTGTCTGATTCCATTTTTCCAGCAAAACCTGCTGAGATTCAGAGCAGAGCGTGAAAACACGAAAGCAGCAACTGTGAAAACAGTCATCCTCTGCATATGCTGGGCTAAATTAAGACACGCCAAGACACAAAAAAAGCAAATTTGACAGAAAAACTGACTTGTCAAGACCAAGATACAAAAAGGAAAACATTTTGCTTTAACTTAACAGAGCACACTGGGATCAACGAGAATTTATTTCAGGTTGATGGATGATGCTGTACTCTGTGAACCACAATCACCGGAATTACAATCTGCATTCACTGAACGCCGAAGCGTAACCCAGGTGGGAGTGTGGAGTGTTTTAACATCCCACACAACCACTCAGAGAGTTGGAGGCCACTTGTGATGGGTGACTCATCTGGTGGATGGTTACAAGACGGTCTTGGTTGTTAACAAATGTTTAACTGGCAGGATTACAGAGAGACGGGGAGGAGGCATTTTGTTACACAGGCTACATTATGGTTGAGCCATAAGCAATGATATATATTTAGTGTTTTTTTCTGTTCTTTATGGATGTTATGGCTTACAGCTAATGCAAATCCACATTTCAGCTTATCAGAAAATTAGAATACTTCATTAAGTTGATTACAAAGTAGATTTAAATACATAAATGTTATGGCACTCGTTTTTTTATTCACACCTCTTCATGTTTCCTTGTTGGAACCAGGACAACCACAAACTGAGCTACATCCAGCAGCTGCGTCCCACCCAGACTATCCAACCACGGATCAAACTCAAGCTGTTCGGACACTCAGGAGCCGGAAAGAGCACCCTGCTGGAATCTTTGAAATGCGGCATCCTGCGCAGCTTCTTCAGGAGGAGGAGGACGACACGCCTGAGCAACGCGGCGCGACACCCCAACTCCCCCATCAACTCCAAACCTGCAGGTAACTGATAGTTAGCCAGGCGTCAGGCAGTTGTTTTGTTGTTACTGTTTTAAATTATCTTTGCTGTTTAACTTACCAGGATATGAGGGGAATGATTATGTGTGCAGAGACCCCTAAAAATAACGACATCCAACCAAGTTGCAAGAACATAAATGAAATGAAGTGAGGTGTAACCGACTTCGATAATTCAACCCATTAAAGGCAACATGCATCCCAACAGCTGAGGTTTTAACTACAGGCCGACCGATATATCGGCTAACCGATATATCGGGCCAATATATTCAATATTTTCCATATCGGCAATCAGCTGAAATTTTAAGAAAAAAATTAGGCACCTTTGTTTCCAGCTGCAGTCACGACTTGACTGAACAAAGGACCCCACATACTCAGAACCGGCCCACTCATATTAAGTCTTAAATTTGTTGTTTAATCTTTGACTGTAATATTTTATTATATATTTTAGATTATTTAGTACCGTGTGATAGTGTGCTTTACTTCGCAATAATTTTTAGTTGAGTCAAGATTCCACATCGGCCAGCTATTTGCACTTACTGTTTGAATTCATTTTATTTTGCAGACTTAAAAATACATTAATCTTTTTTATTTTGTATTTCTGAAACCATTCGCACTCATGTTACTGTTTTTAGTTTGTTCTTTTATATTATGTTATATTTGAAGTTCAAGAAATATATAGATAGTGTTATTGACTTTTTAAATTGTATTGCACATGCTCGGTGTTCAGTTGTGTTTCACAATCAATGGTCTGCTAAAAAGTATATACATCGGCCTCGGATGTCAGCCTTAATAATCGGCTTTAGATATCAGTCATCGGCGACCAAATAAAATAAATGGGCATCTGCCTTTAAAAAATCCCGTATCGGTCGGCCTCTAGTTTTCACCTGCAGCCCTACTCACAGTTTTAACCAAAAGTTAAAAAGTCAGTTTTTATTTCAAAGCAGTTTTTCCATCATTTTTAATTTTTGCTGCAAGAAAATCTTGGGTTTAAATCCCATGCAAGATCTTGCCGAACAGCATTTGCATTTGTCCCCACTGGATTCTTCTGTCTTTGAGCCGCCTTGTGATCTACTGGCGACTTGTCCAGGGTGTATCCTGCTTGGTGACTGCTAAAAATGGCCATCAGCACCCCAGCCATACATATTTGAGTGATGATTGGTGTGTGTTTAAAGGGAAAGTTTTTTTTGTTATTTTTTCTCCCTGGGTGTTTACCACGAGGAGAAAGTCCTGGGACACACTAGAACACAGTTTCAAACTCAGGGCCCGCAGGCCAAATCTGGCCCCCCATAACCCTTTATGTGGCCCTTTTGACTCTAGGGGCTAACGTAACCAGAACTTCAACATATTGGTTGTGTGTTTTAAATATTTTGTTAGTAAAATCAGATTGTATTTGTATAGTGCCAAATCATATCAGTATGGAAAGATGTTAAACAGTTCTATGTTAAAAAGTTTTCTTCAAATGCAGAGAAAGCTAGAAAGGACTATGATTCTTGGCTGGCCTGGGGATGCCTTTGGATTCCCTCAGAGGAGCTGGCCCAAGTGGCTGGAGAGAGAGAAGTTTGGGGATCTCTGCTTAGGCTGCTGACTCCACGACCTGATCCAGAATTAGATAGAACAAGATGTGTTGGATAGTATTCAAACGAGTCCACCCTTGCTGTTCATCATGTGTGCCGTTTGTATTTCCCTTTTTCTGTGATTAAACACATGATAAGACGAGATAGTAAGCAAATAAAAGCCCTGCAGCTGGATAACAAGATGTTTAAGTTGCTCCGGGTCCAGGAATACAAAGTGTAGGTGTGGTCCTGCAGCCTGTGAGGAGAAATGTATATACTAAGCCTGTAAAGTGGATTTATTTGCAGTAAAACAGCGCCCCCATGTGCTGCAAAGTATAAAGTTAGTATGTGAAAACTAAAACTTTAAAGATCCGGTAAAAAGTATGAAATCATTTTGCATTTCTAGAACAAATGCATTAACAATTGCAATTATGCAAATGAGACTGCAATAAAGAGTTATCAAGATGCTGCAGCCGAACCACTAAGAAGAGACGTGTGGCCCAAACAAGAGTGCTATCAGTTGGCAACTGTTGAACAGATGATGAAACTCTTTTAAGAAGGAAAGTCAACATGAGGTGTTGCTGAAGATGTTCAGACAAGAATATATAGTAAAGGAAATGAAAGACAAATGGTCAGAAATGGGAGTCGAACTGTAAGAAATTCTCTGAATGTTTTTGTTCACTACCAGAAAAGCAAAACCAGAAGCTTCTTTAAACCTGAGCAAAAGAAGACGTCCGTTGAGCAAAGAGCAATTTCCTTTTCCTACTAAGTGATGTGGCCAGGAAACACGACCAGAATCTCCCTCCAACTAGACGTATTTAGTGGAAATTGGAAAAATGGTGCATGACAAGGATTGATTCTGTGCAGCTGATCTGTTAGCTGATTTATAAAAATGACGCAACACGTTATTTTGATATTCTTTAATTTCTGGCCCTCGTGTTCTTCTGCAGTCTCTGCGAGTATCTCCAACTTGTATCCTGGCTGTGAGAACGTGAGCGTCCGCAGTCGCAGCATGATGTTCGAGCCCAGTCTGACCAAAGGTGTCCTGGAGGTCTTTTCCCCTGTCACCAACGCCCTGTCCACGGCAGACGAGCAGGCGACCAAAGCCATCGACATCCAGCACACCAACATCCACGGTGAGAGACTCTCAAAACCTAAATTACACCCAGGAAATTTGACAGGGATATTACCTTATCTATTAAAGAACGTGTAAAATCCCCTCTTCTCTGTTTTTGCCTCTGTCTGAAGGTGTGGGGGAATTCAGCATATGGGAGTTCTCAGGAAACCCCGTCTACCACTGCGCCTACGACTACTTCGCGGCAAATGACGTCACAGCGATCCACCTGATCCTATTCAGCCTCGAGGAGCCGTATGAGACCCAGCTGGGTCACATCACGTACTGGCTGAACCAGCTGAAGGCGCTCACCCCACCACAGGGCAGCATCGGTGAGGGGAAACTAACCCCAGACTGTATTTACAGCCGTAGATGTCAAAATTATTCAAATATTTACATTGGCTCTCAAAAGTCTTGCTTAAATTCCAAGTTTCCAAATGTTTACCATCGTTAATGCGACATTCAGCAGACAAAATGATCAAATCTGAAATCATTTAATTTGTGTTTTTCACGTTTGCTCAGTTTCCATCCTTTACCTCAAAGACTCCAATCATCTCTTGATCTATTTTAAGGCATTCTCCGTAGTCTTTAAATTACGATTTTGCTGGTTTTAGCCAAAATCACGGATGAAGCTTTTGCAGAACGGCAGTAGCTCATTTGGTATTGTGACGCCTTTGGAAATGGAGCGGAAGGATGCAGTTTGATGAGGACTTCAAATTTCAGAGGTTTATTTTGACTGTCATTTAACTTTTTTATGGGCTTTTTTATTGCTGTGGACAAACCACTTTATTTGGAGGACTTAAGTCTGACCCTTATTGATGTAAAAAGACAGTTTTTGTCCGAGATGTATCGGTTTTGTGAAGTTTATAGGTCTACGAAGGGGTAAGTTGCAGATTTCATCTCCTTCAGAGGTGTGTGTGTGGGAGGTATTTTTGTTGGCAAAAGCTCTCGGTGTGTCTACAGTTATAATTTTAACCATTATTGGCATCTGTTATTAGAATCACAACACTGGTAGCTTTCTAAGGATATAAAACATGTATAAGTTCATAGAAGTTAGAAGTCAGAATATTGGTGGATTTAAATGTGGAAGTGGGTGGGAGCTAACTTGGATGCCAGCCGAACTTAGTCCCGCCCACAACATGGTCTGGAAGTTCATATTCTGATTAGAATTTAGTATGGCTACGTCAGGCTAGGTGGCAGCTGGTTACGGGCCATCATCACGGTAACAGCAGCACGCAGCACTGGATGTTGCCCCATAAATGGCTGATGTAATGCTAGAGACATTGTCTTATCGTCCGAGTCTGAGCGGGCGGTTTATTAGCTGGTCTGCTATTGTTTCACAGCAATTAGAATGCAAAAATACTCAGAAATGCAAATTTGGCTTAGTTTTCTAAAGATATGTCCTCTTGCATCTGAAAAATGCACCAAGACATGTTAACACAAAAAAACAAAAAGATTTTCATTGGAGTGGGTCTTTAAATAATGCTTTTCGGAGAGATTAGAAAGGGTCAAAATTATCCCGTTAATAATAATAATAATGGATTGCATTAATATAGCACTTTTTGAGACCCTCAAAGACTCTGTACAATTCCATTATTCATTCGCTCTCAAATTCATATTCCATTTTACAAAGTATCAGTCAGCAGAAGAGTCAAAACAATTCTACAGCATTGAGTATGTTTTTACCACAGTAGGTTGAAGATGTTTGTCAATTGTTGGAGACAACAGTGGCGAAAACTGGAAAGAAACTTGTCAAGTAAGCTATCAAGAGGTCATCAATAACACTGAAGGAGCTGCAACATTTTTTGACAAGTGCTGGTTATGTTCTATGTACCACCTCAATCTGTAGCATGCCCGATCTAAAAAGTTGCGGTCCTGTTCCTCCACGGAAGACACGAGGACTTGGCTAAAAACTCTTGACACCGCTAGAATAAACAGTTTACAGTCTTAAGGCACCAAACTGGCCCTTTAGTGTCCCAAAACCTAAAAAGGTTTGTCTGGCACAGAACAGCTCTGAGTGAAATATGGTGGCTACAGCATCATGCTTTTGGGCCACTCTCTGTAACATGAAAGGATGATCAGTTCCAAGTATTGATCAGTTTTGAGCCATAGTCGTCAGGATGATGAGGTTGGATCTGGCTCTTCGGTAACAGAACCGTGGACATCTCTTGTTCAGCCGTCTTTGGGTTCTAAAGAGGACTGCTATGACAAATATTACCCGGTTAGCTGACAGACTCTTACCGTAGAGGACTAAATAGAGTAATTTAATCAAAAAGTGCTTCTACACCCCTTCATCAGTTTGTATTTTGTTTTTTTCTGGTTAATTTTACAGAATATATGTGACATTAAAGGTGGAAAAAGCTTTTATAATGATGTTTAAAACCTGGAATTTTAACACTTAAAGCCACTCAACAAAAGAATTGCCCCACACAGAGTAAATTAAATAGGAGCAGACTTTTTCAATAACTTGAAAAATAATATTTTGCACTTTGTAGACATTTTCAAACTATTGTCTGTAAAGATGCTGATGTTTTTATATGTCTTTTATTATTTCTGTCTGACCAGTTTTTGGAGGTCGGATCCAGCAGCCCCTCACGGTCGTCCTGGTGGCGACGCACGCCGACCTGGCCGACATCCCCAGAGCTTTCTCTGGAGAGTTCAGCTACGACAAAGAGAAAGGGCTGCTCAAGGAAGTCAGAAACAGGTCGGTAATATAACTACAGCCTAAAACACCAAACAAAGCTCCCCTTGTTAAAATTGTGTTCTCTTTAACTAAAAACATGAAAATAAAGTTGAAACTGGTCTACAATGGTAAACAGACTACATGCTCCTTTATCGCAGGTTTGGGAACGATCTTCAAATCGGCGACAAGCTGTTTGTGATGGATGCCGGAGCATCAAACTCCAAAGACTTGAAACTGCTGAGGAGTCACCTACAGGAGCTTCGTGCCAACATCATCTCTGTAAAGTTCTGCAAACATCCTCAAACACATCCTCAACAAACAGAAATATCCCTTCCAAACCCAACACTGAAAATAATAAATTATGTATTTATTAGTCTTGCCAAAACATCTCTCACCTTCGTGTTCTCCATCTTTGCAGAGTTGCAGTCCGATTACGCAGCTATCGGAGCGTCTGCTTGCCGCCCTGCCGTCCTGGAGGAAGCTCAGTGGACCGAACCAGCTCACATCCTGGCAGCAGTTTGTCAACGACGTCCAGGAGCAGATCAACCCGCTGGTCAGCCAGGACCACCTCCGAACGCTGGCCATGCAGCTTCACAGCATGGGGGAGGTAGGTGTTCATGTATCAAAACTAACGTTTCGTTCCCTCCTGGTGAGTTCTTCTAAATACCAGCTTATTGTCAGTACCAAACATGTCCACAAGGGTGCGCTGCTGATTAGGGTAAAAGGAAAACCCCCAAAAATCCAGTTTCATCTGGTTTTTTACAGCCACTCATCCTCAGCATGAATATAAAATGCACATATGCAGTTTCTTTTGTACTTTTAGTGAGGCATTAGAAGGGCTGGGCGATAATTTAACAATATATATTGATTGATAGAGATGCGGTAGGAAAAAAAGGGTGGATAATACAGTAAAAAATAGTTTTCCTTTCTTTTTAGTTAGCTTAATACTACATTCACGACGTACTCCGAATCAGATCCGAATCACATACGCAGCTTCAGCTAGTTCATTCAACAAGCCCTCCTCTAAAAAAAGCAAAATAAAACAAATGACTTGAGCTGCAAAAGGTGCAAGAAATTATTTTCTCGGGAAAAAGTTTCAGTTTTTCCAGCAGGTACTTGTTGCATCTCATTTGAACCCACAGAGGAAGCGCATCTACACTAAATGTAATGTTAATGAACAACATGGGAAACACTACCATCAGCAAAGTTGTGGCGGGATCCAAGCAGTATTCCCCGTTCCCAATTGGTGCTGCTGTCACGGTTGGACAGAGATGGGCAGAATCAGCTCGGGCCATGCTGCCAACAAAACCAGCAGCTTTAAACATGTCCTCCCAGTTCTCCAACTTTTACTCACAAGCGAAGGCGCTTTCAAAAACGCAAACTTGGGACAAAAGACCTGCTGATTTCAGCACTCAGTCACTGGGCTCGGCTCCACCGTTTTGGGAACCATCTACACCTAGCCATCTGGGAGCAGCTTGTTAGCTTTAGCAGCTAAACTGAATTTGAATAAACTTTATTGGCTGGTTTTTGCACACAAACTAAACCAACTGCCATTATTTTAATAAAGTGTCAAAAATGTTTTAAGATAATAAAATACATCAAGATAAGCTTTCAATTTAAATTACTAAGATGATGAAAACATTATCAATAATATGATTAATAACATAAGTCTTCGTTTGTCGGTATTTATTGATGTTACCCAGTTCTTTTAACTTGCTCAGAAACACCCCGGATTCACATATCAGGCCTGTATGTATTTTGCAGTGAAATCAAAATTGAGCACGATTTTCTTGATTTATTCATAAAAGTCATTTATGGTTTAATAGTTCCACTGATAAAAATATTTCTAATTCATTATTAAAAGTTTTAAGTAGTTGTAAGGATGAGTGACGTCACCTTTTTCCATCTTTTTTTTCCAGATCAACATCATGCAGAGTGAGACGGTGCAGGATGTTGTTGTTCTCGAGCCCCGCTGGCTTTGCACCAACATCCTCGGTAAACTGCTCTCCGTGGAAACCCCGAAGGCCATCCATCACTACAGGGGGCGCTACAGGCTGGAGGAGGTGCAGGCCCTGGCCCCTGAAAGTGATGTGGAGGAGCTGCTGCAGATCCTGGATGCCATGGACGTCTGCGCCCGGGACATCACCAACCCGTCCATGGTGGACGTTCCCGCTCTGATCAAGACGAACGGCCTCCACCGCTCCTGGACCGAAGACGAGGACGAGGACTCGCTGATCTACGGCGGGGTCCGGCTAGTCCCCGCGGAGCACCTCACTCCGTTCCCCTGCGGCATGTTTCAAAAGCTTCAGGTGAACCTGTGTCGCTGGAGTCACCAGCAGAAGCCCGAGGAAGACGGTGGGGAGGACTTCGACGGAGACATCCACCTCTGGACCAACGGAGCCAAAGTGAGCCAGGCAGGAGCGGAGGCCATGATACTGCTGGTCAACCATGGGCAGGGCGTAGAGATCCAGGTACGCGGACATGACACAGAGCGGGCCAAGTGCTACACCCTGCTGGACACCATCTGTAGCATAACGGAGAACCTGCTGGCCTCCACGCTGCCTGGACTGCTCACCGCCAAATACTACCTGAGTCCTCAGCAGCTGCGGGAGCACCACGCCCCCATCATGGTCTACCAGCCCAAAGATTTCTGCCGTGCTCAGATCCAGCGGGAAAACTCGCTCACAAACACCATGGGCGGCTATCGCGAGAGCTTCAGCAGCATCCTGGTGTTCGGCTGCGCAGAGGTTTACCAGCAGGGGACTCTGGGGACAGATATCCACATATCCGACGTTCCCCTGCTGGCCCGCCGGAAGCTGTGCCGCATGCTGGACCCCCCCGACGCCCTGGGGAAGGACTGGTGCCTGCTGGCCATGAACCTTGGCCTCACTGACCTGGTGGCCAAGTACAGCAACGTAACTCCAAACGGCACTCCGGAGCCCCAGCAGGCCGAGCTGCAGCCCAGCCCGACCGCGGCGCTGCTGCGAGAGTGGAGCGGCAGGGCCAACAGCACGGTCGGCGTGCTGATGACTAAGCTGAGGGAGTTGGGACGCCGAGATGCGGCCGACTTCCTCCTCAAGGCCTCACCTGTTTTTAGGGTCAACATGGAGGCTCTGAACGGGGCCCCCAACGGATACCCCCCTACCTGCAACGGCGGCACATCGTACAACTCGATCAGCTCCGTCATATCCCGCTGAAGCTCTGCAACCAAACGTCAGTCTGAAGCGCAGACTCTTGCTTGAAACGGACCGGCTCAGGCCTGAGCGTGAAGGAAGTGCAATTAGTAGTCCAGCTGCTCGCTCTTTACCAACTCCGTCCCCGTTACTAGACCCAGACATTGCGTTAGCGCTCCCCACACCTGTACAGCCGACCTTTCCCTCCAGTGTGAATGTCGTCGAAGCCCCAAGCTCCAAAGAGGAATCCTGTGGTTTTTAATCTCGTTGTGCTGCTTAATAATATTCCCCCTACTCTGCTGCACACCAAGTCGAAATAGGAAAAACTAAACCTTACAGTGACCGCATGGGGAAGAGGTGGAGTTTATAAAATGTTGGCAGCCAGGTGTGTTTGGACCTCCATAATGTAACCCACAGCTCAGACCTGAGATCTGTGTGTGTCAGTGTTTTTGTAGGAGGCCACCAACTCTTATACATTTATTATCTCTGTTTTTTCGTTTTGTGCGTTTTTGTTTCGCTGTTAATCTTTGTGTTTAGTGTATAAATTAAGAGCAATTTTCAGCGTGCCTTCGGGGCCTTCTACCTCCCTAAAAGCACAAACCGTCTTGTTGTTATGACAGCAGTTCTTTCCAAACATCTGAAGAACCGTGCCTTGTTGACAGTAAAGCAGAGAAACAAGAATCAAAGTCAAAATTTGCATGGTTTAGATTTAAAACAGAAAAAACGACTTGTGGTAAAAGTTTTGAAACTTAAATCTTATTTGAAAAAGAAAGAATTACAAAAAAGTTGCTTTTAACTCAGATTGACGATTCAGTCAATTTAGCCGAACAGGGATGTCCCGATCATGGACAGAGCTGATTGGATTCATTTAAGAATAGATTCCCAGCCATTTGCTTCATAAAAAGTAAATATAATGTGTCTTTGTATGCCTTATTAGTTCAGTAATTTTTTTTAATAAAGTCACGTCCTGCTGCTGAAAATATCTTACTTAGCTAAAGTGCTAGGCTAATTGTAATATGTTGCCTTTTGTTGTGATATGACTCATTGATCAGTTGATTTTTACCCAGATTTTTTCCATTTCTGGCCGAATGTCATGCAGTTTAGCAACTGCTCTCCTGAGATAAATTAGGCGTTTCTGTTGGTGGAAAAGCCGTCCCAGATTCATTACATCCATAAACGTAACCTGATACACTGTTTTGCTAGCCAGGCACAAGAAATTAGCTTCCACATCTAGTTATGGCTCCGGTTAACATTAAACCCCAGTAAGTTACCCCCCAAAAAAAGGGTTTAATCTCAGATTCTGACACCGATCACTTAGAAACGCCTTGATCGGGACATCCCTAATTTTTGATCATTTTGGATGATACCATTTTACAGGTCCCATAATTTCCTTCCTTTTTGTTTATATAACATTTTTCCCTGAGCAAAACGTTTCTGTTAGAAACTTTTCATTTTTGTTGTTTAAACCTGTGCCGACATTAATGTTACAGGTTAAATAATGCTCTAACTTATCTATAGAATTAAATGTTGTGTTGCACGATTTTTGAAAATATTCCACAATTATCATACTTGGAAAAATGTGTTTTTCCTAATTTTGTGTGTCAGAAATGATGCTCTCTTCTGTTACCGTCAATTAGATTGTTTTGAAGCTGCTTTCACGCTTAATATGTGGTTACTCTGTTACAGTCCGGTTGGTTTTTTTTATGAAGTTTTTCATTGTTACTTGTTTGGATCCAGTCTTCAAGCTGCTCTGACTTTAACAATATTCGGATATACGCTCTCTGGTTGTTGAGGAATTGTGTAAAAATATTAACATCTTCAGTAGTAGATCTTTTGAGACAACCATAGATCATCTTCCTAATTTCTTCACTTAAATGTTACTAAATCATCCTGGTAAAGAACAAACCAAAGATTCTGGTCTTTTCAATGTTCGTTGTTGTTAATGTGGTTTGTTGTGCAGGCTCCGAGTTCACCCGGCTGTAGTTTCATTTTTAACCTCTATATGTCGCTAGGATCCACAAACCGGACCTTTAATGTTTACAGTATTCTCTGAGACCAAATTAGAACTGGAATGTTAGTTTGTACAGCTTATTAGGAAATTCTGGGACCTGTTAAAAATGTTAATCCCTTTCAGCAAAAGGAATTTTAGCCCCTTTTTTTGAGTTATGTTCTTTAATTATAGAGTCTTATTAAATGCTGTTAATTAAATGTACTCATTTTAGTTGAAGACATTGAAGTCATCATGGCAGAAAGGGTGGAGTTTGGCTTTGTCTTCGCAGAGCTTCAGGGTCAACATCCTAATGACTTTGAATAGAAAGTGCCAGAAAATAAAGAGAAAACGGCTGAAAAGATGGATTTTTTCTTTCAGCTGAGGTTTGTTGTAAAGTAACTGTAACTCTCCTGATGCTCGAGCCGACTGTCCACGGTGTCAGGTGTTTTCCTTTTTGCACAGTGGTGTCGACGCCACCCTCTATCAAGCTAAATTTGAGCTTCTGTCAGTATCGCTGCGGGTTCTGGCCGGCCACGCGTCGCTTCACATCTTCTTTTCACTTTGTCTTTCTTACAATGTGAAGCTGGAGAGCGGACGGCTCTGCAAAAGCTAAGGGGATGGGGCAAATTCAGTGGGCAGTGGTTGCTGAGGGCAAAGATGGTCCGTTTTTTTGCAAGCAGGTGTTTGTAAAGTCTGGAGAACACTGGAAATATCAAATTTTTCTGAATTGAGTATTTTAGTCCCTAGAGGTTCAGGTTTCTATAAAAAGAGCTGCAGTATTTCCTGTGTTTCACTTCCTCCAGTGTTCATCCTATAACAGTCCAACTAAGCTTTTTAAGGCCGTTTTTTTTTCTCAGCTTCATCTTGCCTATCCACACAGCCTACCAGTCGTATTTTTGACCCAAATATGGAGAGAAAACATGAATGTAGTGAAGGTAATAAATAAAGAGACTTCAACCTTTGTACAAAACCATACGACCACACAATAACGCGTCCCTAACTGGTGCGGAGACAATGTTTTCTTGTGCTGTTGCCAACGCAGTGCGCCTGAATCACGCTGCTTTATCCTTGTGTTTTTGCCTTGTACAGATCATAGGTTGGGAAGCAATGTTTTTTTTTTTTTTTTTTTTGGAGGGTGGGGGACAAAAATGTCTGCCTTTTTGTCTTGTTTCAGAGAAAATGCAACACATCATGTTGTTAGAACTTAGATTAAACTGAAATGGTTTGAGGCTGGTTTCTGTTTGACGGGGAAATTTTGGTCTAATCGCCATATTGCACAAGTCTTTTTGTCGCTATTTATGTTAAGTTCTTTTAGCATGTCTGAGAATGCCATGTTCTTATTACTCCTGACACTTTACAGTGTAATACATTTTATAATAAATTCTTTATTACTTTTGTGTCGTCCCGAATGCTTCTTCATGTAGCAGATGGTGATTTCCACTTGCTTTTTATTCCTCTTCATCCTGTGATTCAGTCTCACCAAATAGAAATCAAAAATCTTTTTTAAAACATTTTATTGCAGGAATTTTTTTCTTTCAAATTGGGAGTACAATTAATTCAGTTGTGGGAAAACACTTTTTATATCGTTCTCCCATTGGCATCTCTAAATTTCCCTGAAGTTAAAGCATACAAAGCGAGATCTTCGACCTTTCACTTTAGATCCATCCAGAGTACTGTAATTATTTCTCTCCTTTGCTCTCTTCATTTTTCCCATGGGGTTTTCTTTAGTATTCATGGTTGTAGACTGAGATGGTGGTTGAGGATGTCTGTTTTTTGTTTTGATGAAGCAGTTCTTTTTCCATTTTGCTGTGTGTTTTGAATTAATATAAGTTTTTCAGCATCAGCCACAAGATTTCTTTAAAAGAAAAGTCCTTTCCAGTGATATGAGCTGCATCCGTCTGCCGTGGGGCAGTTTCTGATTTACTGGTCAATCCAGGCTCCTACCATCATCTAATGGTCACAAGCTCTGGATCGCTGAAAGAACAAGATCTTGTTCTTTCATGGTCACCATCTCAGAAGAATTAAGAGACAGGACATTGAGAGGAACATTTACAACATAATACTCTACAGTCATCAACTGTAGCATACAGTATTTAAAACAAATGTGCAACTGAGTAGGATGAATTTAAAAAAATGACAAAATGGCCATATATATTTTTATAAACGGGTCACAAATGATTTAAAAAAACTACAAATATCTCCAGGGATATAAACACTTATTAGGATTGTTGGGAACAGTGATGTTTATTCAGTCTAACAGCTGCTGGGAGGAAGGATCTGTGATGACGCTCCTTTGTGCGCCAAGGATGCAGCAGTCTGTCGCTTAACGAGCTTTCCAGATGAACAGCTTCATGCACATGGCGGTACACACTGTCCAATAGGTCATATTTTAGCCAAAGTTATCTTGTCTCCCACGACCTGCAATGGGCAGAGGGGAAATCCCAGGACAGAGCCGGCCTTCTTGATGATGGGGATGCAACAGAACTTTTTTCAGGCCGATATGATACTTGGCGATACTTCTACCACACGCACAAAAATGCAATGGCTTGGAAGACGGGTTTTATTTTCTTCTCCGTTTGTTACAACAAATGATGGTGAATTAGGTAAAAATTTTATGAAAATGACCAATAATAGCATTTCAAGTGGAAAAATAAACATCTGAAATTATTGCAAAAATTCAACATTTTAAGTATCGGTTCATGGTGTCTGTTAACTTTAACTGATACCAATAAGAGTACAGAACGGTATCGGCCCCAAAAGTATCTGTATTAGTGCATTCCTACTTGATGAGTTGAACTAATCGACAAAACAAAATGTTAATCCCAGTTAGAGTTTTGTCCCTCTGGTAGAGAACTACAACTCAATGGTGAACACTAGAAATGTAATTATGTTCATTCACCTTCACTTTAAAAAATAAGTCAAAAGTAGGGAGGAAATAATCATCTTAATTTCTCATATGCATTTTTTTTTTACTAAAAAACAGAAAAAGAGATTGAAATGTTAACCATTGTTCCAAATGTTAGAATGTGTTAAATGTGCACACAAAGGGCATGCGTAACCAGTGCTATCCTGCAGGTTCTCCCTTCTGGGTCGCTTGCTGTCCAATTACTGGCTTGTACCTATGCTGTTAAAATATGTTTGTGTTTCTCTTTTGTATTTTGTTTATATTAGTTTAAAGTTTTTGTTATCTAGAAGCAATAGTCTTTCATCTTGGCAAAAGAATAATAAAATGTCCTGTTCTTTTTGTTTTACAAGCAAGAATCCCAAAAACCTATATAACAAATCCTACAAGCAGGTTGTTGATTCAGTACAATATTTGTTTTGGTTTCTTTGAATCTCCGCGGCAGCTAAAATACAAACTGTCCTAACAAGGAAAACTTTGAAGGAGGATCAATCTGTTACTTGCTCCTCTCCAGATTTCACGTGATTATTTACACCTTTCCTGGCTCGGATAATCAGCTCATCCAACCCACGGAGTCACATGAGAGTGACCAGCCTGGCTTTGTCATGCAGCAGTGTTTGCTCTGAGATTACTGAGGCGCTGCAGGCTTTGTTGGAACTTGTCACGCATTTCCTTGGAAGAACAACAATATGTGTTTATGTGATCAGAAAAAAGGTTTCTGCTTTTTGCACATTACAGATTTGAGTTCATGATTTAAAAGGATACATCTAAAATATATGTTTTTCAAGTAAGTTGTTCCTAATTGTTTTGTTATAAACTAATAAAGAATTTATTGTCAGATGTACTTAATTCATACAGTGTAAATCTATTAGCGGATATTAGACATATGGTGAGGCCTATTTGATGCAACAAAGTACAGAAAGGAGTCTCAAAATGAGCTTGAGTGTTTTTAAGTCAACCAGAAAGCATGTGACTGTTTACGCTAATGCTGAACCACGAGCTGACAGGGAACTAACTTATTCTATAGACAAACGGGCTGGGTTTCATTCTCGGCTGCATACCTATAAGGAAGTTCCTTAGCAGTAGAAACACCTTTAGAGGAACAAGAATTACTCCGCTTTCTCGTTTTAATGAGATCTGCTGATTCTCTTAAGCTGCAGGTCCAGTTTTTTCTCCCTCTTCCAATCAGTTTTTTGGCGAGGGTACCACTTGCTAAACAGTCTAGATGTCTACAGGGAGGAATTTCATGTGGAGGAACATGCCTTGATTGCATAGCAGTGATCGTAAAACCAAGGCTGTTTAAACTCTCTTTCTCTTTTGTCGTTCATTTTTGTTGTAAAGCTTTAGAAAATGGTCTAAAAATGCTCATATGTGGCAGATCACAGGGGGGCTTAAGTCACACGCAGACGCCAGGATTTTTACATTTAAAAACATGTTTTTGGTGCAAATATCAAACGTTTTCTGGCTTACTGTTACTCTGTTTTCAGTTAGAGTTGAGGGAACAAGATGATGGAAATTAACTCCTGTGTTGTCCCCTTATTCCTGAAATAACAAATTTAAAATAAGTGTAAATTAGCATTTTCCTTCCTAAAGTTTTGCTTGCTTCAGATCTAGATAGGCACAAGGCATCATCATTTAACCCGTTTCCATGTTAGCTATAGATGTTAAATCTAAAATGTTCTTTTCTAGGCTAACGGCTTGTGTAGATAAGACCTACTGGAAAACATTTCCACAGACAAAATATCATTACGCCCTATTTTATGTGTGTTGGCCCCCTTATGTACACAGGTCGCGTTGTAACAGCCTATGGGTTCACAGAGAGCTTATCGTACAGGAGCTGCTTAGATTTGTCAAACACAACAAATATCAGAAAATCCAGTTAGCTCCCATGTGAAGGTTTGAGCACGATCTGGAACTGGAGTAGAAAAATATTAAATGAAAACATTGGGACCCATTTAGGTACCATTTTATTTTTTTTACCCAAAGTTGTTCTGCATCATTAAACCAATAAGAAACCTTTGGATTAACCCATTTTGAGCCCATTTTTTTTATCCCATCTTCTTTTCATTTCATTATTTCATTTCATTATTTTTATTTTAGCCATGTAAGTAGTTACATTTTCAGTAACTCTGGTTTTGCAGCATGATCGAACTGTTTAAATGTATATTTTGTGTTATGAACTGTTAAGCTACAGGTTGTGCTTAGGCTAATCAGTTCAGTTCAGATGGTGCAGAATGGATAGAAAACATGGTCACAGATGCTCACCTGTCATTTTCTGTGGAAGTAGTGAACAAATTCTGCTTGATTGTGTTAAAAATAAACATCTGACTCACAAAACAGGGTCACATGTCTTCCAGTCGAGGCATTTTGTTTGTCAAAGTTATATTAATATATTTTTTTTCTTTCGGTCAAGTAAAACGATACACTTAGAACTTTTTTCTTTTTTTTAGCTTTTAGTTACTTTTTAATGTATCATCTCCTTCCTGGGAATTTGAAATTTTTGTAATCCAGAAAAGAAAATTCAAAGATCATTATTATCAATTAAGACCATTTTAATGGACAACATGGAAGTCAGGCTGCTTGGAAGGAAATTACAGAGAAGTATTTTCCACAGAACTGTAAATGTGGCTGAGTTCAGTATGTTTTCCTGATTAAATAAGGGAGTCTCTCCACTCTACTTATCTTACTTCCAGATTCCGGTGAGGACGGATCAGAAGGCCGAAGTGTCGGGAAAATGCTCAGTCATCTCTGTGTGTATCTGCTTGAGCAACACTGGCACAGTCACACATCTGCTGCAATCAGCATAAAAAATACAAAGAAAGCACGTATTTTAGGAGCACAGTAACGTATCCTGTCACAGGGGGTTCGGGAACATCACACATCCTGCAATCATGTGACAAAATTAGGATGTTTCAAGCAGATATCAGATCCAGTCAATATTATTATGCTTTTATTAGTTTCTGTGTGGAGGGTATGTGACTGTGTTTTCTTTTTCTTTATTGACCAGAATTTTGGAGATCCAGAAATAATGCTAGTATTTCAGATCTGTGTAGGGAGTAAGAAACCCCAGCCACCAGTAGACTAAGCCTCAAGACTGAAAATGCAGAGGAAATCTACAGAATTCCTCCTCAAAATCTGCTGCTTATGGTTGCCACAGTGATAAGGCTTCAACATATTTGGTGCTAAGCCATTCAATGATTTATAAGCTAATAGGGAAGGATTTCATTATGAACAGCAGCAACTAAACACCAGGAACGAAGAGCTACCAATCAAACTGATTGTTAAGACAGAGGAAACTCCACAGTACTGTGGAAAAACAAAAAGAAGTAATAAAAAGCTGCAAACCAGTTATGTTCTAGAGATCATTGATCAAACACTCTAAACAGCTGGGTTTTCAACCCGAATTTAAATGAACTCAGTGCTTCAGCAGTTTTACAGTTTTCTGGAAACTTGTTTCAGATTAGAGGTGCATAAAACTGAATTATGCTTCTCCACGTTTGGTTCTGGTACTAGGGATGCATGTTGGAACCAGAAGACTAGAGTGGTCTGTAGGGTTTATTCAAGAACAGATCTGATTAGTAGTTTCTATTTGGATTAACTGAATCTGTGTGCCTACTCTTTATTTTTCCTCCTTGGGTCCAAAAATAATTACTTGAGGTTTGTTTCTATTCAGTTGGATAAAATAATGGGACATCCAACTATTGATTTGCTTAATGGATTCACTTAGGGTTTGGACGGGTTCAAAGTCACCTGGTGACATTGTAATGTAAAGCAGAGTGTCATCTGCATCGTTATGGTAACTAATATTATTGGTTGTTATAATCTGGACTAGTGGGAGTATGTCGATATAAAATAGAAGAGGCCCCAGGATAGAGCCTTGGGGGACCCCACGTGTGGTTTCTGTCTGTTCTGATGAAAATAAGCCTATTTTATAAAAAGAATTCTAAGACCAACATTGCCCTCTATTAATTACATGCTCCCACCAAAAGGCTTATAACTGAAGCACAATCAATGACCCATTATCACTAAATGTCATTGTTTGAATCTAGGTGAGAAAACAGAATCTGGATGTCGTCTCACTTCCTCAAACATGTTTAGAATAAAACAGAAGTCATCATCTTTGGGTCTTGTGGTACTTTTAGCTCACCTTGGATAAAACTCCAAGTTTACCATAACTTAAACAGGTATTTTTAAAACTGTAATAAGTACAATTGAGTGTTATAACATCTCCAGTTGGTTATATTGTTATATGTTGTGTATCTTGGAGTCAGCCACGCCTCCTTGTCATGGCTGCAGCTTGTTTATGAAGACAGATTAAATAAAATTCTGTCCTGTAGATGCCTGACTTTATCAGCTCCCCGTTCATTTTAGGGTTGACTTCAGGGGATTGTTCAGGTGCCCTCCTGCAGCTGCATTTACAGTTAGTGTCACTGCAGTAAAGCAAATTTTCTTCCGGGTTGATTATTTTCTCTTATTTTTGTAAATGCCCTTTACTATTCTATTCACCCTGTGATAACCATTTTTCTCTGGGAATTTACCTATTTTTTTGCATTCTAGAAAAACTAAATCCAGCACCTCACAACATTTTTGGCTCCTCTATTAAATAATATTTTATTGAAGTTGCACAATAACACACTACTGAATGTAGAAAAATATATATATTATATGATGGGAGAAATGATATCTCATTTAAAGAAATGTTTTTTTTGTTTTGAGTTTTACAA
This sequence comes from Apricaphanius iberus, assembly GCA_028564705.1. Taxonomy (NCBI): domain Eukaryota; kingdom Metazoa; phylum Chordata; class Actinopteri; order Cyprinodontiformes; family Aphaniidae; genus Apricaphanius; species Apricaphanius iberus. The sequence continues at coordinate 698,545 of JAPXFQ010001700.1, read as the reverse complement.
AGTGCCATGATTGTTGGATGTAAGATCTCTAAAGCTCACTGATAAGCGATCTGCAGCACTGAGTAGCATGTTGTCTTCCTAATAATCGTTTAACGCTGTCTATATGTTATATCCAATTTCTGGACGGCAAACATGGCAGGAAACATTGTTTCTGTCCTACCATCACAAACATAAACATGATTGTTTATCCTAAAACGATTGGTTCTTTCATTGAATACGAGTACTTTGGACAGATGAGGCAACACTCGCAAGCAGTGACATTTTTTTTGTCCTCTAGTCTAGCGTTTCCAAAACTTCTTTGATTTTTGTTCCCCCAGAGCCATCTTCTCATACATGTACCTCCTTAGTAAAATGTGTTGACTCTCCACAAGTAGAATAATTATTAAATGAAAATCATTTTATTAGTCCTTTTTAAACAGACATTAAATCAAAACACACAAAAAAATAACAAAATCAGTTTTGCAATGTTTTTATCATTAAACTTATCTTTAATGAGAACCTAAGCTTGGTTAGCTTTGATAAGCTCTAATAAATCTGGTGGCAGAGTGTTCTCCAGGCTGTTCTCCTCATGCAGTCTGTTCCTTTGCTAGGTTTATTACTCACTTGGGAAGACACAACCCAGCCTGATTCATTTATTTTTATCTTAGAGCACAGAGAGTGCTATTGAATTATGTTTTCATGTACCCCATGTAATGTGTCATGTAATGCTAGTAGCTCTGCAATAACTGCATCGTACCATTGTCCTACGGGCTTACAACTGAAGGTGTGGTAGGGGTCGGTTGCAGGGGGACACATTGAAGATGGAAACAGACAAAACATGGTACCAAACCAAACTGACCCGTGCCGTACCCCTCAGTGGAGACAGGGTACAAGTAGGTTTAGCATGGGGCTTGGCAACTGATCGAATTTTAATCAAAATCATGATATTAAAAAGCTCGATCATGATAATCACATCATTGTTTGTAATCGTTATGCCATCTGACCAATCCAGTCAAAGTACCGCCTTGTTGTCAAGCTAACTGGCCAATCAAATCACAGAAAAAAACATGCAGTATTGAGAAGCAGGAGGCCCCCACTGGCAGGTAAAACAAAAGTGCCTCATCAAGAGTGTACAGCTGGTGAAAAAGTTTTAAAGGAAAATGGACAACAGGGAAGACGATCAAAATGACCAGATTGTTGAAACTGACCCTAGTTAGCAGTTAGCCTTGGCACGCAGTTTTAAAGTGATGCGGTCAACTGGATCAGGAAGGACGACCTGTATGCGTTATTAATAGTGAAGGATATGCAATTATTATTGTTTTGATTATACAAAACTCAAAGCGAAAATCGAGATTGTTCAATATAGTGAAAATAATTGTGATCCTTTTATCTTCATGATCGCCCAGCCCTAGAGTAGCGTGACAAAGGATAGACATATGGGGAAGTACCTCATGCTCATTGCTAAGTAGAGATGTAAGAAAATATCGATACACCAATATATTGCGACATTTTATGTCCCAATATTGTATCAATATTTAAAAGCGAAGTATCTATTTTAGTTTTTTACAATTTGAATGGAACCATTAATGATAACAGTAATTTTTATTGTAAAATTAAAAGTGGAACTGGTAGTTGGAGGCTGTTTTCACCTTCGTTCCAGCGGATCAACTAGATCAAGTAATAACACTGGTTATATTATGTATGAAACAGGTTGGAGTGTTTGATGGAATCTGCTAGGATTTCTTAAATAGAAATCATTTTAGCTGACTTCGAATGTTTGTATGATTCTATTGAAATGATTTTTCTTGTAAAGAGCCTTGAGAAGACATCTATTGTGAATTGGTGCCATATAAATAAAAAATGAAATGAACTGAATAAAAGATCATTCTATGAATGCTCCAACCTTCAGAAGTAGTCATTATACAAATGTATTAGCAGAGTAACTGATGATGTTAAAGTTTTCATTTTGTTTGTGAAACTTGAGCCCGATCGAGCCGATCATTTTTCAATTTGACCTCAGAGAGACAGTGCTGATGCGTCGAGTGTGAGTAAGCGTAATCTCTCAACATGTGTCTGGTTGTCAGGAGAAAAGGAACAAAACAGCGAAAACAGGTTCAGTCCTGACCGTCTGCACAGCAGTTTCGTGTCAGTAAGTGTTTCTCAATCATATCAGTCACATGAGCACGGTCATTGATTAACTCTGAAGCTGACATGCCAGCAGTTCTCAGAAGCTCTGTGGTGGAGGAATGTGTTACATGTCCTATAGTGCTGTTTTCTGTTTGTCGGATCCGAAAACACGAGCGAGAAAATGTCCAACAATTGTGATTATCCTGAATGATTTATCAGTTCTCTGGTCGATTGCAGCCTTACAGAATCTGTTTGTTCAGGGGACTTACTCTGTTATCTTCTCTGGAGTAGTAAACCTATAAGATAGTTTATCTTAAACTTCGAAGCCTCACGCTGTGAATGAGGGCAGACAGAAATGGATTGTTCTAAATCGACTCAAAAATGTCTTTTTTTTGGGTGTCTTTGGCAACATGTTTGCAGTTCAACGTTACACAGAAGCCTAATGTGATAACATCTGCAGGTTTTTCTAACAATACCAAAACCAATAAATAATAAAGCAAAAGTGAGCAAGGAAAAATGTATCTTATCTATCTCTTTCTGTGATCTAACTTAGAAATACCAACCTAAAGATTCGTAATATGGTGTCAGATAAATAATATATAGATTTCTGCCACACAACAGGCCTTTCAAAAGTATTTACAGCCCTTTATTTAACTCTGTCTTCTTGTTTAATCCTTCTCATTGTTGAAGAAGAGCATATAATACTACCACCACCATGTTTCAGTGTTTAGGGCGTTGTGCAGATTTTCCTCCACATACAGCGTTTTTCTTAGGGCATTAGGGAACCCTAACCCTAACCTCCTGCATGTTTTCTGTTTCCCTGCTACTCCACACCTGGCTTAAATGCATGGGTGATAAAAAGCTACTTGAACCAGTTGTACTGGAGTGGGCAAATATCTATGTGCGTCGTTTAAAAGCAGCGTGTTCTACATAATTTTATATGAAGACAGAGTGAATAAAAGCTGTGACATTTTAACAGCAGTCAGATGCAATCACAGCCGCTCAGTTGCCTTATACATTTCATCACTTTTATTTTTATAATAAAAAGCAAATTTCATGAAACTAACTACCCATACCCCAATCTTTGTAGTCATGAACATGAAAAACAAATTGAAGTAGAAAAGCTGCTGATGCTGGAGTCCAATGTCATGTTTGTTTTTGTTTTTTCATTTTCTCATTCAGTTAGTTTCACTCTACACAGTTTAGATATCGGAATTTAGCTTCTGAATTTAGTCTTAGTAAGATATTTTATAAACAGATCCGTTTACCTAAAGATTTATTGTTTAAAATAGGGTGTTTACATAGTTTTAAATTAAATAATCGTCTAAAAACAGCTGAAACTTTCAGCAGCGCTCCAAGGGGAGGGAATCACGTGCTTCCAATATGGTATCATCCAAGGAGGCGGGACTTTGTTTGGAACAACAAGGGACTAACTAATCAGCGTTGAGCAAAAACAGGATTTCGACCAATCAGGTAGCTTGTTGGGGGAGTTAGCAATCGCTCGGTTTGGCCTTTATAAAGTGTTCCTCGGCTAACAGAGCGAATGTTTTGTGGTTCATCTTTCTGAGAAAGGATTTTAAAGTAAGTTTAGATATTTAATGTCTCGCCAAAAGATGAAGATGTCGAATTTAACATTTCGGTTAACACCTGGGTTTCATGTTTACTGCTAATATATTAGTTTTATATTAAACAGGGCGCCAGCTTGCATTGATAAATTGTCTGATTTAAAATGTTTACCAGAATATTTCTTCTTTAGACTTAAACAAATTTTAAAATGATGCTGTAACCTAACAGTGTTAGCCATTTCATTTTTGTCGGCTTTTTTTTTTCCGTCGTCCTAACCGCTTTCTTTCCAAATCCGCCATTGTTTCTTACTCTTCTTGGTTTTTATTAATCAGAACCTTTAACACATGCCGGTCTGGAATCAAGTGGATGGGACTGCTGTTTGCCGGTTCCAGTTTTGGTTTTCTGTTTCGGTTTCCTGGTTTGGAGTCTCCTGGTGTTTCCTGGCTGTCTGCCCTCAGGCAGCAGATCCCGTGACTAGGCAAGAAAAACAAAACAGAAGCAGGATCGGCTTGTTGCTGGGACATGGCCAAATTCCTGCTACATAAAAGCCGGGAAAAATGCCAAATAAATAGTGACTACCGGTGTTTAGCTTTTCTTTTTCCATACAGGCGGTGTGTGAAATAAGTGTTTGGAGGTCCTAGAAGTGTGTGTTTTTTCTGTTTTTGGCCTGGCCATCCTGGCCCATTTTCCTACAGTTGGGAATGACGCTGAAGTTAGCTTCCGACGCAATGCTTCACTAAAGAGCTGTTTCACTTTTTTTTTCTCTCCTTCTTTTTAGCCCTAGCATATTACACTTTTATCATGCTTATTTGTCAGTTTTGTTTAAAAAAAAAACAAGTAAGCTGATGGCAAACCATGATCTGATGATTGCCTAATTCTGAGGACATAGAGCAAGGTGTAATGCTTTAAAGTTCTCCAGAGTCTTGTTACAGACACAATTATGGGATTCAGGTTTCCTGACAGCGAGACGTATCTAAAGTTTGAAGGACATCGTTCCTCTGCGTCATGGGCGGTTCAGATTATTGTTATTTTTTAACATGGACTCAATCAGAAGCGGATCTGGTTCTTTAAACTTGAAATAGACTTTTAGTCAAGTTTTAATTTGCATACCAGTTTCTGCATGACTGAGTGTGGTTGTGACTGTGCTGCCAGGAATTTGCTGTTGGAGGATTTCTATGAATCATCTTTGAGGAGAGCTAGAGCTGTTCCTGAGAATAAAAGGGTTGCATGTGTTACATTTTTTTTTCCTCTTGTAGGGAAGTCTCACTTGCGTAGCTCCTCAGGCTCCCTTCATCTGTCCTGTAACCTGATCCCTGATGTTTTGTTTACTGCCTGCAGGAAGCCAGAGCGATGCTGCCCCTAGCGGTGTTGACGTTGTGCCTCGGCGCGGCCTTGTCGGCCCCCACTCTGGACACACAGCTGGATGAGCACTGGAACCTGTGGAAGAGCTGGCACAATAAAAAGTACCATGAGGTAACGCTTTTGGATTTTTCTTTTTTTTATCTTTCTTTTTTCGTTCATCACCTGTCCTGAGTCTTAACCAGACGGCTTCAATGTTCTTGTTTTCTACAAAGAGAGAGGAGGGCTGGAGGCGACTGGTGTGGGAGAAGAACCTGAAGAAGATCGAGCTGCACAACCTGGAGCACTCCATGGGGAAACACACCTACAGTCTGGGGATGAACCACTTTGGTGACATGGTGAGGCAGCATTTTGTGTGTTCTGGTGTAGCATAATTGACCCCCAAGTCCAAAGCAGGGACTTCATGACACTTATGATCTACCTAAGAAGAACACAGCACCGTTATCTCAAATTACTTAAAATCTACCACAAAAAATATACTAAAAGCCTCTGATTTGATAATCTAGAAGCATAAAAAAATTCAAAGTGGCATTGGAAGCTGCGTGTTTGACTCTGAACGTTTTTCTGTCAGACTCACGAGGAGTTCAGGCAGATCATGAACGGCTACAAGCACAAAGCCGATCGGAAGGTAAAGGGGTCCCTATTCATGGAGCCCAACTTCCTGGAAGCCCCTCGTGCAATCGACTGGAGGGAGAAGGGCTACGTCACCCCCGTGAAGGACCAGGTAATGTGTAGTGTGTTATTTTATCATTCCCAGGTGTGAGCACTTAAATCGGAACAAAAGAGAAAACTTTCATCTGTGCGAAGCGCTTTGCTGATCGCATTATTCTCTTTAAAGCATTTTTATGGGGTAATGTGAGGAGTTTGTTGACAATAAAAAATGGAACTTGAGAGCTTTAAACTATTTCTGGTTTCAATTTCCAGCTAGAACTTTTTTTATTTTTTATTTTTATTTTTTGTAAACAAAATGACATGGTTCAGCTTCTGTTTTTTCTAATTTACACGCTCGTGGAACGGACTCTGTCCTCCAGAAGTACGCGTTTTGCCTACAGGAGATAAGTCGGCCATTTGCGGGTTGTTTTTATTATCTTTTTGCAGCACACACTTTCCTGCACAGCCTGTTCTCTCCACCCACTCGATATACATTAACAGTGTTTGCAGAAACAAGCTGGAGCAACGTCAAGCAAAGCAAACCCACAGGTTTATTGCACATCTGAGTTTTACTGTATGATGGTAAAGCAATCTTTAAAAATGTATCTCTCCCCCCCCCCCCCCTTTTTTTTTTAGTGCAGAAATGCAACAATTAATCTGGGTTCATTACTGGGATGTTTAATGTTCTAACATTTATACATTAGTTTTTAATTTCTTTTTAAATGCAAAAAATGAAATGAGCTGCTAAATTTGATTGTCTTTATAAAGTAACCAATCGAATACGATTCTATCGATCCGGCGTAACCAGCCTGCAGTGGGCTGTTTAACAAATGCATAAGAATAATGAGCGACGCCCTGGAGGAGGAGAGCTTCGTTGCTCTAAGCTCGAGAAAACTCTTTTTGAGTGTCTCTCGCTACACTGCAGGAACATTAGAAGTAAAATAGGTGACCGGGAATTGCGTGTTTTCTAGTTTAATGGCAGCGGGAAGATGTCGAAGATGTAAAACAAATTTCACTCAAAGCGACACAGAAGCTGTAAGGGTTTCGCTTACTCTTACAGCCTTTAAGCCGTTTTTCTGTAGTCTTACTCTAATCTTATCTTTTCCCCTAAAGCTACCAACTCTTATGAACTTTTAACTTTAAAGTCCGTCCAGGAAGCTCCAGCTGAAGGTTTTCTTTGTTTTTAAGTTACTAGCCTCCACCTCTGTTCAACTTTCAGAAGACTCGTTTGCTTCGTAATAAAGTTGCAGTAAGCTGATGTCTTCCTCCTCTTCTTCCCTTCAGGGTCAGTGTGGCTCCTGCTGGGCTTTCAGCACCACAGGTGCTCTGGAGGGCCAGGAGTTCAGGAAGACGGGCAAACTGGTGTCTTTGAGCGAGCAGAACCTGGTGGACTGCTCCAGGCCCGAGGGCAACGAGGGCTGCAACGGCGGCCTGATGGACCAGGCCTTCCAGTACGTCAAGGACAACCAGGGTCTGGACTCTGAGGACTCCTACCCGTACCTGGGAACGGTACGCGCCTCCAACGCTCTAGGCTCTGTTTTTATATTAATTATCTTTGTCCCGCTCACATTGACCTCCGTCTTTCAGGACGAACAGGACTGCCACTACGACCCCAAGTACAACGCCGCCAACGACACCGGCTTCGTCGACGTCCCCAGCGGCAGCGAGCACGCTCTGATGAAGGCCGTGGCCTCCGTCGGCCCCGTCTCCGTAGCCATCGACGCCGGTCACGAGTCCTTCCAGTTCTACCAGTCAGGTGAGTTTCCTGTTTGAAGGAAGTTGGAAGATGCCGTAACTGGTTGGGGATTCCGATGGCTGACCCGTTTCGTGGTGCGTCTCATAGGAATCTACTACGAGAAGGAGTGCAGCAGCGAGGAGCTGGACCACGGCGTGCTGGTGGTGGGATATGGCTTCCAGGGGGAGGATGTAGACGGCAAGAAATACTGGATCGTCAAAAATAGGTCAGTGAGATCCTTACCTATTTTTGAACGGTCCAACTTCCTGTTCAACCTGATCAGGAAAGCTGGATAAACTTTATATCTTTACATAATTGTTGTTGAGCAAAAGTGAAAAAACCTTCTGACATAATCTTTTTTTTTTTTTCGGTCTCTTTGCAGCTGGAGTGAAAACTGGGGCGACAAAGGCTACATTTACATGGCAAAGGACAAGAAGAACCACTGCGGCATCGCCACAGCGGCCAGCTACCCTCTGGTCTGAGGGTGTCTCATCGTAACATCATAGTGTTTTTATTTTAAACCGGAATAGTTCGGCTGCAGAGGAGCAACGAAGCTTCAGTCGGACGGAAGCTGCAGCAGGAGAGTGCTGCGTTTCAAGAGGAAACTCGTTGATTTTTAGGGAAAAGGAGCCGTTTTGTTATGGCCTGGTTTCACGCCACTTTATTATTTCCATCTTTAAAATTGTAGTTTTATTCTCTGTAAATATGTGTACGCTACTCTGGAAGTGATTCGTTAACACTTGCCTTGGTCATTGTAAATGAATTGGGTTTTTTTTTTTTCTACTTTTACTGTGATCAATTAAAGATGTGAAACACTAAAACTGTTCAGAGTCGTGCTTTACTTTTAAAAGTAAACTGAGATTATTTAATATGAGCTGTTTGGTTTTATAAGGAAACTTTGGTTTTAATCAGCGGACAGAAGAATTTTTTAAAATGTTTTTCCTGATTTATTATTTAAATGAATGGATAATTAGCTGCAGGTTCTCAAATTAAAGTAGATTATCTAATTCATCCAGTAAAATGGGTAATTTTGATTATTTAAGAAGTCATTGAGGGTTCTTTTTGCATGAATTATTGTATCACGGTGTGGAGATCATCTGGTGTTTCTGCTAAGGTTTTTAGGAAGCGGTGATGGCCTTAATATCCACATTGTTGGTTCTGCTGTCTCTGCTTCCTCTTGAGAGTACTCAATGGGTTCTTTAAGGGGTTCTGATCAGGCATGTTTACTGGCCAAACAACGCCAGACCAGGGTCATTCCAATGTAGGCTGCTGGAAAATGAATTAGTGTCTCCAGAAAGCTTCTCAGCAGAAGGAAGTGATCTAAGGTTTCCTGGTAGACCACATCTGTCTTGAGTGATTTAATAACATAGCAGATATGGTTCCCCAGATAATCATCCGACTGTGATGATCTCTTCCTCCTTTCACTTGGACATTAATTACCTAATTAAATCCTGAATTAAAACTGAAAAGGGAGAAGGCTCTTTCTACATTTTTCCTACCACTTAACTTTCTAATAATATGCAGTGTTACATTTTATAAACGGCTAGCTTCTTTAACAATGATTCCTTTGTGGTTGACCCTCCTTCTGGAGGGAGTCGGTCTCTCCCTGTAGTGGAAGGGTCAAGACTGTCGAGTAATTTTTTTTATTTGAGTTTTTATTTTCATCCAATCAATATTAAACTAAACGGACAAGATTTTATTGAAAAGCACCAGATTTGCACAAAATCACTATAGGCCAAAAACGTAAAACAGGATTACAGTTTCCTATGGGTTTTTTTAGGGGGGACTGCTTTCTTTTGTCAGGCCAGAGGAATGTTTTAGTATAAGCTCACCAACAACAATACATGGGTCGTTCTTTCTCAAGTACTGGTTGTACCCCGTTCTGGAGTGATGCAAGTTGCCCCAGGCCCGCACTTTGGACACCCTGTTTGTGGGCCACAGCATGACTACGTCTCCCTTATATACAGTAACAGAAATAAACACTTGAACACCACTTTGTAATGAATCTATATTGAATATTACTTTTACTTAAAGGAACTTTTTACTGTAGTGTATTTAGACCAGTACTTTTACTTTGCAGTCTTTTTAATTCAATTCAGTTTATTTATATAGCGCCGTTTCACAACAGATGTCATCTCAAGGCACTTTACAAGAAGAGTTATTACAATACAATGTTTAATGTAGAAATTAGAGAACCACACAAGATTGCGTCGTGTAATTCTTAGCAATCCCTCACACTGAGCAAGCATGAAGCGACAGTGGAAAGGAAAAACTCCCTTTTAACAGAAAGAAACCTCCGGCAGAACCAGGCGACTACAACTACTGGACTATAGAGTGTAAATGAAAACTGTACAAATGCAGGCCAATTTTACCTTATAACTTCCTTTACATCTACATTTTCACCTGGCAGCAACAGCAGAGTGACGCAGAAACAAAAATAGTTTAAAAAGTTTTTTAGTAATCATTTAAAAAAGACAATTTGTTTGAGCTCTTAATCAACTTTGCTGTTGACTTAATAAAATTTGAATTAGTTTGGGTAAATCTTTCCTTTTTTATTTAGTTAATTGTTTCACTATTTGAAGTCCATTTTTTTATTTTTATCATTTGCTTTAACAAGAACAGTGTGAGCCATCTTACTTATGCAGTGGAGAGTTGACAAATAAAATAGACACATGATGTGCTGAAGCTTATTATACATTTATTGTTGTAATTTTGGTAGTTATTAGATAAATTCCAGCTAACAGATTTATTTTTTCTGAAATTTTCCAATTTAATTTTATTCTATTTTGTATAATTTATTTATTTATTATTAGGATCTGCAAAAAATGTCCTATGTGCTTACCATTGGATATTTCCTACTGAAGGGTCAGGTGATTTTCTCTGTCCCACCTTAACCTGCCAATATGCACACTTGTATCTTCTTTCAGCCCCTCTTCAGAGGAATGGGTCACATCACCTGGAAACACCTTGACAAGCAAGATAAACGGACCAATCAGAAAGCTCAAAACTTCTATATGGTGCCGAATCTGGTCTTTAAAACGTTTGTGCTCCTCTGGGCAGAAAGGAATCGGTCCTTGCTTCTCCTCTATCAACAAGAAAAAATTAACAGTAAGTTTCAACAGTTATACTTACATTTTCAGCCGTATAACCTACATGATTATTTTTCTTTCTCTTTTCTTTCTTTTTATTATGTTGAGTTGAACCCTATTACTGTGGAGATATTTTCGATCTAAGGATGGAGATGTTTTCTGTTCCTGCAGGTTTTTTGTTTGACTAGAACAGTGACTAATTGACTCAAGTTTTCCAGCTTTTAATGTTTTTTTCTATGCTCACAAAACACTAATATGTTTAATAACACAGAAACTACCAAATACAAGACTTTTTGCTTGTGATTTTGTAAATGCCCAGGTTGAATTAACTAGGTCATTGCAGTTACTGTGGAATTTGTTTTGTTTAAAATGTTTTAGGTTATTGGCTTATTTTAACAAAGTTAATTTTTTAGCCAATGTTCCCATTTTTGTTTTATCTTTATTTATTGGGTCATGTTCAGGTTAAATGTAAATAATTTTAGGACCCGATAATTACTTGGTTTTAACCTTTGATTTTATTTGATTTTTTTCTTTTTAGTATAACTGTGAGAAGGAATGGAAGTCCTAATTTTTTAACTAATCACAAAGCTAAAGCCTGTGAAATAGATTTAGTTTTCCTAATGCAGCAGAATTCTTTTAAAATGTACACTCAAATTGTAATATTCATTATATTTCAACCTATGTTAACATTACATTATTTGCCATGATCTAAAAGTGAAAGAAGAATATAGTTGCATGTCTGCACTTGAAGATATAATAACCTTCTGCATTAAGTACGTAAAGATTGATGGTGTCCTGGCTCTCTGCCTGGGAAAAAAATCCCCAAATGGAACCTGTCCAAGTTTTCTACTTACTAAAAAAAGAGAGAAGTGTTCAGATTAACACATACTATTAAATCTCAGTTAAATTGTTCGGTTAAAAAGCAGATTTAGTGTAAACTGTCATAATCAGGTTGCTTTCTTTTTTCTCCCTCAAAAGTTTCATGTAATCAAACAAATGACATCAGACAGAGATAACCTGAGTACAATGCAGTTTTCAAGCCAAGATCTTCTTTAAGGTTTTCATCAACCTTGCTCTGCATGAAAAAGTGAAATGTTGTCTCACTACTGCCATCAAGTGTTTTCAAACAAGTACAATGCATCTCTAACATCACGGATGTGGATACGTCTTGCCCCACACTTCTTTGCAAAATGATCTTAATTAAGCTTCACTTGAGGGCTTATGATTGTGAAAAGTTGTCCTGAGTTTACATCACTGGATCTCAATTGGATTTAAGTTCATATTTTGACTAGGCCACTCAAAACCCTTAAGAGACTGACTTGGTGATTAGTTTTAGATAATTGTTTTAGATGCATAATGTTAATGTTCTTTAACTTAAAGTCACAAATAGATTGCCACACATTCTCATTCAGGATTTTCTGTTAAATAGCAGCATGCGTGGTTTCATCAGTTGAAGCAAATCTTTCAGGTTCTGAAACAGCAAAGTGGTCATAGACCGCCACACCATCACCATCAGCATGTTAACTACTGCTCTAATGTAAAATCCTGTGTTTGTTTCTTAAGATGCATGTTTGTGCACCCTTTTAGTCAGCACTTTTTGACTCAGAGCTTTTAACATAAAAGGTATTCTTACTCAATGTCTTACTTACTGTTAAACCGTAAAACTTTGACCTTAGCTAAGCAAAGGGTTGATCTGGGGACCTCCTGGATGAATAATCTAAGCACTCTTGGAATAATTTCTCAATGGCTGTCCAAACCTGCAAAGGTTCACCATTGTTCCATGTTTTCACTGTTTAAGATATTTCATCCCAGGTTCTGTGTATTGATTGGTTGAATGATTTTGAACTACCAAAATATGTAGTTCATTACACTTTATTAGTTATGTAACATTAGGGGGGCAATTACATTTCACATATAGGGCCTGGTTGGTTTAGACAGCTTTTTTTCCCCATTAATAAAATAAATATTTTTTTTAGCTTGATTATGCATTTATTAAAGTGACCCTGAAGTCATTATTTATCGATTTACCTATTCTGGCATGTTTTAACACTTTTGTTTCCCCAGCTGGAAGCTCCAACAATGCTGCATTTAGTTATTATGACGTTCTACATGAGTGCAGTCCTGTCAGCCCCGAATCGAGACCCACAGCTGGATCAGCACTGGGAGCTGTGGATGAACCAGTACAACAAAACGTACCATGAGGTAAAAAGAGCTGGATTTTCACTGATGCATTGTAAAGTGTGCAGTTTGCATCAAATTGATCACATCCTGGCATCCTTGACACAATGTCCCAAGATACCACAGGAGCAGGTTGAATAGAACGGTATGAAAAGATAAGATAAAATATATAATACAGAAACAGGGAAGCCATTTAGACAAAAAAGCAATAAAATACAACACGCTGCTGTAGAAATGATGTTTAATAGGCCATTTTCATAAAAAAAAGTTTTGACAAAAATACCAATGTTCATTGTATGCATTGCAAGTCTATTGTATGCCAATCCATTGTTGATCAGAAAACGCTGCTGGTAATGTATGTGTGTTTTTATGCAGAAAGAGGAGGGCTGGAGACGAATGGTGTGGGAGAAGAACCTGAAGAAGATCGAGCTGCACAACCTGGAGCACTCCATGGGGAAACACACCTACCGGCAGGGGATGAACCACTTCGCAGACATGGTAAGACAACAAACTCGTATCCCATACTACACTATAACCTGAGGAGGTAAAAAGAGCTACAACTTAGAAAAAATATTATGTGAGCTTATTTCATTAAATGCATAAGAAATATTAATTGAAGTTTTTCAGTGGGGCAAGAAAGTATTGGACAGTCACCAATTGTGTAGGTTCCTCACTTAAAAAGATGATTATTTGATACATTACTGATTTTAGAGGTTTTGCCACTTACAAAGCATGTAGAGGTCTGTAATTTGTATCAAAGGTACTATTCAACTGTGAGAGACAGAATCTAAAACAAACATGCAGAAAATCACAGTGGATGATTCTTAAATATTTCTTTTTTCCATTTTATTGCATAACATAAGTATTTGCCACTCCCTGGCCTTGAGACGTTTCCTAAAGAGCCACTCCTTAGTTGCCCTGGCTGTGTGCTTCGGTTCGTCATGCTGGAAGACCCAACCTTGACCCATCTTCAATGCTCTTACTGAGGGAAGGAGATTGCTGTCCAACATCTCATGATACATGGCCTCATCCATCCTCCCCTCAATACGGAGCAGTCGTCTTATTCCCTTTGCAGAAAATCATCCCCAAATAATGATGTTTCCATCTCCATGCTTCACAGTTGGGATGGTGTTCTTAGGGTTGTACTCATCCGTCTTTCTCCAAACACGGCGAGTGGACTGTAGACTAAAAAGCTCCACTTTTGTCTTATCAGACCTCATGACCTTCTTCCATTCCTCCTCTGGATCATCCAGATGGTCAATGGCAAACTTCAGACGGGCCTTGACATGCGCTGGCTTGAGCAGGGGGACCTTGCGTGCACGGCAGGATTTTAATCTATGACAACGGAGAGTGTTACTGATGGTTTTCTTTGAGACTTTGGCTATTCAGGTTATTGACCAGAGCCTGCCGTGTAGTTCTGGGCTCATTCCTCACTGTCCTCATGATCATTGGTGCCCCATGAGGAGAGATCTTGCATGGCGCTTCAGACTGAGGGAGATTGACCGTCTTCTTGAACTTCTTAAGTGTTCTGATTATTGCACCAACAGTTGACAAAGTAACTCCTGACAAAGTAACCCCAAACTTTAGCCTACTTGCTGGGTAAAAACTTTGCAACGAGGAATCAGTGGGGAGCCTGACCTGTGCTTTCAGCACACGCCATCATTGAAAATAATCTCCTAAGAATACTCTGGTCTTGTTTCTCTCCTCTGAGACCTTTCTCTTCCTCTCAAACACCTCAAAAACTCTTATCTAGCGACTCACAGCCATTTTAAAACAATACGGTGAGAACTGTGAGGCACAACAAATGGATAATGGCATAGCGTAACAGATAAACATGTGAAAGTGTGCAAGCACATGTAGACTCTATGGATGATTGACAATTAGGAGGACCATTAGATTAGATGAAGAACAAGATCCTCCACAATACGTTTAATTTCTTTGTGTTCTTTGTTTGTTGTAGTCTGTTCTACTCACCAAAATCTGTTTTAACAGACTAAGGAGGAGTTCAGGCAGATCATGAATGGCTACAAACCGAAAACAGATCCGAAGATTAATGGAACCATTTTCAAGAAGCCCAGTTTCTTGAATGTTCCTGCTTCTGTGGACTGGAGAACAGAAGGCTATGTTACACCCGTTAAGGACCAGGTAACAAGATTTGTTTCCTTTTTGCTTTGCTTACGTAGAGACTGAAGCAAACCTTTTATTTTGGCAACTTTTCAGCTATCTATTATCTGTTTGACAGAAAATTAATCTGCCTTGTCTAAAGACATATTCTCCCTTCACTTCCTTAACATGTATTACCATTTGAAACCAACCAGCTAACTGTTTGCTAGGTCAAGTTGTAGATTCTCAGTCATTTCCAACATAGCAATCCGAAGTATCCGTGTGTCCAATGATAGTGTCATTGTCCACAGTAAAATAAATCAAGACCCCAAAGGGAACAGTAAAGCAGACAAAATACAGTTTGCAAAAGGCACATGAGGACAAATAATTTATTTTCTGTAGATGGGTCAAGTGGTCTGATGAAACAAAATTTAGGTGCTAGTCCACAATAACCATTTTTATTTTTGAAGGAAAAAGGGGAGAAGTATGAGAACACCAACACAACTGTGGATGCAAATGTTGTGGGGGTCTTTGGCGACAGGAGGGACTGATGCACTTCACAAAATATATGTAGAATAATATATTTAAAACCACGAAGCGACATCTCAAGACATCAGCCAGAAAGTTAAAGCTTAGAGACAAATCAGTTCTCCAAATGGATGGTGAATGTAAGCATACGGTGAAATTGGTAAGTGCCTCAAGGAAAATTCTATCAATGTTTTGGTGTGGCAATCACAAAGCCCCCGGATTTGAATACACAATTTTGTGAGCAGAGCAAAAAGTGACCAAGACAACCTACAAACATGACTCAGTTGAAGGAGTTCTGTCAAAAGGAATGGGGCAAAATTGCAGCAAACTATTGTTTGAAGCATATCCAAAGCATTAGATCCAATCTAATCGGTACAGTGTGTGTAAATACCTGGTTAAACACTGCCTTAGTTGGTCCTGACACAATCTTCTTCCATGTTGTATTCAGGGTCGGTGTGCCTCCTGCTGGTCCTTCAGCGCTACTGGCTGTCTAGAGGGTCAGCTGTTCAGGGCGACTCGCAGACTGGTTTCACTGAGCGAGCAGAACCTGATGGATTGTTCTGGACCTCAGGGCAACAAGGGCTGTAATGGTGGTTGGGCAAAAATGGCATTTGAGTATGTTCATGAAAATGGTGGTCTGGACTCTGAAGCATCGTACCCGTACCTGGCAAAAGTATGTCAACACAGTAAAAGATACTAAGGAAGTCCTACATCCCCTCTTTTTTAAGGTCGTATAACGCCAAGCCTGACTTCTTCTCTTTGACCTTCAGGATAACGACCAATGCTTCTATAATGAGTCCAACAATGCTATCATTGTTGACGGGTACGCTACCATTCCCAGTGGCAGCGAGGAAGACCTGATGGAGGCCGTAGCCACAATGGGGCCAATTTCTGTTGCTATAGATGCCAGTCAGGAATCCTTCCAGTTTTACCAGTCAGGTAAGAGTGTTCTAAACCTTTCACCCAGTGGTGTCCCAAGTGTTTGCTATATAGGTCAAAATTGACCAGCTAAAACTTATCTCTGACATATATATATATATATATATATATATATATATATATATATATATATATATATATATATATATATACTTTTTTAACACATATGTGACAAAAAAGTGCTACAATGTAACATTATATCACTGTTACATGTAACAAAATAAAAGTATTACATTGTAACCAAATTAAAAATATCATTAGTTATAATGTTGATTGTGTTTCTTTGTAAAACACTATAATATAAAAAAAGTATCACGTTTGTACAATAAAAAAAAAATAAAATGTATTTTCGATCAGGAAAACCATGATGAAAAACTTTTGATGCTTTGACTAAAGGTGTCTGCTAAAAATGTTTTTGAAAAACAAAACCAGATTTGTTTGCAATTGTAAAAAAAACAAAACCTAAAAGAGTTCAAATAAAATATACTGAAAAAGGAGGAGTGGATCCGAGACACTGTTAACACGTCTTCTTCAGGGCTTACATATCTCTTTCTTAGAGTTAAAATACACTTTTTTACTCTAAACTTTTGAGCGAAAATTATTAATTCTAAATTAAGAGACTCTGTGATTTAGGTGTCTACTATGAGGAAGATTGCAGCACCGAGCGGCTGAACCACGCCGTCCTTGTGGTGGGCTACGGCTATTCTGATCAGGATTACTGGATTGTGAAGAACAGGTCAGAGAGATCTTTAACTTTAATTCCCTGTGGAATTTTTACCTCATAGTTATTCATTTTTTTGGTTTTGTATTCTAAGGTTTTCTATTCCTTTAACAATTGTTGTAGTTTACCAGCTGACATTAGGATGTGGCTTATTTTTGTGCTACATTTTGCTTAGTTGGAGTCCGCATGATTATGTACATTTTCTTTCTCGTTGCAGCTGGAATGAAAACTGGGGTAACAATGGCTACATCTACATGGCTAAAGACAGAAATAACAACTGTGGCATCGCAACTGATGCCAGTTTTCCAGTTATCCTCTGAGCAATATTCCCTTACAGCTCCGTTGGCTAAGCAGAATGGCATTTCAAAGTAGTGCTATATTTTTGTTACCAGGAGATTGTGCTTTTATGCAAACCGGCTCATACACATATATGTATGCCATGCATTTGATATATAGGTCTGCTGCTTGTTGAATAACTAACACCTTCTGGTTTCATTATTTTCAGCTGCTAAAGTGATTAATAAAACACCTGAAACCCTTGTTGTACATTAAGACTTTTTTTTTTTTTATGAATCATGAACCGTGGCAAACACAGCCTCCATGTAAAATTGTTTTTGCATGAAGAACAGACTCCTGGTAGTTATAATGGCCAACCCTAAACTACTTCAGATTCAAACCCAGAAACCATTGAGGCTGAGTGTCCAAGACCTGAAACTGTAACCGAAGGACACTTTTTAGCTTGTTTGTTCATTTGCATTTTTACTTTTCTTTTGGTCACAGTTTTATAAAAAAAAAAAAAAATAAATATTCCTTTTAATGTCTCTACATATTGCCTTAAACTTTGAAGTATTTTGTGGGATTTTTATGTGACAGACCAACACAAAGAAGAACATATTGTCAAGTGGAAGACAAGGATACATGTTTTATTTTAAATGTTAAGTGTAAATCTAAAAAAGTATAGTGTTTATTTGTATTGTGTACCTTTTAATTTGATATCCCTAAATTTAAATCCAGTGCATTCAACTGCCTTCAGAAATTACTTGGCTGGTTAATAGAGTACAGCTGTGTTTAGTTACATCTCAGTATGAATCCAGTTACTATGTGAAGATATCAGAAGTTTGTTTGAGAACATTTGGGAACACATAGTAACTTAAAGACATCATTTCTGGCAAATGGCCCTAAAGCATTGATAAGTCAATAATACAATAATGAGGGCAATAATATAAGAAGGAGCCAAAAGGCACATGGAAACTCTGGAGGGTATGGAGAGATCCTCAACTCAGGTGGGAGAATCTGCCAAATGGGGAGCTATTAGTTGTGCAAATATTTCCTTGATGGATGAGGAGCAAAAAAAACCCCCACAAATATTTGTTTTTCTATATACCAAAATAAAACGTTTTCATTTTTTTTTTTTTTACCAATGGTGCCTGAATACCCCTTTCACAGAGAGAAACATGTCAACAGCGACAACATGTCGTAGGGACGCGTTTTCCACCAGGGACAGGGAAGCTGATCAGAGCTAAGGGAGAGATGGATGGAGCTTGAATACAGAAAAACCATGGAAGAGGAAAAGTGGTTAGAGGCTTAAAAACACCGCAGGTTTTTGGCAGAAGTTCTCCTTCCAGCAGGATGACTTCGTCTTCGAGAGCTACTAATCTGGCCCAGCTTGTGTCAAAAGGTGGCTCTCTGCAAAGACAGGCTTAAAACAAATACAAGCCACATTTTTCAGATTTTCATTTGTACAAATAAATGGTAAAATAAAATATAATTTGTTGCATATCACAAATATACAAAGCTTTAAAAAGTTCACTATGTTATGTGAGCTTAAACAAGTTTGTCCAATAAAATGCGCATTGTGGCTATTTCATATGAGGCACCAATGAGGTGATGACGAAACCAACTATAAAGTAAAGCAAACAAAGCATCTGCATTCCTTAAAATGCAACAGTAAAAAAACTGAACATGTTGCCCCACAGTGGTGCCGTCGTTGCTGCGTTGGTGAAACAAGTGTAAATGGCAAACCCGGAGTAGCTCCAAACACCAAATCAATCAGTCGCAAGAAACAGGCATTCTTTGCAGTAGGCTATGATATATAAAGAATTCTCTGATTCTGTTAATTCTGTTAAAAAGGTTGAAACAAGGCTTGTGTGGACTTGTGGGAGTTATTTGGTATGTTTAAGTTACTCTGTCTGTTGCGCAAGATGTAGGATAGGCTGGTTAACCTTAGCTTCCCGCCATTCTGAAACTCCCCACGGGGCTTTGGGCCACAAAATAGAAAAGAGTATACCTGCCTCTGCAGAGGCAGAGATATCAAACATCTGTCAACATCTGAAATGCATAACCACGTGCACCTAGGCCCTCACAAGCACCAAACCCCCCACCATCACTGTTGTTCTACCTCTGTTGGTTTAAGCATGGATTAAGTAATGGCTGTTAGGTAACTTTCTTTTCAATTATGTTCCTTGTTACATTGCTGGATTTATGGAAAAACACCAACCAGTACTGTATATCCATAATTATTATAAAGGATAATTAAGTATAATGTAAATTAGAAGTGTAAGACAAAAAAGAGATTTTATGCCTATTTTAATTTTTCTCAAATACAAATACTTTTCCCCTCTCAACAAATACAGATACAAATACTGGCTGCTCTGCACACCCCTGAAGGCTAGAATTTTTTTTTCCATTTGCGCGTATCTTTGCTGACATTCTGTGAGTGCTCTTGAGCCATGTGCTACGGGTTGTTCATCTTGCAGAATCACTGCTCAGATGCCCTAAGAACACACATCTACTGAGAGCATCATGGCTTTTTGGACATCATAAAACTTTAATGTCAGAGCAGCTGTGATTAGCTGTGTTGAGTGGTCAAAGCTTCGCTGTTAAACCTCCTCCCAGTGCCATGCCATTTCTCCTTCCATTTTTTTCCTGAGAGATTCAGACAGATTGGGTATGAATTTAGATCGGCAATGGACCATAGCTATAAATCTCATCAGTGATTGTTTTTCAGTGGTCTTGGCATTTGGGTTATGGCTCAAATCTTTTCCTGATCGAGCTTCGGACCCTCTGCATTTAAAGTGTGTCAGATGTACTTGACTACCTGAATTTGCACTTAGCTTTGTTTAACCGTAGTCCATTTTCATCAGCTCTTTCCAACAACTTTCGCAATCTGTCATCATGTTCTTCCAACGTGTTTCTCATTTCTCAAAACATTATCTAATTTATTACTCTCACATACACGATGGTATCTTCCCTCTTATATGTATTTAAACAGAACAATGAGCACATTTTTGATTACATATCATGTGATACGTTTTATAAAAGTTTATAAGGACATCATTAACAGCCGAATTTGATCAGGGGTTTGTACATAAAAGTAAGTAGCATTAAATAAGTAACACAACAATAGGCTTAACTCACACATTCTCCACTGTCATGCATAACCAAATACCGGACCAAATACATGATAACGTAATCATAGCTTAGCTTGCAAGTGCAACTGCTAAAATAAACAGAAACAACATCTACACTGTCAATCAATGTAGTTAGCGCATAGTGCTCAGTTTTTTTTTGCAATACCATGCATGGTCAGCTGGATGGCGAATAGAAATGCACCAAACTATTGCATACTTCTGTTGCGGAGACGCTATACGATTCCTCACTTTAAAAAGTAACATTGTTTTTTTTAAACTTACCCGAACACTGGGCTCTCTGCTTCCTCGTTGATGACTCCGACATGCTTGCGTTTATGATGCTGCATCATCACCGTAATACTTCCCGCGCCATGGAAGGTCTGACTTACAAATTTTGCACGTAATAAACTTTGCGGTTTTTTTACGAAACAGTAAAGTGCTCCCAAACTTTTGAAGTTTTTATTTCATTAGAACTACCTGCTTCTGCCATGTTCCAAATGTGTTATTCTTCATCAAAACACAGTTTTTCTTCATTGTTCTGATCTGGCGTGCTCTGCTCTGCTGCAGCATACAGCATATTTGACTAGTTGCACATGTTGAGTGTCAGAGAAAGGTTTTGCACAAAAAATCAATGGCGAAATTTGTATTCTATGCATTTTATCATCTAATTTTATTGAATTGTATTGATTCTTTGTTGAGATTAAAACGCTCCTTATCCAGCTTTATCTAATAAAAGCTTTGGTTTGCATCCAACACAGAATATTTTTGCATGCATGCATGACACCACTTCATCTACAGTAAGAAGTGGATCATGTTCTCTTATCATTGAAATGTTGAGATCTTTGGAATCCATGTAAATCTTAATCGTCTTCTGTGCCACAATTTTTACCATGGTTGGCTCATGCTGTTTTGTGGCCACATATGATTGCTCCATTTTGTAAAGCTGTCCGATAACTCTATCCCTTAAAGTCAACTGGATTCTTCAGGTTGAGTGTATCATGGGTTTACCTCTGAGTCAAAGTTAATTTTTCACCAGGCAGACCTCCAAGTCATGTGAAGAGATATTTAATATTCTTTTAAAATGTCTTCTCCCCTTTCCATGCTGAATAACCTTTTCACCATTTTTAGCTTTGAGCTGGACTCTCTTCCCAGTATTGCTGGAACATCAGTCTCCACTTTAAAAGTCAGTTTTATCATTTGACCTTCATAGCTGCATTTGCGTGGTGCTTTTCATAGTAGCTCCATCTTGTGGCCTGACTGCGCGACTAACTCGCTTCGACATGCTTGAAGCTTGCAGTTTGTATTATGCCTTTGTTGAAATTATATTGCAGTCAGCTCCTGTATCAGTCTGAAACTTGATTATTTTCTCATGTATTCTAAGTCCAGCTGCTACTGTCACTGTGTGCATCTTCAGTGTCTTCCGCATTTCTCTTTTTCATAGTTCCTACGTAATATAAACATGTCATCTTCATCATCACATTCCTGAGTCTGTTCAACTGCATGCATTTTTTGTGCTTTTCTCTGACTGTCTGTTCGACACATTTTTGCAAAGTGGTTTTTCTTTTTACAGGTTTTGCATGTGTGACCATATGCAGGGCACTTCCTATGTTCATGTTTATAGCCGCATCAGTCACAGCTAGTTTTCCTTTCAGAATGTCTGAGACTTCCTTTATTGCTGCTCTGCTTTTTACTGGGTCTAGCTGTGGTGATCTTTTTTATATCCACTTCCTCCTGGATGGCTTTTAGTTGGGGGGACATCAGTTTACTTGCATGACACACATCTAGTGCCCTATCCAGTGTAATCTCTGCCTCTCCGAGCAACCTTGCGACCACATACAATCCGATCCCTTACCAGTGAGTCACACAGGTCACCAAATTTACAGTTCTTCGCCTTGTTGTTTAGATCCATCAAATAGGCAGTTATGGTTTCTTCCTGGCCTTGTGCACGTGTGAAAAGCGAGCCTGATATATGGCAGATTTTTCCTTGGTTCATAATATTCTTTGAATTTCTGTTTTAATTAATCTATTTTGTTCCTTTCTTTTCTGCAAAAAGACAAAAGTATTACTCACTTTCATTGCGTCATAAAGGAACGTAGCGCATTGCACTTCCTCAGATTGCCCAGCCACACACCTAGCCATAGGAAATAGCTTGTAGCGCCGCAGCCACGTCCTCCAGTTTTCTGACAGATTACCTTGTAGGTTCAAATTTGTGGTTTGAAGAGTGCCATCTCGCCTTCCAGTCACTTCTAACACCGTATAATATTTGTTATTTCTTAAATTGACAACAAAACCAACAACTTCTTCAGCTGGCCATTTTCCACTTTAATTTACAGAACCGGAAGCCACTTCTCTAGTGAAGCTACTGGGTGCCCTTCACAATAAAATCCAACTGCAATACAATTAGAGCTGGGTATTGATAAAAATTTCGACAACCGATTCTATTCCGATTCTCAAGAGTTAGAATCAATTATCATGATCTAATCCAATTCAATCTTTTCCAATGCAATATTGATATGGGTAAGGTTTTTTTTGAGCTGTTATCTTTATTATATATCTATAATTCAATGATGCACTACTAGGTGAGTAACAGTTCCACAGGGGAAACAATTTTAAACCTTTCAGACACCAGCCTTGAAGGTTGGATATGGAACATGAGCATGATAGCAACATCTGATTTGTCTAGGTTGTAGTGACAACAATAAAAACACCATTCCAGCTGTTGGGTTGGCTGGTTTGCTGCCAGTACGTCCAGTTACCAGTCTGACCCTTGTCCAGTGAGGAATGTATCCTAGAAGATTTTAGCTGACAGCTTATGTTAGTTAGCCAAATTAGCAACTGAGTTAGTTTACCGATCCAGGAGGAAAGTCACCGTTTCCGGGTGTATTTGATGTCATAGAAATATTTTATGTGGGTCCATCTAGTGTAGGCTTCACCTAAAACTACTCTAGTTTCTGTTCTTCTGCAGTCACTCCTCTCCTGAGATGGATAACGATATCTCTGGGGCTCTTAAGCAGCTGCGTGGCTTGTCGACTCTGACACTTTCTCTATTTCCATCCAAGCTGTGCCGAACATATTGTTGGAACATAGAGACCGTATCTGTCAACCCGCAATGGCGGCTGCTACTGGCTGGTTGAATATAACAGCTTTATTGAGCCCGATTAAAATATACATTTCATTATATTTTAATTCAAATGTATTTTTTTAAGAAAATGCTTCTGCATCGAGAAGCTCCATGGAGGTTTTTATTTTTTTTGTAGCTCTGTATGAAAATGTTCCATATTCATCCTTTAAAATGGCCATCTGGACTCTTCCTTCCTATTTTAGCTGTAAAAAGGGCGAACAACGTAACACAATTTAATAGATTTTTGGACTTGAGAATCGAATAAATTCGATTTTTAGAAGAATCGATTCAAAAACTATTTTTTTCCCAACACATTACTAAACACAATACATAACATTTGGATACAAAGCTTGAAAAACAACCACTGCAGGCAATGAAGAAACACTTCAGTGTCGCAGAGAACTCTGATGGGAATAGTAAAAGCTATAAATAACAAAACATTGGTTATGAAGCAGTTTTGTGGCAGATAATGCATTAGTTAGAGGCTGTAATTTGCCTGCCCTCATGACTCCCATTATATGGATATACACTAATTGCACTGGAAATAAACTTCTCACAAAGTGGCTCCAAACTTTTCTGGATGAGGAGGCGAATGTAATGCATGCTACAAATAAGGTCCATGTTAAAAAAAAAAGGACTTCCCCTTTAACTGTAGAAGTTGTGTTGAATAAAACAATGCCTCAGTGCCTGAAGCCTCATTCCTTTAGTTGCTTCTGCATGAAGCAATTCCCGTCTTTAGACTGCTCTTTATAGCGAGGGAGTAAACGTGTGGGCATACCGCCAGTCAGGACTGTATAGACTTTGGGCACACTTACAACACATAAGCTTCTTCTTTTAATCTTCTTCAGCAGCAAAGTAAGTTTTAACATTTGACCAGGTGTTTGTCGCTTTAAATAATCTCTACCTACATTTATTTGATGGAGAGCAGAAAATGATGGGAAACTCTTGTTTTAATTGGTTAATTCACATGAAATTCCTCCCAGGCTGAGTTGCTCCCAGACTCAGATCTTCCTCTCACTAAATCTAAAAAGTTTTTTTTCTTTGTCAGGTGCAATTTTTTGAGGAATTCTTTTTCCAAAGTTATCCATACTTTGAAAAGAATCATGGAAAAAATCTTGAGACAGATGAAGCAGGATTTAGAAGATACTTTCAGCTTGTCAAGTATTTTATCCTAACATATGCCAGAATATGGCTGCGCTGCCTCCAGGAATCGTTGCATTAACCACAACAACCATGAAAAGTGGAGAAAGGTGCCAAAAGCTTTCATGTATGACTCTGTTATTATCCCTGCAGGAAACCAAAACAATGCTGCTTCTGCTTGTTTTGATGCCGTGTGTGAGTGCAGTCCTGTCAGCCTCTAGTTCGGACCCGATGCTGGATCAGCACTGGGAGCTGTGGAAGAACCGCTACAATAAAACCTATAATGAGGTAATCACCAATTTTTATTGATTTCTTGGAGCACATTCAACCCAGCCAGGCTTTCTTTTTCATAAGTAGCTGGACAAAACTTGGACATTCACTCAGAGATAACTGGTAATCTGAAAAAGAAGCGACTAATGAAAATAAAAATGGTAAAAAAAACAACCTTGATGTAATTTAGACAAAAAAAATGTTTGTTTTGCAAAGAGATATGACTGACTAGATTAAAAATTTATGCCAGTTGACTAGAAGTTAAATAATTGAAGCATTTGACCACATTTAAGAAGAAAAATGAATTAAACCGAATTCTCTATTATGGTATTGGCTCAATATGGGCAGCACTTCTCAACAAGCATCTTCCTGCAGGTCCTTATGTTTTTCAGGGACACAACAGAAAGAGCCTATTTTAGAATAGACAAAAGAAACACTGTTTAAAAAAGTTTTTCTTCTGTTATGCAGGAAGAGGAGGGCTGGAGGCGAATTGTGTGGGAGAAAAACTTGAAGAAGATCGAGCTGCACAACCTGGAGTCCTCCATGGGCAAACACTCCTACACCCTGGGGATGAATCACTTTGGGGACATGGTAAAGTAACCTTTTTAACATTATTTTAATAATTTATTTCATTCATTAAAAAAATTATGAAATAAATAAAACATAGCTTACAATCACTTGAATGAAAAGAGGCAGAAGGAAGAAAATATTACATATAATCTTCCCCCCCTCACACGTATAATTAAATGTAACAATAAATATATGGCTATTAACCAACATGCCAAAGATAATTCATTTTCTAGTTTTGTATAATGTACAATTCATTGGGATATAAAACGGGGGAAAAAATATAATCTTTAAAATTCATTTTAGCCATGATGATTGATTTAGCCTTTTTCGTTTCTGTTACCAGATTGTGCCATAAACTGTCTCCATACACTGACACATCACTTATATGTCTTATATAATACTGATTCTGCGTATATATTCATCCATCCATCCATCCATCTTCTTAACCGCTTATCCAATTCAGGGTCACGGGGCAGCTGGAGCCTATCCCAGCAATTATCAGGCGTTAGGCAGGGTACACCCTGAACAGGACGCCAGTCTGTTGCAGGGCGCGTATATATCCATGATAACATATCCATGAAGGACTCCAGAATTAAAGCCTGTTTTGCTTTGTGCGTTTAAAGATAATGAGCCTGACATAAGAACTTATGGACTGATCTAAAAAAATGTTTTTTCACACAGACTAATGAGGAGTTCAGGCAGATGATGAATGGCTACAAACCCAGAGCAGAAAAGAAAGTCAAGGGGTCTTCTTTCATGAGACCCAACTTCCTGAATGTCCCTTCCGCTGTGGACTGGAGGGAGGAAGGTTACGTCACACCTGTTAAGGACCAGGTAAAAGCATTTTTGCCTCCTGCCTCGTCTAAAGTCAATTTGTTGACAAAGAAAGATTTGTTACTTTAGACTTAAGATTGAAAGTTCTTCTATCTATTTGTAGTTATGTGTAGCTTAAGGTGTTTACATTATTAGACACCATTTGTAAAAAGACATTTTTTTTCTCTCCTAAATTTACACCATCTGGCCACCCACTGTGGGTTGTTTTTTAAGATCTGTGAGACACAAACACAGACAGTGTATAGTTTCTATCCCTCCCCCCAACTTACAGTGTCTCATCACGATACTGAAACCAGCTCAACCGGCTCTAATGTACACTATGAGGCTGTTAAGAATGTCATATACAGTAATGGCAAAAACAAAACAAAAATCTCGGCTCACGAGTTCATAAATACGTGCTGCACATGATTATTGCTCAACATTGGAGGTACAGGTTTGTTTTCAATGCCAAAGACAGAGGAAACACTTTAAAATATCTGCCATGTGTCCAGAGTAGACAAGTTCACCCCAAGATCACCAGACGAAATGTCAAAATTTGGTTCAGTGTAACTGGGTGTTTAAAAATACAGAGCCCATACACACACACCCAAAGAAACAGAAGCAGTGGTCCAGAATTACTCTTTATGTTCAAGAAATGTAAAGGGTTAATAGTGGTCATATCTCCGTTAATGAAACACATCTTTACAAATACACTCTAAGCTGGGGTTAAAGGTATTAAACACACAAAGTTAGGCCATTTACTTGGGCTGGATGACAATTCAATAGCAATATCTATCAATCGATAGATGTGTGGTGCAACAGAAAAAAAGAGTATATAAAAATTTGATTAAAAAACAGTTTCCCCTAATTTTTTTATTATAGCCTATCAGTTAGCTCAATACAACAGTCACTACCTACTCTGAACAATCCTTAACGCAGACCCAGGCAGCTCTGCCATCACTGTCTGCTTTCAAACCACAAAAAGGAACAAATGACTTGAGCTGCAACAGAATTTGTTGATTGTCTCAAAGTGAAGTTCAAACTCCTGTTTCATCTGTCTACACGCACGCACTGACACCAGAAAACACAGATCTTTACTTTGGCTGGAGTTTTTCAAAAGATTTGTTTTTGGTGTCGAAAATCAGCGTTTACATCTGGATGACAGGCCAAACCGTAGAAAAATATCTAGGTTTTGTGAGATTCCCAGGTACGTGTGGACAAGGTCTTAGTCACAACAAAAGCTTAAAATTAAGCACTGAAAGACAACCAAATTTATCATCTATAGAAGTACAACTTTAAGTTGTTGGCAGCAGGAGCTCAGATTAATGCATGTTCATGCATTGGATATTCCTAGTCAAAGTCCACAACCAAATCTTACAGAGAATCCTTCACAAGACTTAAAAACTGATGAATTAAATGTTTCAACAATGTACTGAGTCAGGAAGGCTGAATACAAAACCAACATATTAGATTTTTATTTTTGAAATGTTGAAAACCTTTCTTTCTTAATTTATGCAACTGTGAAGCACTTTGAATTGCCTTGTGTATGGCTTGTGCTCTACAAATAAACTTGCCTTGCCTTTCTTTTCCACTTTCTGATTATGCACCATTTTTTATTGTTCTGTAAATGGTGTCATCATAGATGGACTGAAGTTATGTAGCTCTTTTCTACTTATACTGACCAAGCTCAAAACGCTTTACACTAGGGGCAAATTCACCTATTTGCACTGTCAAATGCACACAAATTCGTACCTCAATACAGACCTCGAAAGGAAAGGTCATGTGCCTTGCCCAGGAGCACATCGACACGTGTCAAGAGGAAAGAGAAAGTGCAAAACAACTACTCTACCTACTGAGTCATAGTCGTTCTTGTGGCTCTGTCATGCAAAATCCCAGTGAGGTACACTTGTACTGTATTAGTAACAAGGTAAAACACAAAAAGTGATCACTTGACAAGGAAGGTTCTTTCAGGGTTATCACTGATCTTAAACTAACTGATGCAAAATGAGGTAAAAGACCAGAACAAGGAATATGAATAGTTTGTATAGCTCCCAAAAACCTTAATTACTAAAACGATAAAAGCTGCAGTAGGTAACTATAATAAAAGTCACTTTTTATGATTGTTCCTAAAACTCTCCATACGTCCTGAAAGTAGGAAATGAGATTAGTAATTTGTGGGGAAAAAAGAAGCTCCGTTGGTCACGCCTACCGCTCCTACTGCGATTTGCAAGAATCCACCGCTCCCGGTAGAAAACATCCAATCAGAGCCAGAGCAGCTTCTGATGGAGTGTCTGACATCTGTCTATCACTCCTCACACACACCACGACCCACCCCTCGCTACGCCACACAACTATGTACGCAACCGCCTGAGCTCTGTCAGAACAGCTAGCGGCACAAAGCTAGGAGTAAGCTATGGCCGAGCAACAGGACAAAATCTTTTCTAGCTGTGTGGAAGTGAGTTTATGTTTTGCTCTTACCGGTTCGCACTCCATTGCCTACGCTTGCCGCTTCAAGTCGCGTCAGCTGAGATTCTCAACTGGTAGTCTGGTACGCCAGTTGAGCAGCGGAAGGAGGGAGGAGCAGGAGGGCCTTGGAGGCGGGGAATGAGTGCACCGGAGAGGGAGGGGAAGTGTTGTGAAGCTTGTTTGAGTTCAAATTTTCAAGCAAAGTCTGCTCTCCTCTCAGAGTTACCTACTGCAGCTTTAAGAGAGTAAATCTAATTGTTGCCACAAAGATGCAGTAAACTGTGAAGGTTGCATTTACTCAATCATTTTCTTGGCTGCCTTCAGGGTGATTGTGGCTCTTGTTGGGCATTCAGTGCCACCGGGTCTATGGAGGGCCAGCTCTACCGAAAGACTGGCAAACTAGTGTCGCTGAGTGAGCAGAACCTGGTTGACTGTTCTGGACCCGAGGGAAATGAAGGCTGCAATGGTGGTTGGATGGACAGCGCCTTTGAGTATGTTATATTGAACCAGGGTCTGGACTCCGAGGCATCCTATCCGTACATGGCAGTGGTATGTATCTTATGAGCTGGAAAAGTCACGTTAACCGTCTCCAATCTGCTTGTCAAGAACATGCAGAAGACACAAATAACAGCTTCAACTCATCACCTGCATTTACCTGTTTTCTACTTTTAGGACATGCCCTGCCGCTATAATTCATTCTACAGCTGCATCAACGTTACAGGATATGTTGACATTCCCAAAGGCAACGAGCAAGCTCTGATGGAGGCTGTGGCCTCTGTGGGGCCAGTTTCTGTTGCCATTGATGCCAGTCATGAATCTTTCCAGTTTTACCAGTCAGGTGGGTGGTAATCAATAAACCATTCATCATTTGTTTCAGTGTAAGATAAACCAACTGGGCCTCACAACTCTAATCTGCATTTTATTTAGAGCAAATTTGCAGCTTTGACAATGTGTCAGAAACCATTTGTTTTGAGAGTAAAAGGGTTGTACTTAATTTTTAGGTGTCTACTATGAAGAGCTTTGCAGCAGCCAACAGCTGGACCACGGTGTGCTGGTGGTGGGTTATGGCACACAGAAATCTTTTATTTTTTTTGAACAAAACTACTGGATCGTCAAGAACAGGTAAAGATAAATGTGACTCTTTTGATAGTGGTGTTTACTTCATGACCATGACTTCATGATAGATAGATATTTTGATAAACATATGAATAAATAATATAAATAAATAACTGGAAAAGTAACCAGATCAATATTTGGTGTGATGAATGGAAAAAAATTAATGGAAGGATGGATGGAGACAGACAGATAGAGGAATGGATGGATAGATGACAGAATGGATGGATGAATGGATGGATGAAAACGATAGATAGATAGATAGATAGATAGATAGATAGATAGATAGATAGATAGATAGATAGATAGATAGATAGATAGATAGATAGATAGATAGATAGATAGATAGATAGATAGATAGATAGATAGATAGATAGATAGATAGATAGTTTTTGTCAATAAGCAATTCTTCAACAGAACAGACAGATACGGAGCATTATACATGAGGTGTGAAGGATGTAGGATGAAGAATGAAGGCATTAGTGGTGAAAGATGAAAGATAAGGCAAGTCAATTTTAGTTGTATTGCACACTTTCCACACCAAGGCAATTCAATGTGCTTTACATGATTGGGAGAAAAAATAAAAGCAGCAATAGAACAGTAAAATCATAACAAATCAACATTAGAGACAAAAGACATATGACACATTCAAAAACATATGGCATTCCAGCTATTATTAGTTGCTTATTCAAAGGCAGCTCTAAAGAGATGAGTTTTTAGCTTTGATTGAAAAGTGTCTCAGCAGCTTTGCAGTGGACTAGAAGTTTGTTCCAGATAAGGGGAGCATAGAGCATGGAAACTGAAAGTTTGGTTCTGACTCTAGAGATGATTAGTAGACTAGAGTTGTAAGACCTGAGTGGTCTCAGGGGTTGGTATAGTGACAACAAATGTTCTCTTAGTGTAACTAAGAAGCTAATAAATGTTGATGTCTGGGTTTTCCTGGAATTCATATTTTAATGAAACTATTTGGTTCTGATAATCTTGGTATAATAAAAAATGTTGTATAAACACCACATCTTGCTCCTGTTGCATTTTGTTTTTAAACTTTTAGGTCTCTAGAGTCTTTAAAGTCTCTAACATAATCATACTTTCACTGAAAAAGAGTGCAAAAGAAAAGCATTAAAACAAATTTTCCATTCTGTGGATTTATGTCTTTGCAGCTGGGGGGTAAGCTGGGGTAACAATGGCTACATCTACATGGCTAAAGACCGTTACAACAACTGCGGCATCGCCTCGGCTGCCAGTTATCCTTTGGTCTGATGAGCACCCTGACATCGGATGATGTTGTACCCCTGTCATACCGGAAATTACTGTTAATTTCTTGGGCTAAATAAAAAAATTGGTGTAGGAAAGTATCACAAGCGTTTCCAGAGCTTTTCATAAGGGGAAAAAAGGTGTTTACAGGAAAGTTGTACTAGTGGATTTTGGCTTTGTTTGCATGGTTATATATGCCATAGGTCTATGCTGGTTTTTACACTTGTTTTCATAGTTTAAACTGTCATTTATGATCAATTTAAGCCTATTCTTCCTAATTCTTCTTTTTTTCACTGATTTGTTTGTATTTTAAGTGGAATTCAATAAAGTTTTAAGCCAGCATTTTTCCAGAATGATGTTTTTCATTGAACCATTGTTGAATCTACCAACAAAGTTGTACCTAGTGGGTCCACCATCAAGTAACATCACTTTATTATGATTAGACAACATATTTACTTCTACATACTTATGTATATTCTCTTATGCTGGTTTGACTTGTAGAAACCACAAAGCTTCCTGAAAATTCATACTGGGGTCCACAAAGCCTTGACAGCAAATGTTCCTAATGCAGCAAAAAAAATTATGTGTCCACCTTTCCACAACAAAAACTAAACTTGTACGTGGTGTTGATGTGAACGTGAACTTAATGTTGATGTCACGGGAGAGTATGCATATGTAGTTTGTGTGTGTGCTTCAGTAGTCCATGAACTCCACACCGCTCAGTCCAATAGTCCCTCGCCTATGATGTAATTTGCGTCCTTGGAGAGCTGAAGGCGGCTCGTAGTTGATGGGGGGTGGGGGAAGGGTTGGGCTGGAGCGTCCTTCTACATTTACATCCAGGGAGTATGTTTGGTCTAAGCTAATTTAAAATTGATAAGAAATGAGCACAGGCAAAGATTATTTTTCCTCTTGCCTTAGAGTCCGTCAAGTTGTCTCCCTTTCGAATAGCCAATTTAGGGGTCATTTTTCTTCCGGCCAACTGAGAACTTCTCAGAGTGTTATAGCAGTCAGGCAGCTTCCTGTAGCCCAGGCAGTCCCCCAATTTCTGCCTTTAAAGCCAATAATTTACGATACCTCAGAAAATCCACCATGCGATAATCAGCAGATATTCAGTTATCATGAATCCATTTATCCAGATATTTCTAGTGTCTCGATGGTCAAAGTGAGAGACCCAAGATCCTCCATAGTAATTAATCCGGACAGCTTGGTACTCCCTTATTGCCTTCTCCAGGTGAAAACTTCATTAAATTGCATTAAGAGACCATCTAACCAGTACATATCCAGATCCATCATTGATTCTTTCAGGGGAGAATGCAAAAAAGAGGCTCAGTGGACAGACAAAGGTGTGTGGGATAAGATACACTAGGGAGCGAGAAAGATAAAAAGCGTCTGTCCTAGCTGAGTGCCGGAACAATAAAACTGTACGTTATTTTTCTTTCTCTTTGCAATATTGGACTGCATTGTGTTGGTCTTTCACATAAAATCCTAATAAAATACATTAAAGGTTGTGGCTGTTACTTGCCTAATGTGAAAATGTCAAGGGATGTAAATACTTTTCCTATATTTTTATTGTTAACAATGTATACTTTATATTACATTACATTATAGACTTAGTTGCTTTTTCAGTCAGTATCAACAGATGGTAAAGGAACGAGACAGACATGAACATACAAGTTAAATATGCATGACTGACAGTGTTTAAATAGACACCCTTACTATCTTTGCGTGACTCAAGAACCCAAGAACATATGATAAGATGTACTACATATTACTCATCTTACAGTCCTCCCAAAACAAAAAATACTGCTTTTCAGCTCCTTTTATGGAAGAAAATGTACATTATTCTGTGATGATATCAAAACACCTGGAGTCCTACAATAAGCCAACCAATAAGAAAGCTCCAGACCCTAACGTTTATATGGCCACCCAGGTTCTATACAATGTTTTCACACAGAGGACAGGAAGGAGCATACTGTACATCTGTTTTTTCCCCCTCTTTAGTGTCAGAGTTTGTGGTAAGTTTTTACAATGTTTTTTTTTATTTTTTTTTTTATGAGTTATTGAAACAAAATTATATTTTTGGGATTATTTTTTACTTTGTAAGGTATAGATTATTATTCATATTCCCTATTTCTACAATTAGAGTTTTAAAGACTTTAGAGACACACATATAGAGGTGTATAGTATAACTCCTTAACCAAGCTGAGAACATCAATTGAAGTTGATCTGATGCAGCTAATTCAATAGCATGCATAACATAATTGGTACTTCAATTTTGAGTTTGTTATTGTTTAATCTCTAAATAACAGTGCAGATTATGATAAACTGTGCCCATGGATAATAACAAAAGACCCAAATGATTGAATGCTAATGTGTAATCAGTCAGCAAAAAAGGATTTTGTTAGATTAAATCGGTGTGAACATTCTAAACAGGACTGTGTGAGTTTACTTTGCACTTTAGTTCTAAATTATGTCTCAGTTCTGGTACCGTTAGTGTAGAGATTTATTGAACAGCTTAGCTGTTTCACTGCCTATTTCAATACACATACATCAGCTATGGTAACAATACAGCTTACCACCATCCTTGTGTGAATGTGTCTACATACTCAGAAATTAAAGTAAATTGTACTTTTAAGGGTACAATGTCTTGTCACTGGGATAGTACCCTCAAAGGTACAATTTTGTACCCTTAACTGCAGGTTACCTATTTGTACCCCTGTAGTTTGTACCTTTTATTAGCACGACCTTGACAGCCAATCATTATTGACTTGACATGACTGACACATCACCTGACCACAATGTAACCAATAGTCGCCCAAAAAAAAAAAGGTTTTTTTGTTTGTTAGACGGATAGGTTTTTCTTGCACTAGCATATCTTAACTTCTCTTGTCAAAATCATTGTAAAAATCAGTTCACTATTTTTAAAGCAAAGTTAGATCCATGTAAAATTATCTGTTTGATAAAAAAATCTAAAAACCTCCCCACAAAACTAAGAAGCCAATTTATATAAATCTAGTTAGCTAATGCATGTATATTTTTAGTGAAAAGGATAATTACTAGTAATTTTACTCTATCCAAGAAACAGAGGAATGCGTATGTACCTTTAGTTATCCTGAGGTCCAATATTTGTCCTTAAAATGTGTTAATTTCTCTTTTTTGTACCTTGGAGTGCAGTAATCTACCCCTTCTGTACCCCTATTTCTGACAGTGGATGAAAGGGTTAAGGACCCACTGTATGGTGGGGGACTTCCTTGGAGTCCTTGGACTTGATAAAATGCTATACAAGTACAGGCTGGTTAGCACTGCTATTTATTTATCATATACTGAGCTCCTTTGTTACACATCTAAATATTTTGAAATGTATGTCCTAACATGTTGTTTACAGTTGGCTTAGGTATAGGAATCTACAACAATGCGGGCTGTATTTGTGATGGTGTACGTGACCGTGGTCCAGTCAGCCAACAGCCGGGACCCACAGCTGGATCAGCATTGGAAGCTGTGGAAGAGTTCTTACAATAAAACCTATGATGAGGTGTAGTATTGTGTTTTTATAGTTTTTAGTTTAATTTATGTAAGTTGGTTATAGAATACAACAGCACCTGACTAAAGCAGAATTAATGCACAATACTGTACAAATGTATTTGCACCCTTACAGATTTTGCAGTGATGGTCTCAATAAAAAGGTTATCCAAACCATCGTGTAATTGCCTCTTTAAAAGGGAAGTTATTTTTTTTAACCTGAACCTTATTTAAGGCATGCATTACGCTCATTTACACACCAAGAAGAAGTCTATATTCAGTCACGATCAGCTTATATCTATGACATGGGGGCAAGTGCTACCTCCAAATAAGGCATTACCGTGTTGTCATATTTGGGACCACACCACAGCCGGCATGGGGCACTGCAGTAACATCACTTAAATCGCAGTTTGCTGTTGTAAGTTGTCAATAAAAAGTTATTTTATCCTGAAAGTTATAGCATTTTCTTTCCCCCCCCCCAGTCTCTATTACCACTTTTTTGCTAAAGACGCTTATAAAATCTTCTGTTCCTGTGCCTTGTCCCTTTGGCTGTGGTGCAGCGCATGGGGGAAAAACTTCTGGCACCCACAGCAGCGGACAAAAAGTCCTCTTTTGAATCCAGCTGTTTGTGTCTGTTTTGATTTGCACACACAATCTTAGTAGATCACCTGCAAGTCAGGAAACAGGACAGTGACTTTTTTCATAGAATTGTCAGTGTTTGCAAAGATGATGGCTACCACTCATGTCTAACACAATAGTTACATATGGGGTTACCTTAAATCTTAGATCAAAACAAATTGCACCTGTTGAATGAATATTGTAAGATCAGCAGTACAATATGTATTTCTTGAACAGTTGTAACAAAAACCGAAAGGTAATCCATTGTGACAAAAAGCACACTGACATCTTTAAAGATATAGTAATTTCTGTTCAGACAGAGGACTTATGGAGGCGAATGGTGTGGGAGAAGAACTTGAAGAAGATTGAGCTCCACAATCTGGAGTATTCCATGGGTAAACACACCTACCGCCAAGGCATGAACCAATTTGGAGATATGGTAAGACAAGATGTATCAACAGTTAGATAAAACATTTGACTTAAAACCGCATATCTTTGTATTTCAAAATGTATGACACACAGTTTGACAGATATACAAGTGAAATATTTATGAGCTTATAAGAGATAGAAATATACAGGGGTGAATAAATAAGAAAGTTTAAAGAGGTATACTGTAGTTTATGTAGTTCCATGGGAAAAATGGAGACAGTTTGACTATGTATACAGTAATTGAGATTGTCTTGCACAAGTACAGATTACGTACTTTGATAACCATTTGGGGTCAGAGATCATAGATGATAGTGCCTGACGAGGGCATAGGTGGTTAGTTTCTTATGGGTATAAGTGAAGTAGTTTGGTTAGGGTACATATAAGTCTGGCAACTATTTTATTCATGGGGAACACCAATGTATGACAGTATGGGGAGTTGGAGTCGAGCCCACAACTTTCTGATTGTAAGATAATACGCTTTTCTATAAGACTTTGTCAAGAAATCCCACAAAATGATAGCTGTCAAACTCCATCGAGTGCTACTAAATATGTTCAATGCTCCACTGAGACTCACTGTCAGACCTTCCATTAAATGTCCTGTAACAATACTTCTCCACTTGTGAATCCTTGCAAATGGAAAAATACACTGACTGTCTTGACCTGTACATAATTATATCTTGGCCTTACATTTCTTGAAGTTGCAGGTATTATATAAAACATAACTTAACATAACAAAACTGAAACAAATCAAATCTCCAAATTTCATGTCTCTAAAAGTATGGTCAAAAATTAGCAACCAACTTAAACAAACGGGGAAAACAAACCTACATAAAGAGTAAGGTGTTGGAAACAAAAAAGAAAAAGGTTCTCCAAATTAACTTTTATTCCCCTAAACACTCTTTCCACAGACCAATGAAGAGTTTGTAAAAATAATGACCGGCTACAAGCCCCAAACTGAAGGAAAGCTTAAAAGGTCACTATTCATGAAGCCCAACTTTCTTGAGGCCCCTAGTGCTGTGGACTGGAGGGATAAAGGCTATGTCACCCCTGTCAAAGACCAGGTAATCACAGAGCTCCAAAAGATTCTGGCCCACGTTTTCATAGCTTATATTTTATGTGTTTTGCTACTAAGTCTCTTCATATTTATCCACAGTTTATTTATATATTTCAGTCTTCCTTTCAGTGTTTCCTCTGTTGGAGCCCTCTGCCTTGGGAGCGGCGGTCAGCTGTGGCTTCCAGAGTGCTCTCTAGGTAGCGCTTGGGTGGAAGTGGGTCTCTTGGCCTCCCCTCCACTGGGTGCCCTGGGTCAGTACTTTGGCTGCTACTGCTGATGTGCTGCTACCATGCAGGTGGCTCTATTGATGGTGTTTTATTGTCCATTTAAATTGTCATTTGAATGTTGCTCTTGAGTGTGTGCGCATATGGGGTTTGGATTGGGGTACGGGGAGTATAAATACGATCATGTTTAAAATGGGGGGGTATTTATATGTTGGGTCATTTTTAATCTGTAAGGCACTTGAGTTGCATTTTTGTATTAAAAGTACATTAGAGATTGATTGATTGATTGATTGATTGATTGGTTGATTGATTGATTCTTCATGAATCCACTGCAACTATTCCTTCTCTCTCTGGCTGTGGCACATTGAATGGGGTAGAAAGGCTTGCACACACAGCCTCATTTCAACACTGCTCTTTGACATTCTTATAAATTGTACAGTTTATCTTAGAAGATCAACCTTGAAATGAAGGACAACCCACTGGCTAAATTTTTTATTTTTTTTTGCATTGCATTTAATTTTGTGGCCTTTATAATCGGGCCCATAGTGTTTAAACGTTTGATTTAGACTAGAAATAAACAGTAATGTCTTTCAAATGTGCCCTCATTTAGAAATAGAAATAGACAAATGTTAATTTCTTTAGTATACAGTAAAAGCTAGTTTTTAATTAAAACAACAGCATATTTTTCTTTCACCTCATGTTATAATGTAGCATGAATCTCAACAAGGTCACTATTAGCCTTGCATTAAAAACTAGTCTTACATTCTTCTCCCTTCAGGGTTCATGTGGTTCCTGCTGGGCTTTTAGTGCAACTGGGGCTCTGGAGGGCCAACAGTTCAGGAAGACTGGTAAGCTGGTGTCGCTGAGTGAGCAGAACCTGGTGGACTGTTCCAGACCTCAGGGCAATGAGGGCTGCAATGGGGGATGGATGGACTGGGCCTTCCGGTATGTTATGTTCAACCGAGGTCTGGACTCTGAAGCATCCTACCCGTATGTGGGGATAGTAAGTGTCGAATGAACTGAGAAAATTAGAGTAAACTGGGTGTCTGCTCAACCTCAGATGCAACAAAAAAGGCTAAAAGTTGTTTTAGAGCTCATTTGTGTTGATTTCACATTATTTTCAAGGTAATTTCTGAACCATAACCTCTCTAACTTTTTACTCTTTTGTCATGGATACTAAGGACCAGATCTGCCAGTACAACCCAAGCTACAACTCTGCCAACGTCACCGGGATTATTGACATAGCACATGACAGCGAACGTGCTTTGATGGATGCCGTGGCCGCTGTAGGTCCAGTCTCTGTGGCCATTGATGCCAGTCTCTCTTTTCAGTTTTACCAGTCAGGTAAGCTTTTAATCAAAATGGACTTAACACAGAAAAAGTGCTTATCCCCTCACGCATTTGTTCTGTTGTCTTTATTTTACTATGTATAGTTTGTTGTCCTGAAATGTTGCAGATCATTTAAACTATTTTAAAAGCAAACATCCAAAACTCCACACAGTAAAAGTTAATAAGTTGAAAAGAGCTGCCCAACACAGACTAGCCCTATGTGATTAAAGAATTACCCCCTAAACCTCAATGCGTGTTATTCTACAGCCATCAAGTTTTTGCAATAATTCCTAATAAGTTTTGGTGGAAATTTGCCCCAGTTTTCTCTGTAAAGGTTATTTTACTAAAACCACATTGGAGGATTGATATTTTGCTTTTTGAGCTCTTACAGCCTACTTTATCTTGTCAGAAAGCATCAGTTATGTTTTGATTGGTACAACTGAGGGCATGGCTTATGAAATTGGATGAAAAACCACTGATGGGAGAGTAAAAGGAAAAAAAAAAAACAAGTGACAATAGAAAAATGTATATGATTTAAGGAGCTTTACTGAGACTACATGACATTAATCTGCAGCTCCATCTGAGGTTTTCCTGAATCTCTGCACAATTACAACTCTAGCTGTGTTGAAAGCCTTTTTGTGTAAAAGTTGACGTTATTCTTTGTGTTTTAGGCATCTACTATGAACCATTATGCAGCAGCTCATGGCTTAACCATGGTGTACTAGTTGTTGGTTACGGTTTCCAAAAATCCAAGTCTTCCGTTCAGAACTACTGGATTGTCAAGAACAGGTCAGTACTATCTTCAGTTTTTACTGATGTTGCGGACTTGTTGAAATATTACAACTTGAAAGGAAGTTTGTCTCAAGATGTATTTTTATTTTTGATTATTTTTATTTAAAAAAAAATTTAAAGGTGTTAAATTTGAACGGGTTTTAAACCAGAATTTCTGATCTACATTTTATTTCTTTAGCTGGGGCACAAGCTGGGGTGACAACGGCTACATCTACATGTCTAAAGACAGAGACAACAACTGTGGGATTGCCTCGGTTGCCAGTTATCCCCTGGTCTGAATGACCTTGGGTGGACAGATGAAAAACAACTTTTTCCGGAGTTCTGTATTAAGATTAGCTTCTTCAAACTTTTATGAATTGTGAAACTTGCCTTTTTTGCAATGCTATTTTACTATCTCTATATAAAAAATAGTTACACTGTGTAATATTTTTTTATATCTTCTTACAATATCATAATATTCATGATTGTGGGTCACAAATCACATCTTGTCAATTAGCAGGTTGTCATTTGGATTTCTGCACCACTACAGGTGACAGTTTTCTATTGTGACATTGGACTCTATGTTCCATGAAGTACTTTAGGTAAAGAGGTGATATACAGATTTAATCTTTCAGGAGTTGATAGTCTTTAAATCAAAGCAAAATCTCCTTAGAGCTGCCTCTGA
Organism: Apricaphanius iberus; assembly: GCA_028564705.1. Lineage (NCBI taxonomy): Eukaryota > Metazoa > Chordata > Actinopteri > Cyprinodontiformes > Aphaniidae > Apricaphanius > Apricaphanius iberus. The sequence continues at coordinate 658,784 of JAPXFQ010001700.1, read as the reverse complement.
GTAAACAACTAAAAATAGTGGAATGGCATAGGTTTAAAATATGTCACACTGGTGCTTGTCATAACAATGTAATATCATGAAAAGTTTAATTAATTCATTAAAAAAGTCAAACTTCTATATTAGATTCATTCATTACGCACAGACTGATATATTCCAAATGTATATTTCTTTTGATGTGGATGATTATAACTGACAACTAATGAAAGTCCCAAATTCAGTAACTCAGAATATTAGAACATCAATTAAGACCAATGCAAATAAAAAAAGGTTTTTAGAAATGTTGGTCAACTGAAAGGTATGAGCATGTACAGTACTCAGTATTTAGTTGGGGCTTCTTTGGCCTGGATTACTTCAGCAATCTGGTGTGGCATGGAGTCGATCAATCTGTGGCACTGATCAGTTGTTATGAGAGCCCATGTTGCTCTGATAGTGGTCTTCAGCTCTTCTGAATTGTTGGGTCTAGCATTATGCATCATCTTCTTCACAATACCCCATAGATATTACACAGGGTTTTGTGTAGATGGCTGCATTGACCTTGGACTTCAGAAAACCCATTGGACCAACACCATGGAACCCCAAACCTTTATTGAGTGCGGACTCTCCTCTTTTCCTCCAGTTTCTGGGACTTTGATTTTCAAAGGAATTACACATTTTACTTTCATCAGAGACCATAACTTTAGGCCACTCAGCAGCAGCAGTCTGGTCCTTTTAGTCTTTCACTCAGACAAGACGCTTCTGACGCCGTCTCTTGTTCAACAACGGCTTGACACAAGGAATACAACAGCTGAAACCCATGTCTTGCAGACGTCTACATTCTGTGGGTCGACCTATCTATCTATCTATCTATCTATCTATCTATCTATCTATCTATCTATCTATCTGTCTGTCTGTCTGTCTGTCTGTCTGTCTGTCTGTCTGTCTGTCTGTCTGTCTGTCTATCTATATATCTATCTATCGACATAACAACGCACTTGTGCAACATCAGTGGAGACAACTACAGCTGGGTTAAATGTCCCTTCAATGTCCCTCCGAACACATGTCAAGCATTTAATCTTTGTGTCATCATTAAGAGATTCAGATTTTATCATTCCATCTTTCTATCTATCATTCTATCTTAGAATATCAGAACATAGTGTTTCCTAATACAGGTTATTATTTAAAACCTGACTTACATAGACATTCTGGGAAAAAAAAGATTGACTCAATACTAAGTCACATTTATTTTCATCCAAACAAACAGAACATATTACAGGTGATAACAAAGCATCTTTTTGATGAGAAATTTATTATCCAACATATTATCACACAAACACATCAGCTGCAGCTTTAAGAGAACTTCTTCACAAAGGACAGGTATTCGTTCACGTCATCTGGCGAGCCAACCACGAAGGGTACCCGCTGGTGAAGCGCTTCTGGCTGAATGTCCAGAATCCTCTGTGTGCCGGTGGTGGCCAGGCCGCCTGCCTGCTCGATGAGGAAGGCGATGGGGTTGCATTCATACAGCAGCCTCAGCTATGAGAGGGCAAAAGAGGAAAACACACCCACTTAGAAACCTTTGGACGGAAAATGTACATGCAGATCCTGCAGTTTTTGTTTCATCCACATGCATGATGAAGATGAACCGTTGTTTGTTTTTGCTACATTAAAGAAATTGAAGATATTAAAGTAGCTTGTAGAATAAAAAAACAAGATTGCCATATTGATGTATTTGTGTTTGTGAATACATTTTCAGATATCACCACTGCATAAAGGCTTAACACCAGTTTTTGGTCAGCCTTCTCCTGAGCATATTACTAATATCAATTTGTCTGGTTTATCTCCACTGACATCTTGGGAGCGCTTCCGGTTTTAAATGTGACATCTTGGCATAATTTGACCATTTTAAATGCAACCAACCAGAGCTGATCCAAGGCACAAGAACAGGATATGGTCCTCAGAGTACTAGTAATCACAGAAGTTGGGTTTAAAGTATATGATAAAGAAGTCAGTGTCATTTAAAAGGGGAAAAAGCATTCTGTTTTATCATTTGTCCTCTGCCAGAATAAACTTTAAAAATGGCAAATAATTATTAATGCACTTTAAATACGTTTTAAAATATTGTACATCGTGTAACTTGACTTATAGCTATTTACTATGCAAATGGACAGTCAAGGATGAGATGACGGAGATATTAGCTGGTCTGTCATGAGCCATCCTAGCTGAAAGGTTTCCAAATAAACTTCTTAAGGACCAGTTCAACATAGGGGCAGCTTTGCTAACAGAAATGTTTTTATGTTAAAATCTAGCTTATATATTTGTCCAGCTGCAAAATTTATTTCATGTATCATCTTTGTGTAACGTATTGGATGTGTTTTAGTAACACATCAAGGCAAATTGGCTTTGAAAGGGGATTAGAAGAGTTTTGAGCTTGAGATGCCTTCAAAGAAAGTAAAAAATTTTATATGTGATGTTGTTACTGGGTGAAGATGAGTTTTTTTAGCTGGCAAAATGGTAAAAGAAGCTATTTAAAGGCAAAAAATATTCCTTCCGAAACATATCGAATGTTCACTTAAATGCTACAACTGAGGGCCACACTTCAATATTCTACTTTTGTGTTTTGTTTTGTGTTTTTCTGATCCAAATAGCTAAGGTACTACATCCTCTCAAGTTAATCAAATTGAGTCAAAAAAGACTAGACTGTTTCACAACAGAGGAAGAGTTTTTACGTTGCTGATTTCTAAAAATATTACTAAAGATGCACCTACTGAATGGTTTGGTTTCACTTCCCTTCAGTGGTTACAAAGGCTAAATCTGGCTTAATTATAAAAGTTCAATTTGTTTGTTTCGACAATTCATATTTTATTATACTCAGATTTAACTGAAAGAATTTCAGCAAGAAAGAAAAAAAAACCTAAGACATCTAAACCAAAAGATCTTCGAAACTTAAAATCTCGCAGCTGCATGATTTAGAACTTTTAAGAAGAATTAAATACATTTATTCAGTTAAAGATTGGACTTTGTTCTGGGGTGCTGGGGTGATGACGTGCTCCCCGGATTAGCAGGAGATGGGGGTCATAAAGCCTTATTGCCCCATGGAGGAAGCAAAGTAAACGGTGTGAGGAGTAGAAGGCCATTTCATCCGTCATAAAATGTGTTGTGTAAACTGTATTTCTTTAGCTGTCTCTGTAACATCTATCAGACAGACAGCTCCTTGCTGGAGACAAGTAAAAACTTCATTTTATATACACTCATGGCTCTTGGGTCTCCTTGTGAAGGTATTTTTGATCAATATAGGAATCAGAGATTTTTACTGACAGAATTCAACAAATACATTTTATTATCTGTGTATAAATGTAGGAATTTATCAGAGTTTCCTTTAGGTTTTGGGTTTCTAATCATTGGCGTAGTGCACTTCAAGGGTTAACAAGTCATGGCAGTCTAGCTGACAAGATGGAAACAAGTGAAAGGTTGAGGATTATCTTTACAACGGATCTTCAGCATATATTAACCTTATTTATCTGTAGAGGAAAAACATATCCAACCTCAAGTTGCGCAACAGCTCTAACAGACGGTTAAACGTCTGTTTCTGTCTGAACAAAAACAATCAAAGAGGTTTATTTGAAGTCTAAACCTTATTGTTTTCCAAGTAGTGGAATACCATGATTTGCTTTTAACAAATATATTTAAAAAATAAAAAACAACTAAAGAAAATACATTTGGAATAATTGACATTTGAAAATGTAAAACTCCCAGCTTTTGTATGAAAAACAAAAAAACATTGTAATATTGAAATGTACTTGTGTTTTTCTGAATGCTAAATGATGTGAAGGTCACTTTTATTTCTTTGATATGAATTTTCACAGGAGTTTTAAATAATGAGTTTAGAGTTACATGATTCCTGGAGAGGAAACATGTTTGAGGTAATAAATCCAAGGTTACCTTCCCCTTGGGGCTCTTCTCGTTTGCAGGATACATGAAGATCCCTCCATAGGCAATAGTGCGATGAATATCTGAGACCATGGAGCCCACATAACGGGCCCCATATGGGGAGCTTCCATCCTGCAGAACAGAGACACACCCAGTTCAATCATTAACATTTTGTGTGTGTGTGTGTAAATTATCTAAAAAAAATCCGTTTCAAATTTAAATTTGGCATGAAGTTTCATCTTAATTATCAAACTTTTATCAGATTTACATTCCTGCTTCCTTGAATTTGTTGTAATTATTGTTTTTTCAAAGACTTGATTTTGTAACCATTTGCAACTTTTTTTAAACTGCTTTTCCCTCTAGGAGTTAAACGTCAAAAGTTGGAAGAGAACACATGCGAGATCACTGTGGGCCTGATTTATCAACGGTTTGCGCAAACCGCACAGCATCGCAAAAACAGGCTCTGGCTGATCTATCAACACGGGGCAAAGGGCATTGCGACTGATAAACCCGCAGCAAGACGCATGCAATCCATTTAGCGCTTTTGCCTTCGATGAATATGCAATCTGGGTGTTTCTGTAAGAAGACATAAAATATTGGAAGGAGAATAGGCAAATAACTAGGAGTTCCAGTGTGATTTACTAAGCATAAACATGTTTGCGGCGGCTATTTTAGCGTCTATTTTTAGCACTTCTGAAAAGCATGTCCTAGTTTTGCGCTACCACATTCAACATAAGTTTATTATTGATAAACAAAAATGTCATTCACACACAATATAAACTAAGAGTAATTAACAGTTTGCAGTTGCAATAAATCCCAGTAGCTCTTTTCTTTCAGGCTTGACCTAATATTGCTGTAACCTACTTTATTGAATCTGCGTTAATCATAAATGATAACTGGGTAAGAGTCCACCTGCAGCAGCTCTGGGACACATAAAACAAACCGATTCCTTCAGCATCAGTTAGGAAACTGTTTTAGTGGACATGAATCTTTCTCTTTTACTCCACCTGTCAAGCTTTGCAGCTGTGCATCAAAACTGATTTGCAGTTTATTCTGACAGTTTCCCTTTCATGTTCAGAGTCATGTGCTCGCTGACTCACCTCCCACTCATCACATGACGGTGTGTGTTACTCACTGCAGATCCTAATGTACACAAAGCTCATAAATACATACTTAGAATAAAAACTTCATTTTGCAGTAATAGTGTGTTTTAAAGAATAATTATTGAAAAAATGATGTCAAATATTGTATCAGTAAGAGGTAAACAAAATTAAAACTTAATTATCTTTTATCCCTACAGAATGGTTTAATAAATTAATTAAGCATAAACGCATGAAAAGTAAAAATACCTAACTAAGTGTAAAACATGGAAAGCAGAAAAAACATTAGAGAAAGTAAAGAGCAATTAAGCATCAGAATCATTTACACAATAGCAGCCATAACCAGATCAGTTTTAAGTTTTGATTTAAAGCAGCTCAATACTGTTTGAGCAACTGTTCAACTATTATCCTTTTAAAATTTTTAACAAAATGAAAAGAGTCACTGTGAGAGCAGGATGTAAAATGCAGTGAAACTGCATTTGGTTTGTGGCGTTTGAGGACTTTTTACGTAGCTTTATGTCCTCGTGATTTAAGTTTCTGCTGTTACATACTGCAGTGGGTAAAGCTGTAACTATTGTTGCAATCTGCTGTGTCACTGTTGTGATTACAGGCGTTAAGGATTAACCTGTGACACATTTTTCCCTCTTCTCTTTAGAGTAAAAGCTTTTACACAAATGTCCTTCTGCAAGATACAAAAGCTCCAAAGCAAGAACTGGTGAAACTTTATTGCATCAAAAGTTACAAAAACTGAAGCCATTTCTTCCAGTTATCATATAACAGAGGAATCAGATTCAAACTGATCCTAACAAGCAATGATGAAGACAAATAACAGTTTTCTAAAGGTATGTTGCTATAGTGGACCTTGAACATTTAAGAAGACAAATGTATTCCCTTTAAAAAAAATTAACCACCTCAACAACATGTGAGTTTGTATTTTAAAGTACCAAAATGCAAAAAAATGCATGCCTATTTGCAATCTTAAATTAGATTTTTTTTAACCCTGTGATAATAATTCAGTATCCATAATTTTAAAATACTGTAATTCTACTATGTTTTAAAATACTGTAAATGTGAGATTTTGGGTAGGATTGATTAATTGAAGGCTTAAATAGGGACATCTGTTGTACACTAGTTGAGGCTGAAAATATAAAGTGTTCAGTATTTTTGTTACTATTGTTTTAGATTAATATAAATAAACATGGAACCGAATAGGCATTCTTAGGCATAAAAAATAGTATACACATCTAACAGCCCACTAAGTGACATGGGTCTCCATCGAAAGAATGTTATTTCTTTTATTGACTGTACAGGATTTTTTAGGATGATGTGTCAGAGGGTTGTGGAAATAGTAATTGAAAAAAATGAAGAGTCAAGCTTTTTTCCATCATAATTCATTAGTGATTAGATATATACTGAAGACTGAAAACACTCTGTCATCATGTTTGTAACTGTTCGGAAGGAGTGCTGAGTTGACAGGCTGCAGTTTCCTGAGGAACAGCAGGTTTCCTGCAGTGTGCTATAGATGACTGCGCTGTCTTCCATTTGTCCCCTCTGACCAAACTTCGGGCTGCTGTACCAGCTGATCACCACATGTTACGGTTAGGTTTTTTGGCTTGTGGCACCTGATTGAAACTTTCACATTCAGTACAACAACATGCCCACGTTGTTTAATGGAAAAAAATGATAGATTCTGGTTTGTTTAACCTGTTGCACTTTGATAATGTCTAATTGCTAAGATTTGTCTGTTTGAGCCAGATACACAAAATACTATAAAACAGAATAATTATTACACAGATAAATAGGAACATCATTTAAAATTTTTTGCCCCTTTGATTTCTTAAACCCCTTTCAGCATTTTTTTCGCAGTCCGTTTTTTGCAAACTCATTCAGGCAGATCAAACGCTTCGTCAGGACTCACATGGGGAGTCTTTTTTTGAATCATGCTGCATGCTGAGTTTTATTCCTTAACCAGCAAAAAAAAAAAGATGCTTCTGTGTGTCAGCAAGTCTTCCTTTTACTTTACAGCTTAATTCAAAGGAACTGGATGCAGAAAGATGCATTGATCTCATGTTTCTGGGTTGGAGGGACTCACACACACTTCTGTTAGATGTAGATTTGACTGAAAGGTTCTCACCTCCGGGTTCTTCTTGTGTTTCAGGTATTCATTGATGGAGGGATGGAAGTACTTGGCATAGCCCTCGTTCAGACTGTAGATCTTTCCCTTTTGCTTGATCCTCACATTCCTCTCAATCAGGATGAACTCACCGATGGCCTTTTGGTGGAGAATAAAACACTCAGCACTCACTTAGCTTTACTCAGCTGGAGAATTTGTATTTTTACAAAAAACAATGGTAGAAAAGAGACTTTAGCTTTAAGTTCAAAGCACAAAAACACATCATAAGCAGCAGTAGATCTGTAAAGCAGGCTAAAAGGAGACCATTAATTTCAGGAAGAAACAACAAAGAGAATTAGAGCAAAGGTGTACATGTTTAGCTGTGTGGATTTCCATTTTTTGATCAGATCTGGAGAATGCAGATAATAATAAAGTACGTCTATGAATAAGAATATATTCTAAAGGACCTGATAAATATAAATTATTTGTAAGCAGAGTCTATAAATGGATCAAAAATCAGACTGACCACTGCAAACCAACTGGTTGACTGAAAAAGAAAAAGAGTAACGCAGGGTAGGTGTTGGAATAGGAAAACCTAGACCTGGAATGAGACAAAAATGGAAAGTGAACAAAAAAAACCATGTCAGAAGATAATAAAAACTAAAGCAATTTAAGTAAAAAAAAAACTAGAAAGGTGTTTGAGAAGGTGAAACAACCAGTAAAGTCAAACGAAAAGACTAAAATATTTAAGGGATTTTGTGGGACATAAAGTCCTGTCTCTAAAATATTTTGATGTTGATCTTGTTCTGAATAGTGAAAGTCCTGTAAATAGTGATCAAAAATGTATAATTACAAGTGTTCTGCTGCACCAGAATGGTGTATGTTAGTTTGTATGTTAGTTTAGCCGAGGCTTCACCACCTCAATCGTATTCCCTTTTCGTCATATTTAAGTATTTATTGACCTCCTGGAAACAAATGATGGGTGTTCTATGAGTGCTCCCAAGTGGTCAAAGAAGTAATAGCAAATTTAATCAGAAAAAAAGGTCAATGCATCTGTATTGATTTCACTTTTGGCATGAGACATGCATGAATTTTCATTAACGTAGACAGAGTTTCTGCATAGGGTTGCATGAGATTAAATAATGCCATTACTGAGTTGTTGTTGCTGCATTAAATGAGTATCATTTGCTTACCTGTTTCAGCAGTAGTTTATGATTTAGTGTGTTAGAGCCACAGGTTGTTTAGTTTTTTTTTTCTTTTCTTTTTTTTTTACATATACTAGAAAAGCTATTGCAGCCCGTCTTATCTGGTGAAAAATATATATATGCTACACTGTAAACTGTGTGGTAAGCTGAATGCAGAGCATCATGTTCCTATGACAATGTGTTTTTGTTTTTTTTATAAGGACTGGCTGGTACATAATTGTAAAATTGTAATAACTATTTTAGATGAATGGACAAAGATATTTTACAGATAAAGTTTGAATTTACTATTTTCCTTGTGAGCCTTTATTAAAAGCATAAATTAGAATAAAGGGAAAAATGTATTATTTTTCCAGACATCTTTGCCTATTAAAATTCTTAAAAGACCTTGTTTGAAAAATATTTACATTATATATTTGCAGTTGGAGATTAAAAGGGACTCAAACATTGTCTATGAAAATGTGCATTGGTGAAAACTAAACTTCAGAGGAGGCAACTGTCTCTGTTGACAACGACAGGGAAAGATCTGACATTCAAAGTAAAATCTCGGGGTGGACTCACTGGGTCAAGCATGAAGAAGTTGAGGCCAGCGCCGGTACTGAGGGCCACAAGGGTGGCACTGCCGTATAGGGCGTAGCCAGCACACACTATGTTGCTTCCCTGCTGCAGGGCATCCTGCTCCGTGGGCTCTCCTTCTGATGTCTGCAGCAAACAGCAAGCAAAAACAGAAAAACACTAAAAAGATGTTTGCTGGGAGCTTTTACAACATTAAATAACATTTATCAATATTTTCTGTTTAATCATTTAGACATCTTGAATTTGTGCTTTTATATAACCCTTTTATAAGACCCCCAGAAGAGAGTGATGCGGGCTAACCAGTCAGCCAAATGGATATCCTGTCACACAGGTCTTCTTATACTTCAAATAAATCTTCTTTTTTTTGTAAACTGAACTACAATAATCTGAGTTTTTAACTTTAAACACATACAGTTTTAAAAATAAAGCTAAATATGTCAACAATTAATTTTAAAAAAACATCACAACTCGCTTATTTGTATGTATTTACTCCTTTATATTTTTGTCTCAAGTAAGGTAGAACAGACTTCTGTAACTGGTGCACTTCGGATTAATTGAGTGGTAACGCCCTCTTGTGACAGTATCTTATTACTGCAATCAAAATGTAGTTTACAGTTTAGTGGAATCAAATAATTTAATAGCTAACATTTGAAGGTAATCGAAAAGGTAAGACTTACCCTTTTGTAGATTGCGAAAATGGTGCCAATAGAAGCCAGGCAGTCGATGTTACTGGAGCCGTCCAGAGGGTCAAAGCAGACCACATACTTTCCCTGAGTTTAAAGGAAGTAAAACAAAAAGCTCAGGGTCTGAATGATCGTACTGAATCCTACAAATATCCCTCCTTCCAAAGAATGTGCACACTTTCCAGAAAGCCTTCCCACTTCTGTCGGAAAATACCCGACTAAACACCAAATGGAGACATCCAGTTACCTGGACCAACATTATCATGCAGAAGAATCAGAATCACCTTCATTACTCAAGATTGTTCACAAAAACAAGGAATTTGACTTTGGTTTCACACAATCACAGCCTACAGACATTAAGAATAAATATGTAAACTTAAAGGAAATTAAATAAGGGCTAAAATAAACTTGTGTGTATGTACAGATATTTTTGCTGTATTATACAAAAAAGAAAGGTACATTGTGAAAGTGGAAATAATCTTATTTTATCTTGCAGAAGAGTAGCTCTCCAGTCAGGCTGTAAGGTGTTTAGTTTGTTTATCAGAAAAACTGTCTGGGGACAGAAACAGTCTCTGTAGGACCGCCTGAAGGTAAGATTCTAAACTCTTTGTGTCCAGGATGTGTGGGGTCTGTAGAGCTATTAGCTTTAACTTTATTTGTTAACTTTATTTATGAAGAGCTTTTAGACAAAGTTCAGTACATCAATACAAAAATAACAGTAAAATACAATATAAAACATTTCAGCGATTAAAAAAACTCAAGCATATCATGTTCAATGATCCTCTCTGCAGACCTGGTTGTTCGTTGCAACCTGGATCTGAAATATTTTGTGGATGAGCCAAACCACGCTTTGATGGAGGAACACGACAGACTGAGTAATGCTGGGATTATAGCTCAGCCTAAAATCATTTCTGTTACTTGTGTCCACAGTTTAGTTCATGTGGTCATGATCTGAATCTCATGACCAAAAGTTAGGAAGGTCAAATAGATGAATCAGCAAATGAATAGCTTTCGCTCTTTCTTCTCCATGAGAGACTGCATCAGCCCCCTGGTTTATGCAGATAAAGCAAAGGTTTGTCTCTCCATTCCCCTTACTTATCTACTTTACAAATCCTATCAAGTGAAACGGCTAGAGGCCATTCCATACTGTACATTCCATACAATCGTCACTTTTACACAATTAAGAAACATAAAATATGTGTAAAAGAAACTAATTTAAAAGCATTTAAAGACTCACTCAATTTAAAAGCAGACTCCCATTGAAACAACTCAAGTGTTCCATACTTAAACATTTCTTCTTCTTTTACATTTCATCACTTTTAGATGCTCCACATCAATAAACAAATGTTAATACTGGGCAAAGAAAACATGAGTAAAATCAAAGTGCAGTTTTCAAAGGATGGTGTCATTTCTTCCTGGTATGTGGTTATTTTTCTGGAGCGTTGTACTTGTTTTGCTTTAAAATCTCTGCTTATGTTTTTTTTAAAGGGGAAAAGGTTTCCTCTCCGCACAATTCTAATTAAAGTTTTACTTGTGTACTCTCTCTCAAACTGACTGCTGTGCAACTACTTATCAAGTGCATCTGTGTGATCTTTGGAATTCTAAATGTGAAGAATTTTTAGGGTCGACAACTTATTTCTCATCAGAAATTGCATTTTTTAAATTAAATATACAGAAATGTGAAATATCTTTTCTTTGTTATAATTTTTTTATCCCTATATTTAAAGGTTAGAAGAACAAAGGCTGTGTGAGGGCATCCCATTATTTAAAATCATTAAATAAGTTAGATTTAATGGAACAAAAACGATTTAAAGAAAGATACATTTAAACCTAATATAATTTTAGTTACCCTTTTATCCTTGGGGGTGAGGATGAGGTCCTTGTTCTCCTCGGACACCATGCAGCAGGTGCCGTAGGATGCCTGCAGCATGTTGATGACCAGGTCGTTGGACAGCACGTCCAGCTTCTTCACGTCGTCCCCCGTCACATTCACAGAGCCCGCTATGCCCTGCCTGCACAAACCAAACCAGCAGGCCTTAGTCGCACAACACGGATGATGAATGAAAACTTAAAAAAGACTGCCACCTTTCTTCTCTTCTTCACAATACAGCAAACTTTACCATAACTTTTAAAGTCAGTATTCCTCTTGAACTTCTGAACATCTTTCAGTTTGTTTTCTTTATATGTTGACTGGTTTTCTGACAAGTTCTCCCTCACATCCATCTTATATTATTTGAGGGCAGCTCCTAAAGTAGGTGCAGCAAATTAATGATAAGATGCCGGAAAAAAGTACCGAAGAGGCCCAATGCGGAGATGTGTTCAATGTTTCGAACAATTTTAATCATGCAATAAATAAAATAAAAATGTTATAGAGTTTACCCTATTCTATTCTATTTCTATTTATTGCATATACCAAAAAGTGCAGCTATTTCCAAATTTCCAATTTTTGTGAATCTGTTAACTCATACGGTCGTAAAACCTTTCTGATTCTGATCATCCTACAGTTAATCATCTATTCTCTCACAGTCAGACTATGCTATCACTTATAATTTTCATGAATTTCTTAAAAACATGTGAATTTCTCTAAAAACATGTGAACTAACCATCCTTATGCGAAAAGGTGCTGCAAACTCATTTACTCCAGTTCATCTGATTATTTTCAGTTTGGTTTTTCAGAAGCAGCATTCCAGTTATGTAAAGTACCTTTGATTTTAATCGATGATGGGAACTGTTTCGCTCTTCTCTCACTCCAGCATTTAATACTGTGGAATGTGATATTTTGTGAGAGAGAGAGAAAAAATATCTTGAATAACAGGTGGACATCGGGCTGGTATTTCTGGTTGTGGGTTAGACAGGTTTTCCTTCTATTCAAATGCAAGTAACTACTCTTCTGTGTAAGCCGTGAGGTTCAATACATGGTCCTTTGCTGTTTTTCATTGACATTCTTACTGTTATTCATATATTTCAAGTATTATTCTGTTTTTTAATATGTTGTGGCCCTAATAGCCTTCATTCACATTGTTTCAGACAGGAACTGGGCAGACAGACGTAGAAAAAAAAATATCCTCTTCTTAGGTTCCCTTTTTTCTGTTGGCCACAGTTGTACCATATTTCTTCTGTTTAGTTCTTCTGATTCCTTTGTGATTTTTCACCCCTCCTCCATTATCCCAGCTCCTGACTTTTCATTATTCATTATTGTATTCTTTCGTTTCTTTGCCTTTTTTTATGATCATGCCCCTTGTCTGTTTACCTGGTGCAAAACACTCTCTTTTTTTTCAGATGGATGTATGCACCTTGGTCCTCCTTCAACCATATCTTTATGATATAAATACATGACACCGGAGTGTTTCTAATGATAGTTGCACCTTTTTGGTTTCATCAGTTAGGAGGTAAATATAGAGAATGGGTAAAAGAAAGAATCAACTGCCCAACATCTCACACATCTTAAAAGTACTTCAATTGGCCTGGAGAGACTGAGTAATAAAGCACTATTAAAATGCAAAAATACAAACCCATGACAACCTCCAAACCTTTCAATAGGACTTTTTTTTTTAGAAAAAAGAAAAGAGGAATGAATGAAACAGGAAATTTTAGTTTCATACTTCTGAGTAATTCAGTCTTGAATTTCTGCACCAGTTTAAACATCTGGGTCGTGCTGACCCCTTGAACGCCCTCTAAAACTCCCAAGACTTCTACTGCTGTCCTGCAAACCTGCCATCCAGACGTTCCCAAACAAACAGCCGGTCATTGCATCAACTTTCAGCAGCTCAGAATGTTGCCCAATCTTTCCAAGTTGCCAAATCCGGTTTGAAATTGTCCTGCCAGGGGTGTGTAATGTTTAATTTCTCCATGATAAGATAACCAAAATGAATCATAACCAAACAGAACTCCACGTTCTGCTCACAGTGGAGCAGCACGATCTTGACTCAACTTCAGGGGTGAATTTAAACACAGATCTCTGTTCCACTGTGTTACAATATGACTGCTTTACAAATGTTAAACTTATGACCAGGAGGACAATCTGAGCTTCTCATTCAGAAGCTCAGATTCAGGGAGGGAAATAAAAGTCAGACATTTGGCCCTTCAAAAGAAACCCTATCAGCTCTGTGACTGCTGGTGTACAGCTGGGCTTAACCTTGTGACACTGAGCTCTGTTTCCAGCTTACAACTTCTGACTCAGCAGCTGTGAAAAAGACGGTTTTACAGCTTTTTTTAGCAACTGAATCTAGCCTAAGGGGGTCTTTGTGCCATGCAAGAAGGATTTTAAAATGTATGATGGGGATGGATGTTAATTAAACGGTACTTTTTTTTTCAGATCTTACACTTTGTTTTAATTAATGTGTTCACAATGTAGAATAATTGATCGTCAAGATTTGATCTGCCTAAATATACACTCTCAACAAAAAATGTGCACCTCCATGTGGTGGCCCCCGTTGGTGAGGTGCCTAGAGTGGTGGACTTCTGCTGTAGCCAGAGGCTCATAGGCCTTCCCTGATGACCTATATCTGTGCAACCAGTCTGTCCGCCTGCATCAGGCTGTTGCTGCCTTAGAGGAGCCATGGCTCACTTATACTTTGCTGCTCTTGGGTGCTGTGGGTTGCAGGTCTTCCACTCTTCTCAGTACTCTAACAAATGTGGACCTCCAAGTGACAAACTTTCTTACAAACACTAAACTCAAATACAATAATTTCTGTACATAGGTTTATCTACCCCCAATGCAAACCGACACACTGACATGCATATACCGTTAATCCAAATGGCAGAAGATCATACAAACACAGGCGACTATTACTCTTAGAATATGCCTTATTTTAGCTGCATTACGTAAAAAATAGCTATTTTTGTACCGATGAGATCACTTCTCAGCAGACCCAGTTAAAAAATGTAATGACTTGAACTAGAGCTGGGTATCGATCATAGACTGTATGGTATCGATTTAAATTTGAAGAATTGATTTGATTTTGAGGCTGCACGGTGTTACAATGCAGGGTAGCACTGCTGCCTTGCAGCAAGAAGGTCCTTGGTTCGAATCTTGCGTGAATTTTGCATGTTTCTGCTGTGCGTGGATTCTTTCCCGGTATTCCGGCTTCCTCCCACAGTCCAAACGCATGACAGTTAGGTTAATTGGTTTCTCTAAAATTGTCTTTAGGTGTGAGTGTGTGTGAGTGTGTGCGCTTGGTTGTTTATCCTGTCCGTTGCTCTTTAATGGAGTGGAAACCTGTCCAGGGTTTACCCTGCCTCTCGTTCATTAACTTAATTATATGGCTGTATATGGCTTAGTGCTGATTTCTATTATCACAGCGATTCTTACTGTCATACACTAATAGTAGAGCTGGTTTTTTAACCTCTTTTTTGCTCGCAGCATAACAAAAAATAGGTATAAAAAAAAACTCTGCTATTTATGAATGAAAACAAGAATCTTTGAGAGAATGACTTAAACTAGTCAAATCTGGACCAGTCTCTACTTGTATCTAAACTGGTTCCAAAACCTTTCAGCTTCAGACCCACAAAGTAGCAGGTGCTAAAGTCAAGGCCATTTATGTGGCCCTCTAAACTCTAGAGGACCATAGAAATAGAACCTTTACGTTCTATTTATATACATCTAAATAGTATTTTATCAGTCAAATCAGTATTTATTTGAATAGTCCTTAATCACATCTTTGTGAACAGATGTTTTGTATTGTGAGGCACAAAAGTAACATAAATTGTAATTCTATGTTGCTTTTTTCTAGATGTAAGTATTAATTTTATTTTTATTGTAGCCACTGTAAGGCACCACAGGAAGATGGGTTGCCAAATTTGCATGTAAAAAAGGTCTCTGCACACAGTATATTTGTTTAGTCCCGAGTTGGTCACCACATGTGGGATGCTGCCAAGACAAGACATGCAAACATCCTCTTAGAAGTTCAGGCATCATAGTTCTGGACACCTTCGTACTTACAGGTGGGCCAGGCCGGCCTTACGCACAGCAGAGGAGATGGCTTTGATGGCGGTTAGCATGGCAGTGAGGAGCTGGGTCAGCTCCCCGGTGGCTCCTTTAGCCTGTCGACCCGTTTCAATGATGAACCGTGTCAGGGTCCAGACGTCTGTGTCGAATGCTGACTGGTCCGACATGCTGGGTTCTGGTTCTCCCTGTAGCCTTCCGTTTGGGCGGCAGGTTCAGATGTAGAGCCTTTGGAGGACGGGCTGCGAGTGTGCCCCCTTCGTTACCCACCGCGTCCTTTTCATTCCCAGGTCCACGAGGGCGAGCAAGGCGATCTATTTGTGAGAGCAGCTGAATGGAGGACTGACCATGTATTTGGAGTTGGTGGTGTCAGATGTCGCCTGCAGAGACATGCACAGCTTAATGCTGCACAAGAGGTGGATTTACTTGATCTATTAGTGTTAAGTGTTTAAAAAAGAAAAACCTATTCACCAGAGGAAAACCAGCACTGTATCAGATTTAAATGACCAACCTGACAGGGTTTTTGCTACTTACATGTCCTTTTCAACATACATTTTGATGATGGAATCTAAGCAAGTATGCGCATGTATGGGTTTATATGCCATTTACATGATTTTTAACTTTAAACTGAAATTTTACGTGGTCTTGTTGATCAGATTCCAAAAACAAGCAGAAACATCAGCTCCTTTGAGCTTTAAAGGTCACACAGCTTGAGGAACTCCATCTGACCCTTTAACTATTTTAACTAAAGGTCAGATGGAGCCTCTCAGTTTGAAGATTTACTTCCCTGTAATATAAAGTATCATTAAAACATTTATACATTCTTTACCCCAACTATATGATTTGGAGATTAAATCTTTATCAAGATCTTTGTTTTGTTATTTTTTTTAAATTTATTATCACATTTGATTATTACAGTTTTATGCTGAGTTAGTGTTTTCCTGACTTCCTGTTTTATTTTGAAATCCTAAATGCTTTTCCTCATTGTATATCTTAGGTTAGTGTTTGTTCTTAAAACTTTTAAATCTCAACTCAGTTGTACAAAATCAGACAACGGATCCTGCACTTTCACTGTTTATCAACCAAAGCCGAAATGGAAAAACTAAATAAACCTTAGGATTAGGAGGTAGTGTGGGAGCCTGGTTGTGTTATTGAAAGCTTTTAAGTTGCTCTTCATCAGACCAGAGACCCCAGTTTGCTGGTCTACTACATAAAGTTGTGCACTGACACAATCATTATGTTTACATACACATCTAAATCAAGCTTTTTGAAGTAATTGGATTATGGGCCTCCCCCCGTTAAGAGTTGAGTCCCAGTTTACTTGTCACTCAAAGAATTTAATTATTAATTAAAGTAAGTTTGACCCCTCAATGATAGGTGGTGTAATGCACCCCTTTGTGTTAGCAATCTACTGCTCAGCCTCGAGCAGCACACATGCAGTAAACGGATACTGGTGGGAGTGAAGCAGGCGGAGTAAAAGCAGGATATGCAGAATCACAATGGATCGTCTCTTTGTCGATCCAAAAATGCACTGATCAGCCACTAAAGTATGTCTTACCCACCATATTCTTCTTATACCACTATTTTATTGTTCTGGATTCACACTTCAATTTTTTTTGGAGCGTGAGTATGAGCAGGGGTGGGGGTTGGTTGCAGATAAATGCTTTTGGAAATCGCATTATCTGGGTCCCTAAGTCCAATTTGTGTCGGACTAAGGTGCATACATGCATTTCAAAAGTCTTATTTCAGTCGTACCAAAGTAATGATTCAATTTCCTCTTGTTGGATGTAAACGTACTGAATTTCAAGGTAAAAGGAGAGAAAAAGCAACTGTTGCTGCCAATCAATCTTGGGAAAGTTTCAAGGCCGTTTCCAAACAATTTAAAGTCCATGATGCTACATTGAGAAAGATTATTTACAAGAGGAAAATATGAAATCATTATATCAACCAAAACAATAGTCAATGTGTCTGCAAATTTACCCCAATGGCTGATACAGTAGGGATGGAAATTGCAAAACCTTTATCAATCAGTTAGTATGACGAATGTTCAAATTAATGACAGGAATCTTAGAAAAATTAGATTAGTTTGTTTTGGACGTTGGCCAGAAGAAAACAAAAGAGAATATGGCAGCAGGATTACTGTAAAGTTGCATCTAAAGAACTGTAACAATTCAGGAAGAATGTCCTTTACCAGCGATCCAAAACCCTAATCCTGAGGGTTTTAGGTGTTGCCACACACTTGACTTGATTAACAAGTTTAGGTAGCACTTGATGGCAGCTCTTAGGAGGTAATGGCACCTTTAGAATCAGTTGTGCTGCAGCAGAGAGATCTTTACAACGTGCAGGACAGAAGAATGCCAAAGTGAAAGGGCACAAGTCACACATAGAGTCACTTCGTCAATGAATACATTTTCTGAATTATATGTAGACTGGGATGAGGCTCCCATTCTGAGTAAGCTTTTAGTTCGATTTTTGCCAAAAGCTCGATTTGGATGGGCATGTAAATGTGCTGAAGTGGAAAAGCGAGCAGTTCCTTGAAAGAACCATCACTGAACTAGCTGGAGTCCCTTTCACTGGAAACCCCCTGTTATGCTTTTACACATTTTTACACTATTTTGAACATCTGAGCCAGGAACTTCCCAAATATAAACAGTATTTTAAATGTTCGACCGAGGAGAGGACACTGGATCACTGTTACAACACGATTAGTGGGGCCTGTCACACAGTGTGAATGCTCAGAAAGCTCCCGGCCCAGACGGTACGTCTCCTGCCACTCTGACAATGTGCAAATGAATTGGCTCCCGTATTTTTCAAGCATTTTCAATCCATGGTTCTCTCACACCTCAAGACCCTCACGCCCCCTCCCGGACCCCCTGCCTACAGAGCCAACAGATCTGTAGACGATTCTATCAACATAGCTCTATACTCCATCCTGTAGCATCCGGACTCCCTGGGAACCTCCACCAGGATCATGTTTGTGGACTTCAGCTCTGCCTTAAACATCATCCTTCCAGACCTTCTCCAAGGCAAGCTTCCCCAAAGGAATGTGCCTGATCCCATCTGCATGTGGATCACTGACTTCCTGATGGACAGGAAGCAGCATGTGAGGCTGGGGAAGAATGTCTCGGACTCCAAGACCATCAGCACCGACTTCCCTCTGGGCTTCCTTCTTTTTCCTCTGCTCTTCTCCCTGTACACAGACTGCTGTATGTCCGACCACCAGTCTGTCGAGCTAATTGAGTTTGCGGATGACACCACCGACATTGGTCTCATCTCGGATGAGTCTGCCTACAGGATGGAGGCGGAACGTCTGGTGTCTTGGTGCAGCCAAAACATTCTGGTGCTGAACGCCCAGATTGGCTGCAGACTCTCATCTCTGAAGGACCTGTACACCTTAAACACACTGGGGCGTGCAGGTCGGATAACAACTGACCTTTCTCATCCTGGACACAGACTGTTTGACCAGCTCCCCTCAGGCAGGAGGCTCCGGTCCATTCAGACCAGAACCTCTTGCCTTAAGAACAATTTCTTCTGCAGTTGGACTCATTCACCCTATGACCGTTCACACCACCTGCTCTGTTTCAGTCACATGACCCTCTCTTGTGTTTTGGCACCGGTCTGATTTACACTTATTGTTACCTGCATTATAACTCATTTATATACCAATCTGTTTAACCCATTTTATTTGTATTCATTGCCTGCTTAGAAGTGTTTGTTTTTTCTTTTTTTTTTTGCACAAAGTACCGCAGCAATTTTTTAAGGTTGTGAATCTGTTTACACATTTGGCAATTTCTAATCCTGATTTTCTATTTCTGCTCCATCTTTAAGAAACCATTGACTGTGTGGAATCTGGTGATTGTGTGCGTTCACGTTTTAATGTCATCAAATCTTCAACCTTGGGCTTGAAAAAAACGTTACTTTCTTTTTAAAACAGTACACTATGTCCCACCTTTAGGTTTTTCTTTATTAACATTTACATATGAGTTTGTCTTGCTGCACATTTTGTTTGCACACTATTCACTGCCAGACTTATGTAAACTTTCTAGACTATTTGCTCTGCTGCCTGCCTTTTGTAAATGTTATCTCACACTTCACTTCATGTCACTCACAAAAGGAGTGAAAAAAATTGACTCAGTCTTATGAGAGAAAAATAAAGATATAAAATTAGCAACAGTGATTGCAACTTCATGGATTTCTTTTCGTTTATTTAAAATCACATTGCTGAACAGTTGTAATTCCACACGACAAAAGTATCACACTTTGGTTCATATATTTGGTATATATATTTGGTTCATTATATTTGGTCATTTGCATATAAATAATGCATAGTTTGGCTAATTAAGGCACAGTTCTATGTAAACTGGAGAGGAAAGTCTTCATTTTTGGTTTATTCGGGTGCATCTTTGTCTGTTTTTGGCACAACTTTGATCTTTGTTTATGTTTCTAAAATGCATTCCATGGAAGCTTATGTACAATTCAAACACCACTATGATTAAAACCCGTTTTTATAAAGAAAATCTCTTAATATTTTGATCACAACAATCCTTCTGAAAAACATTTACATTCCAACCATTTCATATTCTTCATAGCTCCTGAAAGGCACCAAAGGTTTCTCCGCTGGGAGCGGGTCGCCACCTTCTCACTTGGTTGCATATTTCTTGCAGAGGGCGATGTACTCCAGGACGTCGTCTGGCGAGCCCATTGCCACAGGAACGCGCTGATGGATGCTTTCCGGCTGGATGTCCAAGATGTTCTCGAATCCTGTGGAGGCCATGCCGCCTGCTTGCTCTATGATGAAAGCCATGGGGTTGCCCTCATACAGCAGCCGGAGCTTAAAGCAAGAGGGGAAGTTCAGTTTCCTGAGCTAAACTATCAATGTCGGCTTTCTAGAAACCAGCCTCAAATGTGTGGACAAATTTGTTGACAGCTCTTGTAAAGAAAATAAATAATAAAGAGACCAAAAAAGGTATTTGTTTTTTTCTATTATTACAGCAGCACAACCTCAAGCCAAAATATTTGGAAAAATACAACAGTAAACTGCATATATTAAATTAAGTTGTTTTCCACCCCAAATAATTCTTATTCTTAAAGGTAATGTAAGCATCAATGAAAAACATTTTGACTTTACGGCAAGTTTAAGCTACAAATATTGTATAAATCCAGTTATTTAACTAAATTAACAGTAATCTCGCTTTTTATAGAGCCATGGTTCTCAAACTGTGGTACATGTACCACCAGTGGTACTCAATCTCTCCCAAATGGTACTTGGAGGAAAGTTATAAATATTTTTAGAAAATAAAATATATTAAAAAATGTATAATTCAAATACAGTATGGCTGTTGCTGGCAACATCCATCCATCCATTTTCTTTACCGCTTAATCCTTAATGGGTCACGGGGGGTGCTGGTGCCTATCTCCAGCTGTCAATGGGCGAGAGGCGGGGTACACCCTGGACAGGTTGCCAGTCCATCACAGGTTGCTGGCAACAATTACCAATAAATAATCATTTTTAAGAGTAAATAAGCCTCCTTTATTAATTGTCTATACTTAAAGCCTTCTCTACTGTATGTTTAGGTTGGTAATGATCATGGTACTTGGAAAGCTTGACATTTTGTCAAGTGGTACCGCCTGCATTTTTGACATTGCAAGCTTGTATCCAAGAGGTCAAAATGAGTTACCGTAAAGAAAGAAATGCAAGAAATAGCAGCAGAATCAAAGACTTGAAGCAGAAATGTTAAGACTTCCTGCTGCAGGTTTGGTTCAGTCTTTTGAGAAAATGAAGAAGGATGAGCAAAGTGAAGAAAGAACGTTGTGACAGAGGTGTCGGCATACTTTCATGTTGGTCAAGAAGGAGTCAAGACAAATTGTGCAAAAAGCACTTTCTTAATAAAAAGTGGCACTGTTAGTGTTACCCAAAAAATAAAAGAGAAAAAAGGTTTAAGCTGATATTTGG
Source organism: Apricaphanius iberus (assembly GCA_028564705.1). Taxonomy (NCBI): domain Eukaryota; kingdom Metazoa; phylum Chordata; class Actinopteri; order Cyprinodontiformes; family Aphaniidae; genus Apricaphanius; species Apricaphanius iberus. The sequence continues at coordinate 637,307 of JAPXFQ010001700.1, read as the reverse complement.
AGTCACACTTGATATTAACTCAGGTGAGGTAAAGAGCAAAAATGTGAAGCATAAATGTTTTTATTAAAACTGATCTGTAGAAGCTCTGCCTCTGCATGATAAACCTGAAAAATGGCCTGTGCGGATAGAGATGACTTTAATGGCCTATATTGTCGGTTGCCTTCATTAAGATGAGCATGCTTTTTTATACATTTCATATATAGAGCAACAAAATATTAAATCAGAGAATATATTTGTTGTTTTATCCAGCTGAAAACTAGGAAACAGGGAATTGAAACTGTAGCCATAGCTCAGAACCTGCAAAGGAAATTTAACTCAATGAGTAATAGTTTTAAAAGGTAAAAGGTTTTAAATGACTGTTGTAGAATAACTTTGTTAAGTCCCTATGCTAAGGTTTTACGGTAGAATAACAACCTGGTTATGTTTTTTATTAGGGACGGGACTTTAACGCGTTAAGTACAGAAAAATAATGCGTTAATTTTTTTAACGCATTTTAATCGCACCTATTTATGCACCGCAGCTTTCCAGCGCTGGTGCGCAGAGAAAGGCGCAGATCCCGTTTCATGTCCGCTAAGCCGTGTGCTGCTATTCCTCCAGCAGCTGATGGACAGAAATTTAGCTTTCACTTCAGTTAAAACTTATGCTGCAGCTATTTCTTCCTGTCATGAAGGTTTTGGTGACAGAACGGTCTCATCTACTCTGTCACTGCGTGCGCTCTCGTGTTACGTGGTGCACACGGCTGCACTGGCGCTGCTTCCAGCTATTTCCTTTGGACTCGATCCTCCAGAGAATCTCAGAACAGCTCTTCAAGGAGGGATGATGGTGGTGTGCTTTTCCGAAATTGGCGCGTTTCCATTAGGAAAATTTCTTTTTGCAACTTCTTTGTGCAATTTCATAGGTAATCGTAATGCAGCTAGTAGAAACTACATCTCACCTTTCCCTTGGGAGTTTTCACATTTCCTGGGTATAAAAAGATTCCCCCATACATCAGTGTTCGGTGGACGTCTGCAACCATAGATCCAATGTAACGCGCTCCGTAAGGATCACTGCCATCCTAAAAGGATATAATGTGTCCGCAGGTTATAGAAGCAAGAAGGGAAATATGAATATCTTCGAAAATACCGTCAGTGTTACCTCAGGGAACTTCTTTTTTTGGAGGTACTCTGTGACAGCAGGCTCAAAGTATTTTGCATAACCTTCATTCAGGCTATAAATATTTCCCCGTTTCTTGATCCTCACGTCCCGCTCGACGAGGATAAATTCACCGATGGCCTGTTGAGAAAAAAGTGAAGAAGGTCATAAGTAATTATCAACAGACAAACATTAAAAAACAACTTTTATGTGAAAAACTGAAGGGGTACTGACTGGGTCGAGCATGAAGCAGTTGACTCCCTGACCTGTGGAGAGCACGATCATGGTAGCGCTTCCGTAGAGGGCGTAGCCGGCCGCCACCAGGTTTCTGCCCGGCTGTAGAGCATCCTTCTCACCCGGCTCATCGTCTGTGGTCTGAGGGAAGAGAATCAGAGTTTCAGCGTTAACTTTAAGGTACTGGTTTGACTGGTGGCATCAGATTATTGCTTAGGTTCTGCAGGTTACAGTAACTTCAATGTTAAACTTTTAGGCTTGTTTAAATTTAAGATGACAAAGCACATTTAAAGTATGTTCATTTAAGTACTTATTTAGCAGCTTATTTTAACTTAGCTGCTAATTTTAATAAGTTCATCAGAAGTTTGGCATCTAAAGTTCATCTTCTCTGTTGGCATGCAGTGCATTGTTTTTCCGTGTACATTACCAAACTTTAGTATATATTACAATATAAATAAAGATTTAGAACAGTTATTAACGATAGATTTAGTTAACTTTTTTCAGCCCAAACCTTTTAACCATATTGGATCTCTAGACATTTATTACTGTTTTTTGAATGCTATTTTATACAACTTTGCCTTGCTTGATCATTATGGCATAGATATTGGCCAAGTTGTGTATTTTCTATTGAATTGTAATTTTGCATAATTTTTTTATTTTTTATTTCTAGTTCTACATGTGTGTACATGCATTTGTTAATGCCACAATTCCTATTATTATTTATTTTATCACCAAGTTGTTGAAACACCTGTAAAAAATTTGTTATAATTTATTGCTTTCCAATTACTGAGAAGCTCCTGAAAGCATATCGATGTGAGAGTTCAGCCATTTATCATTACCTTTTTATAAATGGCGAATATAGTTCCAATCGAGACAAGACAGTCGATGTTGGAGGAGCCATCCAAAGGATCAAAGCAAACAATGTATTTTCCCTGAAAAAATAAAATAAAAAGAGAAATGACATAAAATGAATCCAACAGATTTAAATAAATATGAATAAGATTATTCCTTGTAGCATGACGATTTTACAGATAAATTCTCAAATACTTTCCCTCAAGCTTAAAGAGAGAGTATTAACCTCACCCAGGCAGTTGTGGGAATTATTCAATTGTAATAAAACTGTAACTGTGTTGTGTAGGCGTGGGCCTGCTGCTGGGATCAAGGGATACCAAGATTTTAAAAAGAAAATGCTCAAGTATTCCATCATATCATTGATAAGCTTTAGGTTTATTTTAATGAGATGCCATGGAAAACAAATGATTGTTTGGATTTTCCTGATGCACTGCCCCTCCCTCACGTGTTGTTGCACACAGCCAGTCATTTAGCTTAACGTGGGCTACTAAAAAAATGTATCTCATTGACAAATTCATCTCATTGTGCAGACACCAAAGAAGCATCCCTCCGAACTTATATTAAGGTATATTAAAAAAATTTTTTTAAACAAAGCTGAGAAGCTTCAAGTGACTGGGCGTTGTAACCAAGTAGCTCAAGTCAATAGCCAGTTCATACAAGCTTTTGAAACAAATGTATCTGTAATATTCTGTCCAATTCATGAGCTGCACGTTATAGTAGTTGGTACCCTTGCAGCAAAAAGTTCCTGGGTTCGAATCCCAGCCAGGGTTGTCTCTGTAGGATCTTTGCATGTTCTCCCAGTGGATTTGTGGGTTCTCTCCAGATACTCTGGCTTCCTCCAACAGCACCAAAACATAACTGTTAGACTAAGTGGTCTGTCTAAATTGCATGTTTGTTTGTCCCGTGTGGCTTTATGTTTGCCTGTGATGGAGTGGCGACCTGTTCAGGGTGTACCCCGCCTCTCGCCTGTTGACCTCTGGAGATAGGCACCACCCCCCCATGACCCTGCCCAATAAGGGGATTTAAAAAATGAATGGGTGTCCTGGTACCTATGTAGTCATTAGACTACAAGCTCTATGCAAGGAGAGAAAGCTCAGGCTTTGACTGTAAGCCTTCGAGGCTAGATTGCTACCAACTACACCACCATACACATTAACATTTATTATTCAATATATTATTGTAGCAGCAATACATATTTTACGTCTTAAACAGCAGATATTTTTTTCTTTTGTTTTGCTCCTGCCTTACCCTTTGTTCTGATTCCACAATGATGACCTTTTCGTTCTCTTCGGACACCAGTACGCAGGAGGTAAAGGAAGACTTGAGCATGTTAATGACCAGGTCATTGGACAGAATGTCCAGCTTTTTCACCTGATCACCTGTCACATTGATGTTGCCTGCAATGCCATAACTGATAGTGACACAAAAAGAACAAATCAGTGAACAGAGCTGGCCTAAGCCGTTGATAAATGGTTTACATCACATGCTTTGCTGCAACTTTGCTGATGGTTCCTTGTTTCTTTCGAGGAGTAGGCTAGTAAATAAAATAGAGCTATTGTTGGAGAAAAGTGCAACTGATGCATGACACTGCATTTCTAGTTAGTGAGTCCAAAAAAAAAAAAATGGTGCAACAACTGCAATGATTTAAGATATTGCCAAAGACTATGAAAGCAGATGGGAATGTTTGTTGAAAATAAACTGTAAGCGGGTTTGTCAGGTATGCGCTTCCTTATTGGTGCAAACAACCTGAATCTCCTGCTCAGCCAGTATGTCAACGTGGATGTGAATGGCTGACACATCAGTAGCAAACAAAAGCAGAAAATAAAACCGTGCGAATCGCATCAGCGTGTTGGTTTCACACATGAAAACTTTCTTTGTTTCGCTTGGTAACTCACAGATGAGCGATCCCCGCTTTGCGCACAGCGCTGGAGATGGCCTTAACCGCCGTGCCCATCGAGTTGAGCAGCGTGGTCAGCTCCCCCGTGCCCTTCGCCTTCCTGCCCTCCTCCATCACGAAGCGGGTCATGGTGACCACGTTGGTGTCGAAGGTTCCCCGGTCAGACATGGTGGTGGCTCGTCCTGTTTCCTGGGAAGCAGAAGTTGGAGGAAAGGCTGCAGGACTTAAATGCGCTGCGAGGCGGAACTCGGCGGTGCGAGGGAGAGATGAGGGGCCAATCCGGGGCTGCATGAGAGGTGTGGCCCACAACAGAAACACAGACCCGCATTGTGCAAACCTTCTGGAAGTAAAGAACTGATAAAATATCAGCAGAGGAGTGTGGCGAGAATAATAGTGGCTGCACACGTTTGGTTGCAAGAGTCTTTTCGCAACACAAGTTGTGTTCGCCTATTTTAGGGCAAAATAAAATAGTATATTGTGAAAAAATATTTACTCTTTAAAATGTATTGCTCTTCTTTCATTATTACACTCTTTGTCACTCTTTGACATAAAAAAAATCAAATTCAACCCTGAAATAAGTTGAGTAGAGACAAAATGCAGTAAATCGACCCTGGGCTATCTCAAAAAGATATTGCCCCCTAAATCTAGATAACTGGCTGCCATTGTCAGCGTCAACAACTATCCCCAAGCTTTAGAGTTAGCAGTGAATGAGTCTGTCATGTCGCTGTGGAGGAGTTTTGGTCCACTCTTCTTTACAGAAATGTTTTAATTCAGCCACACCAGAGGACTTTTGAGTATCTTTAAAGTAATGCCACATTACCTGAATAGGATTTAGGTCTGAACTTTGGCTAGGCAACCTCATAATTTCTATTTACTTACTTGTTTATTGATAATTGTCCGGATTCTGAAGAAGCAGAGGGTTCCCCACACCATCACGCTAACACCACCATGTTTGACTGTTGGTATGAAGTTCTACTTCTCAAATATAGTCAGTTATTCGTCTGATGTAACACGAAGAGAGAATTCAACATAGTTTCCCTTCTGTGGAAACATGAGATGTCTCAGCAGTGTTTTTTTGCCCTCAGAACTCTCCACTGATGCCATTTTTGATCTGTCTATGTTTAGCGTTGAATCACAAAGACTGACCAACTGAGACAAGAAAGATCAGCTTTATGAAAAAAAGTTTTAAATCTGCCAACAATGATTGGAGTCGTATTCTTTCTTTCTTATTGGCATGATGGGGGTTTTCTAAAGTTGCAACAGAAGGGGGACCTATAATTGTGGAACACAAAGGTTACTAGAAGACAACAAAACATATTTCTTAACGTAGGACTTTGTATCCTTTTTAAATATCTTTACGTTTTTTTTTTCAAAAAATGTTCTGTAATAAAATATACGTTTATCCTGATGCTGTCTTACACACCTTTATCTAATGACTCTAAATGCTTTCTAACTGTTTTATCAGTTTCTGCGTTCTGCAAACTGAACTCATTTTTCACTTTATTTTTTGTTGCATCATTCTAAAGCCATTTTCACAACCCTGATCCTTCTGCCCCGATATTTGGTATTTTAGATGCGTGCGCTCCAGCCATTCCGAGAAACCATTAAAGCACTTAAATTATGTGTGACAGCAAGAAAAGACAGAGCGCATTCAGGACAGTTGACCTATAACAGCAGGGTTCCTTCGAGGTGGTGTCATCTGGGTGCCTACCCTCCTAATTTTTTCTCTTGTAAGGAGTCTGTCATTGGTGCTACAAAATGCTAACTCTAAAGCATTATACTCACTGCCATGCTTCATTGTTGGGATAAGAGAGATCAATCCATGCATAATTCTTTGATATGTCAAATCCTTAAAGGGTCCCAGAGGTGCTGATACTTATTTATAGTGGTCAGAGGGCAGGAGGTGGAAATACTGTAGACAGGCCAAAAAGGCAGACAGCAATGCATGCTAACACTAACAACTATTCAAAGAGGCCAAACAACCTAACGTACACGTTGTTGGACAGTGGGAGGAAATGAGTACCCAAAGGACCAAATTACATATGGGGAGAGCATTCAAAAATCTACAAGGAAAGACCCTAGTTGGCATTTGAGCCCTTATTTCTGCAAGTCAGCAACCATAATGTCTGTCAGAGATAAAAAAAAAAAAAAAAACCTAAAAAAACCGGATATCCTTTTTAGCCTTAGGATGACAGATTTTGTGTTGTTTCTGATCTGTCAACTATGAAAAAACTAGAGTGTGATTAATAAAGAATGCTGTCCGGTAGCCTATATAATGTAGAGATGCGTTTATACATCTACAGGTGATACCATATTGTTAAAAAACAAAACAAAAAATGTTTTTGTCATTAATTGCGTGATTCCATGTTGTTAATTTGTTGAATATGGAAATATATGAACAACAATTTCAACAACTGTAAGAAATGAATAGTGCAGCCAACATGAAACACCACTGGTGTAGATTATTTCTCATTAATTTATCCATAGCAAATGCTTACAGAGGGCTCAAAAAATAATTCTACTCTAATTTTAAATGTAAAACCAAAATATAAAAAAGCTGAGTGTCATGAAAGCCTTATGGGAAAATATATATACAAATGTGAGCATAGTTCTAACAATTTTTAATTGCTCATTTTGTTCTTAAAAGTAAAAAAAAAAAAACTCCATCAAACGAAGGTAAGATAAACCCGTCACTAGATGGCGCTCTAAATCCGGTTTACTTCAGTTAAAGCGCTGACTGCTCTATCTGCTTTATGTGTGGCTTTAGTGGTCTGCATTTAGAATTTATCTCGAAGATAATTAACATATCGGCTTAGTTTTAAACATGTAATTCCGGCTACGTTTACTAGAATGTGTTGTTTCATTTTTACAGTGTGATGGAGGATATTTTTTTTTGAAGTTGTTCATATCAATCTGCCAAAACCAAGACACTCGTCCGAAGAGAAACTTCTCCTACGGTGGCCGTGTTGCCAGATATCACCTCTGACCTAAAGTAGGCAAAATCCGCTTTCCTCTTAATTTGTTCTATTTAACTCTCTTTTTCAAAAGTTACCAAAAACACATCTTGCGCGGAGTTATTTACCAATTCAACAGTAGGGCAACAATAGTTATTATTTCAGTTGTGGCCCGGTCAGTAGAAGTAGGCCATGCTGTCGGCAGGTAAGCTACACCTGTGTTCTTGCCTGCCTGTCTGACCTTCATCAGAGCCCGTCGCTCTCCGCCTAGCAGCAGCTACTGCGCATGAGCGTGGGTCACCTCGCTTCTGAGCCGCCGACCGGAGTGGACAGTACAAAGAAGCGGCTGGTTCTGCTGCTGACGGGACGTGCTCTGTGCCAGCGGGATAAACTTTAACCCTGTTCGAGTTTGTGGGAAGTTATTGGGTCACATATTGAGGAGCTGGAGCTCGAAGACGGCTTGTGGAGTTAACTTGGGGAAAAGGAGTTGAATTCAAGTCCAAAGAAAAAGAGGAGCAGCCGCAGCAGGTCGGGAGACACTTGGCGTCCTCCGGTAAGTTAGGGCTATTTTTATTTTTTTGTAGAATAATTTTAACTTCTTAAATTAATATAAATAAATGTAATGGTGGTTTGGGCTGCGACTTCCTTGGCTTAATTACTTTAAGTTTAATTTATGGTCAAAGCAGCGAGCAGAGCAGACAATCTCATTAAGCGCTGCTGCGGGTTAAGCAGGATTATGTTTAAAGTCATATGGTGTATGTCTCATTTGCACATCTTATTGGTCTGGCTCTGTTTTTTCTTCCCATCAAACAAGCTTCCCTGCAGGTGTCATGCAAATATTTCTCAAGTACGGCTGAATGGGCTGGACTTTTAGCTGCAAGAGCAGGACATTTGTCCTTACTCTTTGGAGATGCACAGATCAGACCTTTTCTGCGCCGATACCGATTTCCTGTCTCTTTTAACGTCTGTATGACCGACCCCCACCCCCCCAATTTTAATCATTGTTTTTAAACTGCGCAAAACTAATATGACATTCTCAAATGACCACAATGGCACAGAGTTTACTCAAATATGTACAATCACAATGTAATGTCATTCCTTGTATTTAAAACATAAGAGCAGCAATTTCCAGAGAGCTAAATTGACATGTATTTAATTTTTTTTACTATTATTATCAACATTTATTTAGTAGATTCTGATATTTAGAGCCAAATAAAAATGCAGGGAAAACCCCAACTAAATGGTGGTGTGAAAATTCTTTTTGTGCAGAATACTATAGTTTGTAGAGTAACTTTACTAAGTCATATATATATATATATATATATATATAGGCTGAACAGTATATCAGCACCAACATTGGTATCGGCCATTGTTAGTAAAAAAAATTTCACATATCGTATCGGTCCAATAAGTGAAACTAGACCGATATTAACAACCAATGTTTTTTCCCTCTTGTTGCTGTTTGTGCTTTAGCGGGGGAGGGGGTTGGCCACGTGGTATTTGTTCGGTCATGTGATAGTGAAGTCTTGAAAAAAGTGTAGGGAAATATGTATTTTGATTATCGGTCATAACGGCAGCATTGATATCGGATATCTTGCATATTTTCTGTGTGTGTATGTATGTATGTATGTATGTATATATATATATATATATATATTACCATTTTTAAAAAAAATCGGCAGTGAATATTCCAGCTTTAAAAAAAATTCCAGCTTTAAAAAAAAGTTTTTGTTTGCATCGTTTCTCCATGGAAACATTGTAGGTAAAACCTGAACTAACCACTTCATGTGCTCCTGCATAGAATATTTATATAATTTTAAATCCAAAGCAAAAAAAAAGAACTGTAATATTATTCCTGTATATGCATCCACATTTTTTCTCTCAGATTCTTCTGACTTTTATTAAAGTCAAATAAATTCATCAAAGTATTTCATGTTTGATGCGTTAATAAGCTGAATTGCCGTTATAGTACTTCCGATTTTTCGGTATTTGACCTTGCCATTCCGATCTGTGACTGAATGATTGGTGGATCTTTATCAAATACACAGTGGCTTTCACTAGTCTAATGTGGTATAAGGTGGAAATGATACCGGCGTACCCCGATTGCAAATTTGATCATGATGTAATCTATAGGTTATTCTTGTCCTGAATGTGAAAATCTTAAAAAAAGTCATTTTAACATAAAAACAGAAAAAATGTATGTCAAAATATAGATTTGAGGCCATATCGCCCAGCCTAAGCTGTGATCTTTAACCTTAGAAGGCTCATACTTCTTTCTCTTATTCCTTTTTCTTAGTGCCACACTCAGTTCTCACCTGAAGCCCAAAAATGCCAAAATGTATTTTCTTTCAGCACTTTAATTTTCTCTGCCTCCTCCTCACATTCTTTATTACATTAGGGTGATTGACCCACTCACAAAAGCTCTTTTATGGGACGCTGAAAGCGACTATAATCTACTGAAAAATGTTGCGCATAAGTGGAAACTGTTTTTCATATCTGGTGCCCGGATGGTCCAACGTACTGCTGGGTCCCTCTAGCTTGTGATGCACGGCCCTAGGAGATCCAGACCGTGATGGTGGTCCTTATTGTTCTGGTGAACGGCCGGGGTCAACCAAAGAGCTCCTCATCTTCTCTCCGACTCGGAAGCTTTTCCTCTTTTTCATCAGGGATGTTCTCTGAATTGAAAAGGGGATGGGGAAGAATATGAGTATTGTGAAAGCAGTCTAAAGGGATTCTTTGGCTTTCAATGTGGCGTTTTTGGCTTCTACCTGAACTCCGTTCTCTACTCCAGAGACTCAGAACCAAAGATTCACAGCAGCGCTTTTATCTCAGCAGTAAAAAGCATTCTTTCAGTGTAAAATTAGCTTAGGTTAGTAAGGGCCCACTTTTTTTCCCATCATGCTCTTATTCTTGTGTTAAATTGATATGCAGCCTGAGGTTTGGTCTTCGATTCATGTTTGCTGATCTATTTTTAGAAGCATTCTAAATATATTCTCGAGCTTCCTTTTTAGCCCTATTTTTAGGTACAACTTCATACTTGAATGCCATTGAAGAAGATGCATTTCATTCATGTAAATGCGCTTCAATGGGTAAAACGACTTCCTACCTTCTTAGTCGGACTTCCCTTTAAACCCCTGATGGGTGTAGAAAATATCAAAACGACCCCTTTTCCCTCTCAGGATCAGCTTCTAGATAAGTGTTGTTATTGGTAGTGTTTGGGCACGGTGCATTCACTGATCAGAACTGATCTGGTTTTGGCTTTTTGACGCTCTCTGTTATCAGTCGGTGTCTGAACGAGCTGCATATTTGCTCCTTCCGGTCACCAGGTGGGTTAGTCTGTGCTTTTCCAGGTGTGATAGATTCAGATCTGTTCCCCCATTCACCAAATCCTAACCATATAATTCCTTTGTACTTCCATTTTATCCACACACCAATTGTTTGATACCTGTGCGCATATCCGTCCCTTTTTTCTTAATACTTTTGTATTTTTTGCTGAACTATGAGACAAAAGTTGAAATTTGTACTGTAAAAGCCCTCCTAGTAGAATATGATATGTTATAGAAGACGAATGACTACATTTCCTTTGTGCAGACCAGGTGTAGTGCTAACTTAATAGTTTCCGTATTGGACCCTTTTTTTTTATATAATGGGGAAAAAAGTGTTTTGAAAAAATCTGAAGGTCGTCCATCATTTTCACAGATTAGAAGTTACAACTCCGACTACTTGGTGCTAATTCTCAGAAATGTTCAACTTCATTTCCAGAGTACAGGTAACTAAATCAATAAAAAAAAGAAGAGATTTTCATAGCAGCATAATCTCAGACCTGGACATCGTAGTCGATGCATCTCGCTGACTGGGAGTTGACTGGGAGTTGACAGCGCGTTGATGAACTATTTGGGCTTTAAAGCGCGGCGTTCCAAAGAGCCCGGTGTCATGCTGAAGGATTTCCTCCTGTTGAAGTAATAGTTTACAGTTCTGTCTTTCTGGCCTTTGAACATTGCAAATGGACAAATGTTCCCGGATTTCAAATCTGGCTGAGGTGGTGCTTAATTTCGGTCTCCAGCAGGGCAGCGGAGAGTGGATTCAGCCTCCATAACAATATGTAAATCCTCATAAAAAGTATTCTGTGTGGCAAAAATCCAAAAACCCCATGACAATGACCTCTGTAGCAATCTCACAATTTGATAATGCGCAGGTGGGTGCGCATTTCCACTCCATGTGGAGCGAGAGGAAGTTGTGAGATGGTGTGTTCAGGCCACAGCAGGTCAACTTTATGTTAAAATACAATCCTTTAATTTTATTTTTTATATGTAGTTTTCTTTTCAGCTTTTTCCGACATTTAAAATGAATAAAAAATAAATACTATAGAATATCATATAATTTGAAAAACTGACTTGTAAAAATAGATAATGACCAGATTTTTTCTTTTGACCCGGTCGGTCATAATGATGGACAGCTAAAAACATCTAGCCCAACCTCTGGTGTAGACTAATTGCAGATTTTGGGATATTATTCAAAGGCATCCATTGTCAAAGAGGATACACATTGCCTCCCAGGTAGCATTTCTGAGCTGTAGCTTCTATATAGGCTAACACGTTTAGCACAAAATGTGAAGGGTTCATATCTCCGCGATTCTTTCACGTAGCTGGTTGCTGGAGGCATTTTTGGAATCGACTGAGTCTCTGCTTTCATTTGCGTGGTTGTTTTTGTGTGTAGCACAAAGGATTGTTGCATTCGAGCCGGAAATGTGGCAGCGGAATTGACGAAAATATGATTTTATGTTTGCAAATATTTATTTACGTGGCATCCGAGTTGTGATTGTGGTTGGTAAAAATTGTTTAGATAGCCTTGTAGTGCTTTGTGTGCTGTTAAATTTGATGTGCATTATTGCTATTTATTCTGTAGTGTGAGTGTTGTTTAAGGCCTGTTAAAAAATTAAATAAAAAAGTCCCCCAATTGGTGGACTAAGCAACTAACCGATTACTAAATTAGTTGTCAACTATTTTAATAATCGATTAAATGGATTAGTTGTTTCAACTCTACAAATGTGTAAATACTTTGCCCACGTTCCAGTAATACAGAAGCAGGTCCCGGTCTACGTCCAGATCTGGCGTTGGTCGGCACATCAGGCTTAGCGGTGCTTCGAGCTGACATCTCTTGGTCGGTTGCACAGCCTCGGCGTGGACATATGGCTGCTGCTGCCTCTCATTTAACACTTCTGTGAGACGACCCTCCCGTCCACAACATCAAAGGGTCACCCAGCTCAGATGTGACTTACTCCTCCTCTATCCTATCACCTCTCTGTGATTAGTCTCTCATCCCTCCAGTTTCTGGTTTAGAAAAAAGAACTTCCTCTCCACACAGCTCATTTACTTTGCTTTTCTTGCTGGTTCACAGTTTTCAAAGACTCCACTGCTTTGTAATTCTAGGTTTGGTCAAACATCTGCACATACCTCTGCCCTACTTTTACTCCTGTTGCACATTTTTTTGTGCTGAAAATACAATATTTGCTATTTCTTGCAATGCAAGCACATATTTTTTTGCAACCATCTGTCCTTCACAGCCGTAGACCCCACTGGAAGCACTCTTACTGGTTTGACTGGAGGTGAAGGGAGTTGTTACAGCTGCTTGGGATTTGAAAGTGTGGGATGAAAACCCACATGAGCCTCGAGGACGGCCCTGTCATTACACGATCATGTAAGAAGAAACCAAAGCCCACAAATATCTAGAATGCGGCCGTTTGGAGCAGCGTCAACTAGGAAATGGCAGAAAGTAGCCTCTTAGCTTGAACTATAAAACCCCCTTGAAATATCAAAGTGTACAGGAAGCAGATTTAAAATGGAGAAATTGCTGGATTCAACAGAAAAGAAAAGAGAAGTCAAGCCTGTGGGAATCCTCCTAAGAGATTTCCAGTAACCTGGGATAGCTGCCAACGCGGCGCCACACTGTTTGCGAATTTGAGAGGAAGTCATTACCGTGGCGATCAAAGCGCTGGCAAAACTGTTTAGAAAATCTGTTGAGTCAGTTTTTTTTTTTTCTCGACTTATCGGCTTAACGGAGTCACACCAGTCTGAGGATCGAATTAGAAGAATCTCTTAAGTGGATTTGTCTTTCTTTAAAAAAAATTAAGTAGACTGCTCAATCTGAGGTTGTGATGAAACTGTACAACAAAACAGCATCCAGGTACATAACACATGCTTAGCTTTTCATTTGGATTACTGAATCCATGTTTCTTTTATTTGCTGATTCATTGTTTGTCTCGGTAGAGTGATGGAAGACGTGATATCATCCCTCGCCCTTTAACCACTTCATTTCCTGCAACTGATTTAGAGTTTAAGTTTAAAATAGTTACACTAAACCACGACATATGAAATGTTCCTCTGAATCAGTGTTGCTGCTGTTCTGTGGCACCAGGATGGTCAGGCTTACCTCTCTGGGATTTTTGTCTGATTCATTCCTGCGTGCTGCAGCTTGCGTAAGGAGGAAAACTGTTGCGGTGAACATGAATGAGTCGAGGGAATCGCTCGGATTAACCCTGCTTAAACCTCGAAGTGTGTTTCACAAAGATGTTTTGTTTCCTGGTATGTTAATCTGTTTCTTTCATGAATCCTTCTTCTTTGTGATTGTGCACTCTCTTTTTTTCGATATAAAAAGGACGATTATCACGGTTCATTGAAATTTGAATTTTTATCTTCTTGAAGTGTCATTTAATCTTTTTTAATAGTTCTTTTATCATGCTTTTTTTTTCCATCATTACACCAGCTATTTGTTGCAAATGTTGTGCTTTCGTAACTTCCGTTGGAGTCAATGAAGGTGATTATTCACTGGAAAGATGAGCTAAAGGGAGACCGCTCGATGGGGAAGGATTGGTTTGACATTTTAAGCAGAATAAAATAAGTGGCAGGAGCTGTGGTCAAACACAGAGCTTTTAGGTGCTCACTTAGCTTACCTGCCTGACCCAAACTTACATAAGGGAGATGATTTATTTAAATTTAGCCAAACACACTAATTCCAAGGTTAGACTTGTCTTTTTGTCAGTAAAAAGTAGGCTGTGTAGGTAATGTACTGTTTTGAAAAGAATAAAGATTTTTAAAAACAAATTTCATAAATTTATTTGTATTAGTCTGATAAATAAAACAGGGCTGATAATAACACATAATGACAACATACTTGACAAGCGCAGGCGACTGTGGCAACATGTTGGTCCAGGAGAAATGAATGCTGCAAAGCAATGACTCGATGCTGTTTCCCTAGAGAGAAGACTTATTAAACTAAGTGGGTTATTGAACTGAACTTAATGCACTGTTTAAAAGTAAGATTCAATTGGAATGCATGCATTCATGATTGAATTGAAATGACTCTTTTTGTCCCTTGAGATTATGTTTTGTAAAATTGTGCAATACAAATTGAACTGAATTGAAGCTGAATTGGTGTTTGGAATGGATGTAAGAAAATAGAGATGCTGATATATTGCGATATTGTATGTCACAATATTGTATTAGTATTCAAAAGCAATGTATCAATCTTTATTTTTTAGATTTAACCATTAACAATGATGGCAATTTCTGTTGTACAATTAAAAGTATGACCGCTAGTTGGCGGCTGTTTTCACAGTCTTTTTTTCAGTGGATCGACTAGATCTAGTAATAAAACCAGATGTGTTGTGTATGAAATGGTTCGGATTGTTTAGAATGCTGTGACAGTTTTTCTACAGTTAAATTCACTTTTAAAAATCAGTATAGATAGTCTTACTCTTAATACATCACAATATGTTGAATCCCCCCATATTGTTATTCATATGATATCACCAGATTGTTGCCAGTACACATCACTAGTGTTTGTAGTCAGGAGGGGCAGAGAGTTGGTCATTTGGTATTTGTTTAGTCATGTGACAGTCATAGTGATGCAGCACAGGATTATGGGTCATTTACCCGAAGCAGAGAAGCGTTGTAGGTGGTGGAGTCTCTTTTATCTCCATCAAAAGTGTAGGGAAATGTATAACAGATCAGCAAACATAGGCTATAACAGTAATATTTATATCAATATTGGCCCAAATTTTCATATCGGTGAATCTTTAAAATGTATGTAAATAGGTTTTTATTCAGTTCCTCTGGGCTGGTAGTGTTTGGAGCCACATTCCGTTCTTCCTGGAAATCTTTTCAGGTACGTCTCCACCATTTTTACACATCTAGAGCCTGGGTTTTGTTTTTTTAACAAGTTTACTTTAAACTCAAAACTAGTTAGACTTGGAGACTGTCTGTAAACATCAAATATCTTTTTTTTATTCAAGCCTGAGCCATTTCTAATGCATGGAAACGTTTGGGTCGAAACCATCCTGTTGCAGATCTGGGTGCATGTTTAGGGTTACAGCTTCTAACAGGTGACATTTGACCAGCTTTCCTGAAGGAATACATCCCCACAGGACAATTCTGCTACCACCATGTTTCACCCTGAGGATGGTAGTTAGGGTAAAGTCCCAACATCATTAAATTTAACTTGTTACAGAAAAACTCTCATCATGATGTGAAATTTTTCACTATAACCATAAACAATAAAATAAATACTCATCCCTAATCGTGCTTTAAACTTCCACACAACGTTGCTTAGTTCCCTGTTTGTTCATTAGATCTGATGTCTTCACAGAGCAGCTAAACTTATTCTGAGACTATTTAAAGTGAGATACACAGGTGGACTCTATTCACTACTTGTGTGAATTGTCAATTGTTTTTATTTAGGGGTATCGGGGGGAGGGTTTGTTTCCTAAAATGTTTGAAAATAATAAATCATTAGTTGGGTGCCAATTTAAATTTTAATCCATGAAATACAATCCCATTACAATACACATACGTTTGGGTTTGTATTGGGCATCACAACAACTGTTTTTTTTTTTTTTCTCTGTATGTTCAGACATGTGCTGCACATGTTTTGACAAGAAAATACCACAAAGTTTTGGATTAAACAAACTGATAAATACCAGCAAAACATTCACTCAGCCTCAGTTCTAAACAACAGTTGGCACGCACACTCTGGGGATGTCCGTTTACGGAAACCTCTCATTTATCATGATTCCCTGTACCACATCTGTACCTGCTGTCTGAAATGTAACTGTTTGTAGAAATAAATCCAGCTTGTTTACTGTAGGTCAAACGCAACAAGGCAAGTTTGGAGAGAATTAAGTCCTGAAATGATAGTGATAATCCTGCAGGTATGCAGACAAGCACAGACTCTGCATGTCAAGTTTAGGCATTCCACAGAAACGCTCAGCTTCACTATAGGCCAGACTCTACAGTCATGTTCTGGGGGAGCTAACCAGCTGTGGGCCCCTAGCTTGTGGTCTTCACCCTAATCTTGAGCTCCCTTCACAGAAAATCTGTTAGTAAATTGAGACTAAGGCTGCACCAATCAAAAAACCTAAATATCACTTTCTGTCAGATGAAACAAGTTGATTTTATAAATCATCTCATCGATATGAGGTGTCTGTATCATGACTGTGGTAATAACTGTAGCTCAGCACAGTTTAAAATGAGGGTTTTCTCCCAATTGGCCTTAAGTGGATGGATAATTTATTTGGTTCAAATGCTGTCAATTCTTCAAAGATTTGCAAACACCTGTAACCTTGCTCTGCAAGATGTATTCTCGTGAGATTTGGAGTTTTCCAAACTCAGGAGAATCTATCTTGTACCGCTACAATCAAAACCGTCCGACCTCCGACCCATTTTTGACTGGGCCAATCGTTTGTCAACATTGTGATTTGGGGCGGGAGTTCAGTCGTGATGATTGTATCAACTGCCCAGCTAAGACGAACAAACATGGCCGCACGGGATGACGCTCGAGTAGAAGCGGCTATTGAATCGGTTGTAGAGGAACTGGATACTATTTTGTCGTTAAAAAGTGAGTAAACGGAACCACTTTGTGAAAAGTGAAACAAATATGGCTGCGCTGGTTGACGCTCGCAGGGAAGCCAGTGCCAGGTGGGCGCTACCTGCGCGTCCTCCAATCAGCTCAAAGTATTCTATCAGCTGGCCCTCCCTCTTTCAGACAGTTTCTGCTGCCGAGATTCCAGATCCAGTAGGCTCGACACGGGTTTGGTGGTATGCATAGATCTGGCTGATGCCAGGTTAAAACGCCTGAAGATGAGAATGAAATTACTTGTACTAAAAAGTTTCTTTCCTACTTTTCGTGAAAACGTCACGTTAAAGATGAAAAACAAGAGCTCTTTTTAAATTCTGGTTGCCTTTTAATTTAACTTGACAACGTTTTTTTGTATCTATGAAAAATTCAAATCATACTCCCGTCAGGTCGCTGAAGTGTCAGGGGTTGTATACTTCTACCTGTAAACCCCAACGCTTACTCCACTTCACCGTTCTGCTAATCCTCCTCCTCATATTGGAGCTGTGGCCTCCATCGTCTGCCATGAAAGCAACTGTTTACAGCACAGAAAAAACAAACCTCAGAGCCGTGTGGCCCATAGCTACCAGTCTCCTCATGTTACAGCCTCCATCTCTTGCATGCTGGTATTGTCAGGTTACTGTGTGCGTGCGTGTGTTGTTTTGTGAGGTTTGGCCGCAGCTCCGCCGTGCCAGGAAGCGCTCTGTGACGTCCCCCACAAAAAACCCGTCGTTTCTCCGTGGGATGTTTGTCGGCTGTCTAGCAGAGTTGAGTTCATTCTTGAAGCTTTGAGACTCTTCTGATCTGAAGGACGTGAGTCTGGAATCTGGTGAGTCTGAGGGAGTGGCAGTGTTTACCAGAGACATATTTTGGGTTGGTGTGTTGAACTTTTATCACTTGGAAAAACAGGAAGATAAATAAACTTGCTATGTAGAGGGCGCTTGATGTTCTAGATAGCTTATAAATTAGGCTAATTACAACCATACCAGCTGATTGTTTCATGAATATATTTAAATCATCCTTACTAAGATGCAGAAAGCTTTTAGCGTACTAACCTGACTGTTTCATTGGAAGGTAGGGTTCTGGTTATATCTGCACAGTTTATAAATCACATTATCTGTGCATAAAATAACACAAAAGTAATTCACTGTGTGCATGCATTATGCGTCAGTATATATCTGATTTGATATCTCTTCATGATTTCAAAATTTTCAGAAAATTGTGCAGAACCAATTTATTTGTGTGTGTTCCATTACACCCTTGATATCTAAAGTATATTTAGCCAGTTGAAGGCAGTATTTTGTTAGAAAAAAATTAGAAATAAAAAAAAAAATGGGATTATTCATACCGCTATCTAATTTTTTAGAAGCAGCATTGTAATGAAATATTGTCCTGAAATTGTGCTGCTCTTATTCTGGTAGATCTAAAGTTTAACAGCTAGTCGGATGGTTGTATCCAGATTACTTTGGCTTAAGACAAGTTGAATTGAACTCTTCAAAATAAGGATGCAAATAAAACATTTTATCAAACAGGATGAACTTGCACATGCTCTGTTTTGTGCACTTGGTAAGAAGACAATCTTAATGAAATTAAATAGAAGAGTTGCTTGGTTTATATCTTTATCTATTTTGAGTACAGAAATCCTATTGTAGGGTCTGAATGTGAGATGAGTGACTTAACAACTGTCTGCTAAAAATGGAGAAAACCCTCTAAAGTTAATGTAAGCAACAAAAAGTCAACCCAAAAGAAACCAAAGGTTTATAGTGCTGTCTAAGAATATTAATACAAAGTTGAATGGAAGAAAAAAAAGGGAGGTTGAAAAACTTATACAATAGACTGGCACTGGGGATGTCCTGATCTGATCCCATTATTGGAAGTTAGGCCAATCATGTGGACCTTACCCCCCAATTAGGACTCAGATATACATGTATATACATATATTCTAATTTTTACGTTTATTCAAAGGTGTATGGGAGTATTTTTACGAATTTGAGGAGAGAAACTGATTTCCCCCCTTTTAGAAGAGTCACAACAACAAATCTTTCCGTGAAACTTATCATATAGATGTAGATGACTTATTCTAGCAGTAATCTGAAATGCATTTCTCCAAATAGCATGCCAAACTTACCGCGGTGGAGTTGTTTGAATATTCGACACACATCCATTTCATTACAGTGGAGACTGCCTCCAACATCTCACCAGGAGCTGCGCTCATGGAGGGGATACAACGGCGCTGAAGGCTCGACCCTGAAGGCGGTGGTTTCGGTTAGGGGCCACCGCTAAATTTCCCTGCAGCACAGAAATGAACTCAGTATCTGTGTGAACTCCTGCCAAAGTAACCACAAACTTTAGCCTACCTGCTGGGTAGAAACTTGGCGATAAAGAAATCAATGGAGAGTGCAGCACACGCCTTCATTTGAAAAAATCTTCTTAAACCACTCTGATCTTGTTTCTCTCTTCTCTCTCTCTTCTGAGCCCTTTCTCTTCTTCTCATACACCTCAAAGACTATTTTTCTCTACCGACTCCGCCATTTTAAAACAATCCATTAAGAATTGCGAGGCAGAATAAATGGATAATGGCGTAGCAGTATAGATAAACATGTGAGAGTGCACATGTGGATGGAGACTCTCAGGATGTTTGACGATTAGGAGGACCAATAGTGTAGATTATCCTCCTGGAAGAATGAGATCCTCCACAATAACTTTTAAGTTGAGGTATTGTTCGTTTCTACATTAGACTTTTTATATTTACTGTTGCGCTAAAGTCCAAAACTGAAACATTTATTACTTGATTGTTCAAGCCACCTCAAAGAAGTGCTCTTTTAAGATATGCAAAATGTTAAAATAATGTGAATCAAATTTAAAAAAATAAGGAACATCATGGGTCTGTTTCTTCGCTGTTCTTTATTCTTTTTTTATGTATTATTGAAGTATTGGATTGTGACTCTGTATTGGTAGATACTCAAAAGTTAAATGACTCGTACTCTAGGGCAAGAACAGCCTGATTGGGACATCCCTAACTGGCACAAATGCTAAACAAAAGGTGTAGACTGCAGCTGAGGTTGGTGTTTCAAAAGCCACACCACACACAGATGTAGGACATGAGGTTCAAGTTCCACATTCCTTTAGCTACTTTTGAAACAAAAAAGATGGCCGGGAAGATGCCAGGTCCTCCCTGGATGAGGGAGAAAAAGGACTGGAGAGTCACATGAAAGTCCTCTTCGCTTTTATAAATTAAGGTATTGTAGAAAGAATGGAGTGGCACAGAATCCCAGCTGCTTAAGGTCCAGTGTCAATTTTTCAGTCTAAGGATTTGGGATGCAGTGTCATCTGTTGGTTGTGGTCCACTGGTCTTTCTAAAGTCCACAGTTAATGCACCTATCAGGACATTTTAAAGAAACCCTTTCTTCCCCCTGCTGACTAGTTTAAAGCTTTAATTTTCCAGAAGGACTTTGCCCCGGTCCACGCTTCCAAACGTACCAAAAGTTGGTCTAATGACCATGGTGGTCCTGGCCTGACAAGAGCCTGATAGAGAATCTATGGAGTCGAAAGTAACAGGAGTCTCCAGAACCAACAATGCACACAACCTGAATGCTGCTATTAAAGGTTGGATACGGGACATGAGCATCACGACATGTAGTTTATGTAGGTTGTAGTTGCAATAACAAAAATCATCATTCCAGCCGTTGGGTTGCCTGGTTTGTTGCCGATACGCCCAGTGACCAACCTGAACCGTGTCCAGTGAGGAATATATTTTAGAGGAGTTTAACTGACAGCTAACGTTAGCCAAGTTAGCAAATGAGTTAGCTTACCGATCCAGGAGGAAAGTGGCTGTTTCCACGTATATTTGATACCGTGGAAATGTCCATCTAGTGTAGACCTCACCTAAACTACCTTAGTTTCTGTTGTTCTCCATTCATTCCTCTCCTGAGACGGATAAGAATATCTCCTGGTCTCTGAAGCAGCTTCGTGACTTCCTGACTCTACCATTTTTCCCAGTACCAGACAAATGTTGCCGACCGTGTAGTTGGAGCATTTAGACCGCATCTATCAACCCGCAACCCACGACCGCTACTGGCTGGCAGAAATAAACATAACTTCATTGTCGTGCCCATTTTTAAAGGTACATTTAATTATATTTTAATATAAATTTAATTTAAGGAAATGTTTTACTTTCATTCTGCATCCCTCTAAATGTCCAGTGGAACATTTTATGATATTGTTCCATATTCAAACTTTAAATTAACCTGGGCTGCCTGAACACTCAGCAAAACCACAGGCTGATCACATCCGTGCCATTCCGCATTAATGCAGTAATACATGCAAAAGGAGCCACAACCAAGATATAAACATACAGAAAGTCGTTTCATTCAACTAGGCATGTTCTAATTTTCCAGCAAAGTCATTATTCATATTGTATGAACACACATTACAGGTGTTTCACTTATTGAATAGTAAGATTAGGATTTCACAAATGTTCTAATGTATACAACATTTAAATAATTCTAATATTGAGTAAAGACCAGAATCTTTATTTGCTGAAAGCCTGAAAATCTCAATTTGTTTTAATCATGGCTGTGTGCTTAAAAACTAAACCAAACTCCTTGTATAGTGTCACATGCATGCAAGTAAAAGGAATCTCTGTTGATGCCTTCAGGTGAAGCAAGGATGTTGGGTTCTTAAAACTCAAAATGAATTTGAAGTGATTTAATAAAGTTTGACTCACGTTATATTCATTATTTAGAAAACATTGTCAAGTGTTTATTATGTTTAATCTATCCGTCAAGACATCTGTTATGCCTGCTTGTACTGAGATCCCTTCAAATTTCCAGTGGATTATAAACATAACTTAATTTATTATTTTTTTTAGAAAATAATTGAAATATACTTTTTAACTGCTGAACAAAGTTTAACTGAAGTGTTCCGAAAACATACTGAGACTTGACTTTAATTTTTTTTTTTTTTTGCATTTAGAAACCAAACATTGACCAAGCTACACTATTTATGTGCTGCCGCGGCAGAGGTCGGCTGCGCTCTTGCGTGTTGATTTACATTAATCTGAAAGCTGCGGAGTGAGGAAGTAATTGTGCACACGTTTAACATCCTAGTGGAAGTAATTAACTGGATCTCTGGAACCACAACCTCTGATGTCTTTAACAGATGGCAGCAATGCTTTCCAGACGGCTCAAAGTAGAATCAGCAAGAGAAGCCGTGGGTGTCGATCCAATGCAGATTTTCATGGCACAATTCTAGACTTCCAGTGAAGTTTTAAGAATAGAGAATTGTTTCTTTATCATTAAACAGCTGGAGGTCACCACTGGTGATTTGAAGTCCTACAAAATTACTTGTTCTTTTGGCTCTCTGTGGAAGCGCTGTCCCGAAGAGGTCCCAGCGGTTCTCAGGAAATTATTTCCTCTTGTGGTTAGCAGATTTTTTTACCACAGAGACTGACTCCCTGCTGACACCATTGATCTCGTCTCCTCTGGTGAAAAGCTTCTGTATACATGAAGTCCTGCTGTCTGTAAAACATATGGAAAGTCTACGTCTAATATCCCAGACTAAATATGAAAGAAAAAAATAATCTTGGGGGCTTTTCATCAGCACACAGATGTTTGGGTTGAACACTGAGTCTGGTTTAAAGTTTGAAGACCTTTTTCAGTTTGGTGTTCAGTGTCTGTTGGGTTTGTAGATGACTTTATCCCTAATCGCTGAGCTGGTGTGGACTGGTAATGGCTCGACATCCTCTCCGGTTTCAGTTTCCAAAGATCTGTCGCCATGAGAACACTGTGCACAGGTTCTCCGAACCGGCCAGTCGTCTGTGAAGCATTGACCCAGTCTGTGGCCTTAGTCAGCTTTATATATTTTTACTGATACAGTTAAGACTAGATATTAACATTTTAGAAAAAACAAAAACATTTTCTTTACCTTTTTAACCTTTCTTAACCTTTTTTAGATCAATACATTTTGATACATGTTTTGTATTTGAAATATCATTAAAACCATTGTTTTTTATTGCTTTAATCAAAGTAAGAAGTGTACATACACAAAGTTGATTGTGTCTTTACACAAAAAGAAAATTCCAGATCATTTCTGAGCTTAAGAAGCTTCTGAATAGTTAATTGATTCCATTTCAGTTACTTGGTAACACACGTGTGGATGCAAATAAAGGCAAATGGCATAAAGGCATATAAACACTCATATATTGAGGCAATAATACGCATTGAATGAAATACGGGAGTGTCCAACCATCATGCTGCTTGAGAAGGAGACGAACGCAGAGTCCCAGAGAGGAGCATTTTATGGTGAGAAATGTGCGAATCAACCCCAGAACTACAGGACAAGACCTTGCGAAGATACTGGCTGAAACTGGTAAGACAGAGTCTCTGTACAAAGTAAATACCAGTCCTGTACCACCATGAGCTCAATGGTTACTCTGGGAGCAGGAAGCCATCACTTCAAAAATTTCTGAATTTCTGTAGACATGGAAAAATGGAACCATTTGGCCGTAATGATAAATTGTGTATTTGGAGGTAAATGGGGGAAGGTTTGAAGCCTCACAGGACCATCCCAACTGTGAAGTATGGGAGTGGCAGCATCATGCTGTGGGGCTGTCTGGCTGCAAAAGGGACTGGTTCACTTCACGAAAAAGATGGCATCATGACAAAAGTAAATAATGTGGTCATATTGAAGCAACGTCGTCAGCTAGTAAGTTAAAGGTTGGGGTCAAATGGGTCTCCTAGATGAACCATGACCCCCAGCTGACCTCCAGATTAGCTACGGCGTGGCTTAATAACAACAAAGTTAAATGGGCGTCATGAAAAAGGCGAGTGCAAGCAAGAAGGCCAGGAAACCTAACCCACTTCCACCAGTTCTGTCAAGAGGGGTGGGCCTAGATTTCAGCAAACTATTGTGAAAAGCTTGTGGAACGAAACCTGAAACGTTTGAGCCAATGAAACAGTTTCAGGGCAATTCTACCAAATACTACGGAAGAGTATGTATACCTCTGACTATGATGGGAAAAAAAAACCAAAAACAATTTTGTCTTTATTCTAACATTTCAAAAAATAAAAAAACAAATGTTTACCCTGATGTGTAACTGTAAAGAAGAGTGTGTGTGTGTGTGTGTGAAGTCTTTGTGAATATTTGGTTTCAATTAAACTTATTGATATTTAGGTTTTTGCAAAATTTGCCCCAGGATCACCATGAAAAGTTTGTGACATTATCCTATAACTGTTTATTCACGTCTGCAAAATGTTAAAAGATCTTACGATGGCGATACTGTTCTAATATTGCGAGGATGTTACATATACCTTTTTCTTATTTCCTTTCTCTTTCAAATGTTCTTCCATGACTCTGTGACCTTCAGCATTTTGGACAGTGTTGGATTTTAGAAGGTCCTTACACATTTGTGCTCTTTAATGCTAACCCATGTCCATTCTGAAAAGTGTTGTTGGGTAGAAAATCTGTTTTCTGAACAGTAAATTCACTCTTTGGAAAATAATTGAATTTCTTTGTTTTCCAACTTGTGAGTCACCAATTGTGACTGGTTAATTAAATATCTAAATCTGGTTGCCAGTGCATCTCTAAGTGCATATATGACAGCAGCAGTTTATCTCCTGCCTTATTCTTGGTGCAGCCTTCCTCCTGTCCTGTCTTGCTCTTTTGCATATTTGGTGTGACATCTGCCACCAAAGCTCTCTGCTGGCGGACACAGATTGTTCCCATCCCTCTAGTCAGGCTGAAATAATAGCAGCGCTCAGGTCACCACTCAAGTCAATATTTGTTCATGGACAGCGCCTGCTGTGCAGGAGCTGACTCTGTTTTAGTGAAGCTTAGTGATGCTAGCTTTCATTTACCCTACAAACATGTTATAATCATGAATGATAAAGGCTTCAATTATCTTTAGGGTCCAGCTTTATTTTTAGATTATTCAGTATTGTTCTGAAGTCACAGACATTGCATTATGTTTTTTGTAAAGTTGGATTAATAGAAACAAACAAAATGTCAGTAACAGTGTCTGGAAATGTAGTTTTTTAGAGGAAATTTAATATTAAAATTATACCTGACCAATATTGTTTTTGCGTTCAAACAATTCTGTCCCGTAACATGTTTGGGTAAGGTTTTCCGCCCGGGGTGGTGATGGCCTAGGAGCCACCATAAGGCCAAAATAAAATTTGTCATTTGGCAATTCTAGAATCAGAGGTTTAGGAGTGCTGAGCACTAAGGCTGAACGATTAATTGCATATGCAATTAAATCGCAATTTGGTAAAATGCGATTTCTTAATCGCAAAGGCTATGATTTGACTTGATCCTTTATCAACACCTAAAAACATCACACCACCATATATGAGAGTTGCACGGCTAAACTGACCGCCACCAGTGTTTAAATTTCCAGTAAACAAACTTCCAGCCTACAGGGATCGCTGACCGAGCTGTTTAAAAGAATCGCTCCTTACGAACATAAAAAAACGGCACACGGAAATAATTCGTGCTGTAACGGGTTTTATAGCCAAAATTATGCTTTGTTAAGCATGATGAATAAGCTAGGATTCAATCTCACACACACATTTTAGCCACATTTTACCTGCGCTGTATAAAAAAAGCAGACAGAAAGCTAAATGCACCAAAAACAGCGGAGTATTTGGCAACAACTGACCAGAGATCAAACCACTCTACAGAGCCATACCAGAGTCTGAAAATGCATTAGATCGATGGACAATTAAAAATCTGAGCTTGTTGCTTCAAGCATCCTACTTCCTGGATAACCACACGGAGAAAAACATTGCAGCCGGAGGGAATTACTTGCTGGGATCAAAAGGCAGAAAACCTTCATTGCAGAACGACACCAATGACCATCAGGTGTGATGATTAAAAGTAGATAAAGTTGTTAATATTTGCCTTTGACTTAAAATAAGTCTATCTTATGGAATAGAATAAATTATGTCTAAAAATCTGTTTATAATACTCAATATTATTGCTTGCATTAATTAAAAAATGCATGACAAAAGCCCCACAAAAAAATTGCATATTCAATCGCAATCGCAATATTGAAGAAAAAAAGATCGTGATTAGATTATTTTCCAAAATCGTTGAGTCCTACTGAGCACCCAGAGAGCTTTCTGCCCAGGCAAGATAAATGTAACTGTTTTGTACACGTTAAAGGTGTAGGGGAGGATTTGTTTCAAATTTCAGAAAAGAACCGCCCTCTCCACTTTTAGAAGAAAGAAATGCACAGTCGCAACAAGGAATCTTCACGTTAAAGTCTCCATATAGATCTAGATAACTTATTCTTGTAGTAATCTGAAATGCGTTTCTCTAAATAACATGCCAAACGTACCGCGGTGAAGTTAGTTAGATATTGGACACGCATTTGTTTCTTTACAGCAGAGATTCTCTCCATCTCACCTAGAGCTTCGCTCATGGACCGGATACACCTCTGAAGGCTCACTCCTGAAGGCGGTATTTTCGGTTATGGACTGTCGCTAAATTTCCACACATCACAGAAAAATATCTGTGTGAACTCCTGCCAAAAGCCTGCCGCACACGAGAGCAATCTGCTGAGCTAACAGTAATTCGAGGCCGTTTGCTCAGCAGATGACTCGCTGTGTGCGCATATTTTTTGGTGAATTTTCTGCCTCATGAAGCGCTGAGGGGAAAATCACACAAGTCTGATATTTTTCGCTTCGCGAGGCGAGAACCTCGCTGTGAGCCGTCTGCTGAGCTGAAATATTCAAGCGACCAATCAAAACGTGGTCTCCGATCACATGATTCCAAGATGGCAGCCCCCACCCCTTACCTCTGAAAAATGAATGAATCAGATATCGAGCTGGATGTGGAGGAAATGCTGCTACTCATTCTGTTGACGAGGCGTCGTTGCATCATATAAACGGGTATAGTCTGGCGAAATTTCCACGAGTCTTTATCTTCAAAGTGTAGCCTTGTCCGTGGGTTGCGATCTTGAAGTGAAAAATATCCAACCTGTTTGGTTTTTACCGCAGCGCCTCATGAGGCAGAAAAGTCACAAAAAAATCGACACACACAGCGAGTTACCTGCTGTGTAAACGTCCTCGAATGACTAACTCATTAGATTGATCTCGTGTTCCCGAGCAGAAACCTGGTGACAGAGGAATCAGTGGGGAGCCCGACCTCTGCAGTCAGTACACGCCATCGTTGGAAAAAAACCCCTCTTAAAATCATTCTGTTCTTGTTTCTGTCTTCTAAACCCCTTCTCATCCTTTCATACGCCTAAATGACTCCTTTTCTCTATCGACTCACAGCCATTTTTAAACAATCCAGTGAGGCAGAATAAATGGATAATGGCATACTACAGATAAACATGTGAGAGTGCGCATGCAGACTCTCAGGGTGTTTGACAATTAGGAGGACCAATAGTGTTGATGATCCATCCAGAACAAAGAGATCCTCCACAAAACAGGGTATCCAACGTTGATGGGCATCCAGTCACTTAGCTACCCTGAAAACGCCTATGAAAAGTAACCAAGAGTGATCAGACTACCAAAATTCATCCAGGTCAGTAGTCAGTGGGGTGTAGATATGGAAGTGGGGATGCAGTGAATGTAATTTGAGAACTAGTCCAGTTTTTAGCTTCATTATGTAGTTAGTTTCTTATTAAATCCATAAAATGAAACGATTATTTCACACAGTTAAAACAGGTAAACCATGCTTATCATCAGCATATTTATCAATGTTCAGATTTCTCCACCAACTTTGGTTTAACAGGTTTAAACTCCCTTTGTCTTCCATGTGATTTAAGTTGAGAATCTGTCTCACCGCTGCCACCTTCATCTGACTAAAGACAACTCTATGCAAAAACAGCAATTATAAATCATTCTGACATGACTGTAAAAATACTTTTTCTTCAACGGTCAGTCATATAAAAAAAAAAGAAAGATGATTCAGAAAATTCCCAGAATGCGGCGGGAGCTAATTCCTTGTTTTGGTGGAAGTGGAGGTTCTCCCTTCGAATGGAGGACGGCCATAATGCCACAGTGTGTTCACTGGAATGCTGCGGCTATTGTCGGGCGGGATGACTCCCACCAGCAAGGCAGCCCCTCCCTTCACCCCCTCACTGACAGCACAGTACAATGTGTTGTATTATGCCTTTGAAGGCATGCTACTGTTTCCATAGCCTATGACCCTGGGGCTGAGAGCTGAGGCCAAGATAATGAAAAGGATGACAGTCGCGTCCCACAGTTATTACGGCCTTCCTCTGCTCAGCTCTGGCTGGGAATTTTTAACACTCTCTAGCAGTTTTTATTTCTGTATTTTTGTCAATTGCTTAAAGCTAATAAATATATCCGTATGTTTCATCTTTATTCCAGTTGAAAGAAATCGGACTGAGAAATGTGGTCAGGTGGAAAGCTAGAAGGGCGGTCGGATTGAAAGGTGGGACTAAAAAGGGAAAGAAGGGGTTATTTTTGGAGGTTTGTACCTCGTGCTGTCAGAAACGCCTCTCCTTCCTCCCCCTGCACACTTTTTATCTCCCCTTCTCTGAGTGGAACAAATCATTTAGCTAATGGGATTAATCCTCGCTCTGCCTGCCTCCCTCCTTTCCTTCCTCGCTTGTCTTCTTTCTTTTCTGAAGATCATTCTTTAGTTCATTTTTTTTTTTTCTACCTAGATAAAAACCAAGGGGTTCAGTTCAATGAAAAGAGTTGGGGAGGGAAAACTGAATTAATGAGAATTAAATGGAGGATTTGAGAGCTTCATTCACCTCTCTTGGCCTTTCCAGTAAACTCTTTTTAAAATCGGTTTTCTCTTTCCTTTTTCTCTGGCAGTGAAAGCTAAACAAACTCCTAATCTCTGTAATTTGTTTGCCTTGTTATCACTAAGAAACCAGAAACAGAAGAGATGACACAGTTCTCCCAGATTACTGGGCTTGATACCCTTGATGATAAGAGACGCTGAAGCCCGTTAATCAGGCCGAATCAGTGATGTCACCTCTTATAAGCGGGACGGTCCTGACCTCTGCTTGATAAACAATGAGGCCAGCTGAGGGTGTCACAAAAGAGAGCCAGCGTCTAGGTCAGTGAGGGGTGAGGTGCTCAGCAGATGGACGTGAATATACTTTAAATTACATTAAAGTTCTCTTTTTTTATACTGAGCAGGAGCAGATAAAACAGCAATAAAAAGAAATTAATTGTTTCTTGGTTTAAAAAAAAAGTTAGCCTTTGTGATGGAAAATTTGATTTTTGAAGGAGCGGAAAACGTGACCTTGCTCCGTCTGTTGTAGTTCTGTTTTCTGTTTGGTGCATTAAATAGACGAGCTCAAAAAACAAAATTATACTCTGTGATGCGATCACGAGGAATACGATTTTAATACATTTCAAACGAAACCAAATACTCAAAGTTGTGGGTTTTCACGAATGGAATAAAGGTTTGCCTGTTTCTTTAACCCCTGCTATGCTCAAGATATATATAAGTTGAGACATTCTGTCTGGGGCGTGAAGCGCGTCCAGAGTAGCAATTCACAAATAAATTGAATTATCTTTTTTTTCTTTCTTTTTTCGTCAAGTTTTTATTTCTACAGTGATTTATTATATGTGGAAGATAAAAGAAAATCATCCTATAGGCCTATCAGGATGTTAGAAATTTATTTTTCAATAAAAAATACTTTACTGCAAAGCGAGCAAGGATGAACTCTACTAACCCTAAAAATCAACTGCTGTCAAAATGAACAAGATAGTAACTAAGGATGGACACAAATTAAAACTAAATTAGGGCAGGGCAATTTTGAGAAAATGTTTTTTGTTTGTTTTAAAATTTATTTAACAACAAATATATGACAGGTTTAAACTGGTCTCGTCAAAAAATGTCATAGTTTTTTCTTAAATGTCTTAAATTTTGATTGTACCCGACAGTTTTGTCTTCTTTGGGTGATTTTGGGGAAAGCCACAGTAGAAGGGAGCAATATAAAAGGTATGAGGTAGAAACCATATAAACTTAGCCAAAGGTAGAGATTGTGACTACACCGCCACACTGCAATTACTTTTTTTGATGATGTCATCAAGCTGTGGCTAGATACTTCAGGATGAACACTGATTACATTGCAAGTTTAAAAATTTGTTTTCCATTTAATGAAAATAAACTGTTTTATGTGCAGATTTCTTGTTCTGCAATATTAGATTAATAGATAAGTAACCACGAAAGCAGAGAACTTTGAATTTAATTTTCATAACATGTAGCTTTTACTTGATTTAAATTATCCTCACTTTTATGTTGTGAGGAATTTTGTTGCAATATTTTGGAGAAAGAATTGAATATTTTTCAGGCATTTTGCAGCATATAAATATTAATGACATTTTAACTTTTTTTAGACCTTTTTTAGTAGTTGTTCTGCTACAATGTATTTGAAAAGGGAGCATGTTCATAAGCAGTCATTTTGACATAAATATATTTAAAAAAAGGAATATATATCGCAGTACATATGGGTACCATACATGCTTTAGATTATATCACAATATAGATTTGAGACCATATCGCCCAGCCCAAAGTCACAGCACTTCTGACTGCTGGAGTTATTGATTTATACATTTCCAGTTAACCTATAGTTACAATTTGGGAGGAAAAAGGAACAACTTTAAGATTTATGTCAATTCAGTTCATTTATATAGTGCCAATTGATTAAAGATGTCATCTCAAGGCATTTTACAAGAAAAGTCACTTCAGTACAATACATACATGTGCCCTTGTCACTTTTCCCTATTCAGGCATGACTGCTGTAAATAAAAAAGCTCTGTTTTTGAATTTTATGTTAATTTGGTGCATTAAATAAGTGCTGTTTAGCCTGGTGGGGGGCCGAGAAAAGCGTGGCTGTTCACCAGGCTTATAAAGCAGTGGGCATTATATATTATATTAAAGAGGTAGGTTTCTAATTTACATTTCAGTTGCAGACTTGTTTGTCGTCCAATGACACTCTTGAGGTAATTTGTCCAAGGGAACACCCAGCTGCACCCGGAAGCCTAGCGGTATAAGGATTCAGATAGCATCTTCAATGGGACACATGTTATGTTGAAAGGCTGCTTCGTAATCGCCTGGTTGACAGCCACAGAGTGTAGCAGGTGTCTTTTTGTCTACTGGACATGGACTGTGACAGACACCCCCCCCCCAAAGGTGATAAAAATTTTTAGGCATATTTTTAAGTATTTATGCATTTCTTTCCTTCCAGAACCACATAATTGCTCTTATTTCATCTTGAATATTCCATTTAATTTATAATTCAGTAGGTTTCTCTGAGGATACATTTTTATTTGTATCTTACATATAAATATAACGAAGTGAGAGTGAATAAAGTTTACTGTTGTGTTGGAGTTTAAAGAGATCTTCTACTTTGTTTCAGCTAGTTGTTCACCTATAGTTCTACACATCATGATTGTACTATTGGGTTACTGGCTTGCGTGACGACTTGCTACAACACAATGCCCTCCATGCGTTTTGGTCATTATCGGTTCCCAGAGGGAACTGGGAGCGCTGAGTCTATACGTGGTCATGAAACCTCCCCACCATTCCCACCGCTTGTTCGCCTCTCACTGGCAGTAATCCAACACGCTGTGACTCATTACCAACATAAATGAAGCAGCAGTACTCTGTGTGTTTGTGGGTGGGCCGAACAGCAACAACAACAAAAGTCTAATCAATTCAGACGAGGTTTGGTGGCTCCCAAAATATTCCTGACATACTTATCTGTTCAGCCAGCAGGATGTCTGTGTAGGCCACAGATAATAACGTGTACAAAATAGCGTTTTAACAGGACAAACACTTCCTGTGTAGTCATTTTCATTTGATGGTTTTTTTCATGAGGCCTCAGGTTTAATTAGCTTGTCCTTTTTTGTCCTGCTGCTGTCAAAGGAGAAGGGTGAGGGAAGACGGAGCGGTTGATCTCATTGGCCCTTCACTTAAAGGTCAGCTGTGTGGGCTCACTTGGCACTAAAGCAAACATGGAAGCACTTAAGATTGGGAGGGGGTGGTATCTGCCACAATACTTCTTTTAGTGAGTTGAGAAGACAACAGGAAGCTTGAGAAGGGGCCGCTAAATACTAGAGGTACAGGCCGATCAATGAAGCCTAATCCAGCGTTTCTTTTTGATGGATGATTGGAAAGTTTCTTTGGTCCTGGATGAACAATTTTAGCTTAAATGAAGGGATTGTTCTGCAGTGGAGCATCTTAAGCCCGCTCTACGGAGACCAGTATCCTTTTTATCGTAGAGTCGCATCTCTGACCTTACCTAAACCAAGTTAGTAAGGATGCAACGACACCACTTTTTAAAAACCTCTGCTTGTTAAGATAAAAAATAAAATATTGATAAATATGAAATTGCATTAATTTCAATTGAAATATTGCAGAGTTTACACATTTTAAGTATCGGTTCATTCTGTCAACTTTAACTGATACAAGTACATAGAAATGGATTGGCCCCAATACAAGTATCAGTGCATCCGTACAGATTAGGCCTCAAGTTTTTGCCATAATATTTTTTTTTTTATGTAGTTGTGGGTTTTTTGTGATCTCTTGGGTGAGTCGTCACTGCGCTCTTGGGTTTATTTTGGTCGGGTTTATAAATGGCCTTATAACCTTCTACAGACTGATGAATCTCAGTTACTTTCTGTCTAATTAGTTTCTGAATTTTTTGGATCTCCACATGAAATCTAGGTTTTCAGGATGTTTTGGTCTACTACATGTTTTTATGTATGTTTGTAATGATTGAGTGGGAGCAATCAGCCCTGGGTGGGGTTAGAGAAACTGAACTCAAGTGTGATGAACCACCGCTGTCGGGTTGTCTTTTAACCCAGGTGGCAATCACTTTGCCACATAAGGGCCATGGGGGTCTGGATTTTTATGCTCCTTTAATAACAAAAATATATAATAATAATTAGACTCACATATTCTCACTAGAAAGCCAAAGCTTCACAAACTTTCTTAAACATTCATGTTTGAGGTTTATTAACATTTCTGATTAACCTCTGTATTTGAGGATTAGTAAAGTAAATACTTATCTAATATATTTTCAAAAAGTGTATATGAGCAAGGTTTTGGTTTATAAAGTGGCTAGTGGGTGTTTATTTGAGGTGATTATAGTTTCCATAAACTCTGGAGCTGTAATATGAACATAAAACTTGTTTATTTTGTTTTTTTGGCTCTGCAGCTGTACATTGAGCAGGATTCTTAAACATATCTGGTTCTAGAATCTGCTGCAAATTTGATTTCAAAAGAACCAAGAGAACCGTCCATTGGGTGCAGACAAATTCCTTTCAATTGAGCAAACTGCTGAGGAGCTTTTCGGCTTGTAATAATTCCCGCCGCCCACACCCACCCCTGCATGAGGTGGAGTGGTTGGTGTTCACCAGCCCATAGCTCCTGTACGCCTTAGTGACTCCACTCAAGAGCTGAACAAATAAGTGGCTCCAGCCTGTCCTTGGTCAAGTGTGGGGCCGAGGAGATGGGGGGACAAGTTGAAGAGACTCGGGGGGGGGGGGGGGGGAGCAGGGTTTGCTTTTTTTTAAAAGTCATTTTTTGTTAAACAGAAGAAGAAAGAGGCTTAATATTAACTCAGCTAAAAGAGAAAGAAGAATTTTAAAGACATGAATATTAAAATTGCCTTCCCTCTTACCTTTTTTCTCCTCTAGGGGGCAGTGTTCTTTAGTAGAAGAGGCACAGGGAGCAGTTGGGAAAGGGTTATATCTCAGAGACAAAAACATGTCAAATCTCAGCTGAGGACGGTCTTTTTTTCTTTTTTTTCTTTGCCAGGTTTGTTTTTTAGAGCGACTGTTTTCTGTTCGTTGTTTAATGTCGGGATTTGACTCATATTGAGGTAGATTCCTGAAAACATTCCTAAGAACTCATCAAGAAGGAGCAGCTGGTAATTTACTGCTTCATTGTTCAACTCCTTCACCTGGGATTTTACAAACTGTAGTCAGGATATTTCTGGCTGAAGGTCAGATTGTATTAGAGGGATTTTTTTTTTAAAGTGAGCCACATTAATAAAGATCTAACTTGTTGAGCAGTGCAACAAAGCTGACTCATAAGTATTCTCTGGGTGCAGAGAGCAAATTGTTGCTGTTGTTTTGCTCCTGTTCATAAATCTTGCACCAAATTCTTTCCAGTGACTTCAAGCCTCTGGGGAGCAGCTGTCAAGATAAAACACAGAACCAGATAAAGAACATTCTTTAAACCGAAAATTAAGACGCCTTTATGGAATCTAGTCTCCTACCCTGGGCACAGTAAAGGTGCTTGGAAAAGGTTGTAGTGGTCAGCTTGTTGTAAAGTTGATTTATCATAATTACTTCTAAAGCTCTAACTTTAGCAGGGGAATCCAGTTTAAAATGTTAGTAAACTGAATTACTGTTGCAATCTTTGGTCAAAAATATGCCTTTTCTGAAAGCTCCTGGATCAAAAGTTTTCATCTTACCGAAAAAAGTTTACAAGTCAAATCTTCTGAGACGTCGACTGCAGTTAAAGAAAATCAAAGAAGCAGCAAACAAACCTGTTGACTCAGCAAAAAAGCCGTATATATTCCCTTCTTTTTTTCTTAAAACAAGATGCTCTGCTATAAAGCACAGGACAATGCCGCTGCTTCCAAAAGTCACACACTACAGTTCTATAATGCATAAAACCTAGGGATGTTTGACATTGTTTTTTTTAACAATATTCGATATATAGAGATGTAGTCTAAATCTGAATTTCTACTACTGATATAGACCGATATGTCTAGGTTGGCTCAGAATATATTTTGAGTTTCAGTTTTGCCAAGCAAACAAAAATATTTCAAAAACTATACCTTGGATCCATCATGTTTCATCCATCACCTTTGTGTGATGGGTATATAAAGGTATAATAGTGGTGCCAATATAAAAGTAAAAACTGATAATTTCTGATATTATATTTTAATGTAATATCAGACATCGATAAAAACATTAAGAAACTCAAGCAAGTCTACCAGTTGCTATGAAAATAAAATAACTTATTTTCTTTAATTATATTCCAATAAGAACTTTTATGTGATGATGATCATCTCCCCTAGAAGACAAGTTGTCTTCAATAAAATGCTAAATATTAAAAAAATGACATCAAAATGATTTTACAGTACTTTGTTTTTCTCAAAGTAATAAAAAAGTTGATGTCTTCTTTTTGTTTCTGTCAGATCTTCTAGTTCTTAGAGATAATGGAGAACCTCAGAAGTGTTTGCAAAAGCAAATCCTCTGAATAATCATTATGTAAATGATAAGCAGAATCCAAAATGCTTCGCCTTTTCTTTTCTTTTTTATATGTTAAGTAAACAATGTGCCAAGAACGGAACCTTGTGGAACCCCATTTAAAACATGTAATACGTAGAACCATCGAACAGAACTGCCTCTGCTTCCATCCGCTTGATTATTTGCAAACCATTTGACAACTTGTTGGGGAAAAGACTAGGGATGCACAATATATCGACATCAACATCAGTAACGGCTGATATTGATCTTTTCTTTTGTCATCAATGGTCAGTTTTTAGTATATTTGTATCGTTCAACTATTAATATGGACCCAGCATTACTTATTGGATGTGTATTTTCATCTTTTTACTGATGGTTTCTGAGAAGGCGGGGTCAGTCTTCGTTTGGTCATGTGACAGTCATGCAGCACAGGATTGTGGCGTGTTTAACTGAAGCAGAGAAACAATGTCAGTGGTGTAGCTGTTTTTGGATGCTGTTCAAAGTGTAGAAAACACCATATTGGTAAAAAATGGTTATCTGTTATAACTGTAATATTGATATAGGATGTCTGCATCGGTGCATTCCTGGAAAAACTGTTTGCATAAGAGAAAATAGGCTTTAGAGAAATAAAAAAAATAAAAATAAAAAAAGACAAAGCTGCTTTACCACTTCATTTTGGGATGTGAGCTTTCACACATTTTCAAAGCTCCTGCTTGATTTACATCTGTAAATTGTGGAGATTCTAAATTCAACTGAATTTGGGTCTTTTGACATGTTTCTGGCAGATGGTTTGAACTTCAGTGACTATCCAAAATTGCAGGGACTCATATTTAAGGTTTTTTTGTGGGTGTGTCCAAACGTTATCCAAAACACATGAAATTATTAGCAAGCAAAGATCAAGAATATGAGCTGAAACCATAATCACAGAATAACATACTAACAATGCTGCAGTGGTCTTAGATTTCCAAAGATAGTTTTTTTGTTGTTCTTTAAAAAGTCTGTTGCATGAAGCTTGTTGCTGCGGCCGAGGGAAGTTAGCAGGAAGCTTAAAGTGAAAGCACCAGAATAACTTGATCTGTGATTACACAGCTGAAGCATGACTGATGGTTGACTCATCATCTTCATTTGCTACCAAACTGTTTCCAGAGCAATTTTAAAAGCTCAGGAGTGTTTTACTTGAGGTTTGAAGCACATTGCATCTGTGCTTTTGATTTGTTTGAGCTTTTAAAAGTGAAATTGCTTCTGCAGGAAATTCTGTTGAAAAATGTCAGATTTTGGCCTCTTTCAGAAATTACTGCAGTGCAATGTCTTTTGTTATGTACAGTGAAAAGAGTTAAAACAGAGAAACAATTCTGAGAGCAGTGCTGAGTGGGTAAACATGGGAAAACCGCTTACTCCAAATTTCAATGTTACATTTATGTATGAAGCAGATTCAAAAGGAACTGAAGATGAAATGGGTGTCTATACTGTACCTGACTCTAAGGTGAAGAACTGTAGTTGAGCCTTTAGGTATTATCTTATCTGTTTAAATCTGAGAAAATCAAGTAAAAGCTGCTAAGTTGACATTTAAACAGGTAAAATACTGAGTATGTTGGAAAACTTACCACTGAAACACTACGCTGAACAGTCTACCTGCTTGCGAAACATGGTAGTGGCAGTATGATGCTATGTGGTCGATCTTCTTTTGAAGGGAGGGAGCTTATTAAAATGTAGTGCTGGATTAAAATTTGTGAAAACTGCTTTCAACAGCGGACTGCCTTTTCCTGGATCAGTAATTGCAGATTTTTCTGTAGAAAATGACTGGAAATTATTTACAGTAATTTGCCTATTGGCAGATTTGTATCTGTGTGTTTGCGTTGTCGCAAAATGCAACACTGCTGTGTCTTTACTAATAACAAGAGCCGAAAGTTTTCTGCCATGTTGTAGAGTTGCTAATGGTTAGCTTCTGCTAGCAGAGAAGCACTGTCCTCTACCAAGCCGCAAAATTTATCCAGCCTTTCTGTGGGCGGGACCAAAAATAATAATAATCTCTTTGACGTAGAAGAGACCGGCCTTTTCTCACTCACTTGTTTGTGCTGTTTATTTCCTTTATGTGTCGAATGCAGTCAATGGAGGTTGAAAAAATTAACGTGCAGCATCCATATGAAACTCTGAGCGAGAGATTATATACAAAAATGAACAAGCGTAGTTACAACAGAAAAAATCTTTCCAGCCGTTAGTTTGGCTGGTTTTCTACCGATACATCCAGTGACCAACCTGAATCATGTCGAGTGAGGAATGTATCGCAGAGGAGTTTAACTGACAGCTAACGATAGCGAAGTTAGCAAGAGTGTTAGTTTACCAATCCAGGAGGAAAGTTGCTGTTTTCGCATGTGTTGTTTGATGTCGTGAAAATATTTTTTGCGGGTCCATCTAGTGTAGGTTTCACCTAAATTTACTCTAGTTTTGGTTCTTCTCCGGTTATCTCCGGGATATCTAATGGGCTCTGAAGCAGCTTCCTAACATGATGACTCTGCGGTTTTTCAGAGTGCCAGCCGAACTGTGCCGACCACATTGTTGGACAATAGAGAACGTATCGGTCAATCCGCAACCCGTGGCCGCTACTGGATGGTTGATATAAATATAACTTAACTGTAATGCCTGTTAAAATTAACATTTTATTATATTTTAATTCAAATATAATTTTTAAGGACATGTACTTTAATTTTGCACCCCTCTAAACAGCCTGTGGATGTTTTTTTCCCCCCCTAAATATAGATTTTATGAAAGTGTTCCATATTCAACCTTTTAAAGATATATTTGCCATTTGAACTGTTAAGCCTAGTTTATGCTTCTGCGTTTTGACGGAGACGGATTGACGCAACGCCATTATCCATCAACCCAAGGGCTCTCCGTCACCTACGCAAGGACGCACAGAGTAGAGGCCCAAATTTTAACTATCCGTCCACGGAGAGCGTATGCATCTGATCGGTCAGTTTCAGTAACAGCCAGAGAACAAGGCTCTATAGTACTGTAATCGGTATTTAATGCAGAGTTTGGCCACTATATGCTTTATATTGAAAGGATAAGTTATCTAATCTGTTCCTTTGGCGATTTTGAACACAAGGAGGTGTAGGAAAACAACAAAAAAGGCTGCTGTGTTTTGTTTCCATGTGTTTCTAGAGAAGTCTTTAAGCCGCAGTTCTGGTAAAAAGCTTTACAGCTTAATCAAAACGTACTTTCTGTCGTTCATTGCTCCTTGAGGAAGAAATGCGTTCACAAGCCTAGAAAAAAAACAGAAGCGGCGCTGTGTGATAATAGGCAGAGACGCCATGAAAACTTGAAAACTGGTCGAACAACGCTGAAAAAAACAATAGAGAATGGAGTGGAAGAGCGGAGTACTATAAACGGAAAACGTCTCCGTCAGTACGTCTGCGTCTGAGTGCAAATTTGCGGTCGGAGAAGCACAAACTGGGCTTTAGAATAAGCAATTATGAGCATATTTGACAGCGTCTTAAGTATTCACAGATTTAGGCTATATGCAGGCGACTATGGTCCCCAACCTCTACAAATACTGAACGTCCCCTTTGTACCAGGCTTACAAGGACACAGGTTAAAGTAAAGGATGTCAATTTTTGAATGGACCAATTGAAGACCAAACCTAAATGCAATTGAGAATGTTTGGCTAAGTTTAAGGATTGCTTTTGGTAGATGCCATTAAGACAAATCTTGAGGCACTGATGGATTTGTGAGTTGCTAAAAAAAACTTGCATGAAATAAAGATAAATGTTTTCCATCCACTTAACTATTATGCACTGACCTTACATAGTGTCTCATATAAAGGGCATATGAATACTTTTGCAAAACAATGCATAGTATTGACATGCAGGAAGGGGGTGAATATAGGAGCCTACCATAGATTGCAGAACTGGTAAGTCAACATACTGTGCTGCCTTATCAGTTAGTTTTATGAAAACCTGCACCGGAAAAACAACTTGTATTCCTCTTTAAGCAGTTTGCAAATTTTCATTTAGATTCTATTTTTCTTATTTCTAAACATTCCCTGATTGGTTCTTTATATTTCTTACCTGTCGTCTCAGAATAACTCGTCACTGTCAGTTTTTGCGACCGACCACTTTTCATACCTTGGGAATCTTCCAGTACAAGAGCCATTCCTTTGTGGTCCTATAAGATGCTTTAGGTTTTATGCTTAATTTAGATAAATCGAAGCAGATGAGATCCGAACCTTGGATGGTACATGCTGCATTCAGTACTGTACGTTGGTGGGAAACGGCAGTGAGGAGTTGTTTGACCTCCTGACCTGTTTTGTCTCCTGTATACTCTATAAAACAGCTTTTTCTCCACACCTACAAAGGGCTTCTCTAATCAGGTCCAGATGCAGAACTTAGATAATAAATCACCACTGTTTTACTATGACAGTGTAGTATATACTTATTTAAAATGTTATGCTTGTTTTCTGTGTCTAAGGGTTTTATAAATGCAGAAGTTTTCTACATCCTCCTGCCACCTCCTGTTCTTGTTTTTTATAACGTCAGGCTTTTTCCCTTCATTAAAGCTGCAGCCTCAGACTTTATTAGGGGAAAAACTGTCCTACTGAATATTCAAGACTATGTTTTTCTAAATTTGTAGCCTTTGGCTAGTTTCACTCGCTTTTTACTGCATCAGTGGAAAATGTTAGATGATGCAGATCGTATCCGTCCAACTCGGTCAGTGTCTATACTTAAATATAGACTCAAATGTTTAGTGTTACTCTTAATAATTGTTTGTACTTGTTTAATAAACCAAAGTCATTATTTTGAATGCATACGCAATGCATTTTCTCCAGGCCAATTAATCTTAATGTGCCTGTGCCTGTTTTTCTTGCGTGTCATCTCGAGTCTGATGGACTGTTCGGAGAGGAGAGGAAACTGTCAATCCTCTGCCGGCTTGCATCCATGTTCTTGTTTCATTTTGGTTCAGCAGCTGTACGCCAACAAAACAAGTTGATCTGGTTTGTTTGAGCTGGTGTTAATTTCTGTAAAGTTTTTTTGAAACTGCTAGTTATGCCAACATCAGTGACACGTGTATGTTTTCTCCTAATGTGTTGCTGGTCACCTGCCCATCTCTACTGTGTTTTACTTTCAAATCTGTTTTGTCTTCATTGGGTTCCGGATTTTAAATCCTTTGGCGTATGCCCTGAAACCCATCCCAAATAAACAGGCAGTATCGGTTGTTTGAGATAATTGCCGATGGCATTGTGTTGACTCGCCTGAATACTCCACAGCGGACGCGTCAGCAGCACGTTTCGCTCATGTATTCTGCTCCTTGGCCCTTTCCAACAGGGGCATATGAGGCGCGGAGCAGCAGGGAAGCAGCTGTCACTGAGAGAGCAGGAAACAATATTTATTTTGGTAAGTTCATTTTAGTTATTAATAATCAATTGATTAAATTAAATAATATTAAAAATAATGTAATTATTTAAACTTCAAGGCCCATTTACTTTAACTTGCATAACTGCAAAGGGTGCATATAGAATGAGGGGGGAAATTAACATTCATAAGTAGCATAAACTCACCATCTTGCCCCATAACAGCAGATACGTCACTCCATGCTTTATCCTTCTTGACGTTGTCTTTATAAAAAGTGACTGGGGTCAAACAGAACTGAGTGCTTCTCCACTTCAATGATCAGCCATTCGTCGTCCATGATGAAACACAAATGAGACTCTCCAGCGAGGTACTGGCTTCTCACCGGGCCGCACAGGTAGTGACCTTTTTTTAAGTAAAGCAACCGGAAAGCAGCATGTTTCTTTTATTTAGAACATTTCCAGATGCCAAGCTGTCTGATTTCCTGCCTTCCCTATTCCAAAATGTCAGACTTAACACGTTTCAGAGGCGCACTGTGTAAAAATAGCTCCGCCGTGTATGTATAGAAAAATGCTGCGACCTGACGCTCCTAAGAGGGGGTAAACTCGTACTGCTTTCGCTTCCGGTGGAAAGGATTCTATTTACTACAGCAGTGGCTATCAGCTGCCAATGAGTGTTGCTACTGTAATGTGCCGCTGACGGGTCAGGTGGAAAGGAGGGGTAACTCTCCTTAAAAAAACAAATCCATTAAGGATGTGCCTAATTTTATGTTGCTATAATAAATATCTTCAGTTTCTCAGGTGTTCCCTCCCCGTTGGTGTTTTTTATTCCCTAATCTTAAGTGCACTGAAAAAAAGTTCCTTTACTTCATTTGGTCCTTCAGCTGCAGATTGTTGCATCCTAGGTGCTTGAAGGAACATTTTCATAGATCCTTCCTGTTAGACTTTGACCATCATTGCTCCCAGCATAACCACGTAACATTTTTGTTGCATCCCAGCCAATTTTGAGTATTTAGTTGGAATTGCATTCATATTTCTCTCGCACAGTGTTCTCTGTAGGGTACGAATGTAACAAAACATTGGTACGCCAATATATATTATTAGTTTTTGTCACAATATTGCCTCAATAAACAAAAGCAATGTATAATTTTTATTAGAATTTGAATGGAACCATTAATGATGACAGTAATATTTGTTGTAAAATTAAAAGTTTGACCGCTATATGTTGGTGGTTTTCCCCTTCTTCAT
Source organism: Apricaphanius iberus (assembly GCA_028564705.1). NCBI lineage: Eukaryota > Metazoa > Chordata > Actinopteri > Cyprinodontiformes > Aphaniidae > Apricaphanius > Apricaphanius iberus. The sequence continues at coordinate 595,550 of JAPXFQ010001700.1, read as the reverse complement.
TCCAGTGGATCAACTAGATCGAGTAATAAAACTGGATAGTGTTAACTATGAAACGTGTTTAGTATGCTGTGGCAGTTTTTCTAAGGATAAATTCAGTTTTAAAAATCACAATATATAGTAGGGATGGAACAATACCACTTTTTTTTCAAACTGATACATTGCTGATACTTGGATCTGAGCATTTGTTGATACAGAGTACCAATGCTGATACTTCTACCACACAAAAAAATGCAATGAATGGAAGACGCGTTTTATTTTGTTCTCTGCCTGTCTCAACAAATGACTGTGAATAAGATAAAACTTAAAATATTAATAAAAATAGACACAATACTAAAATGTCAAGTGAAAAATAAACATTTTCTGTGAAATTATTGCAGAGTTTCCACATTTTAAGTCCTGGTTCATTGTATTTTTTAACTTTAACCCGTACAAGTACATAGAATGATACCATACCTGATGCCAGTATCGGTGGACCACTAATGTATAATATATGCTCATGGTATCACAATAAATTATTTCGTCCCCCCTGTATTGTGATGCATATCGTATCTCCAGATTCTTGCTAATACATATCCCCACTGTAAACTCACTGAAACCTTGTTTCTCCTGTGCAAATATTCAAATACTATGAGACACTTTACGCTTAAAAAATGCTCTGCTCAGTGGCACCATCATTTTTAATCTCAGTGGTCTGCTATAGATACTTTCTACAGTATTTTTATTTTGTAATTTGAAATCTTTTTGATTTACTATACAGCCTCTTATTATTCCTGTATCTACATTGCTGCTGCTATGCCTATATATATATATATATATATATATATATATATATATATATATATATATATATTCTACTTAGTAGCTATTAAAACAGCTGATGGGTAGCACACGTAACCATTAACAAAATGAGCTGACTCTTATATTTCACCTGGAGGCCCAAAGAAAGGGCTCGGTTCTACCCAAACAGCCTTAAAGCGCTGCTTCCTCTTATAGGATGCAGATCGTTTGGCTGTCATCTGAGGAAGTTTTCTAATCTTAGCAGACTGTGAAAGCTATCTGGTCGCCTCACAGGACTGCTGGGTACGAGCAGAAGACTGCAGCCTCAGTGGTGTTTGCTACCTGCGTGGTCTGGCAGGACGGTAGAATGAGAGCTAAAGGTAAGCTTCCAGGTGATTGTTGGAACAACAGATTGCTGGTTTATTTGGTTATTCTTAATAATCTGCAGTAGCACAAATCATATCTGAGCTACAGGATTTGTTCAGCTACCTTCTGATGGCTGTGGTGATATTTATAGTTTTTATGCTGATTTTCAAATATATTTGGGTGTTTTTTCTGGCTATTTTTAATAAAAGCAAATGTTTCTTGGTGCAGATTATCCATTAGAATACAGCGATGATTGATTTATTTTCTCTTCAAAGTTCTAACAAACATGACTGCACAGTGATTGAGTTCCAAATTCACTTTTATCCACTCTGGATCTAAGGATTTCCTGCTCCTTTTTTCAGGTTTGTGCTCTAGCAGCCCATGGAACAGGACACGGGCGAGATGTTTGGTCAGTTTTAGCTTGTGTGTGTGTGGGTGGGTGTCTTGTTCACCAGCATGTAGTTTGCAAGAAGATTGCATCTTTCCGGTGGACTTTCTAAATTTATTTTGACCTGATTTAAAAAAATGATGAAGAAGGTTGGTGTATTATTGAGAAAATGGTTTTAAATCTGCTTGTTGCATGATTTTACTTAATATTTTTGACCATTTTGGCTTCCGTTAGAATGACTTAAAGCTGTTTGGATTCATGAAGATATTGAGCTTTACCATGACAAATCCTATTTACAGTATGTGCGCCACATAGATCCTTTTGATAGTTCTGCCTGTTTAGGATACATACTTTTGTGCTGATTGAAACTGCTAGGATTTAAAGAAATGCTCAGTCACACATTTGGTGATGTTCTTTATGGTTTGTCTGAATGCTAATTGAGACCAGTTTATATGATGCAAAAATCCCATTAGTTGATGACTGAAACTTTACTCTTTGCCTGTTTCTTCAGAATGACCTTCTGTTTAGAGGATTTTAATTAAATAATTTTCTTATACATTGAAATTGTCTGCTGTTTTTAGAGTGAGCGATCCAACAGGAGCTCAAGCATCTCAGAAATCTAACCGGAGTCTATTTGGGCTTTGGACCTGTTTGGTGCACACTGTAATGCTTGGTTCGTATGTCTGTATCAGATCTATTATTGAATGACCTACAGTCTTGGCTCGCTGACAGAGCTGTACGCTTTATTTGGGTTCCGACTGTAAACAAGGAAACCAGAGCCACAAATGAGTGAAAGTTTATCGCCCCTGTGGCAGAAGGAGCGACTTCTCTTTCACACAGTTTGAATCGGATAGATTGTCTTTTGACATCCAATGATCTCAACTAAACTCAGATCAGGTGTAGCTGATCGTGTTTTACATGCTTTGAAGCTTTCTGGCTGCAAGACTAAAGCGGTTTGAATATTCAAAACTAGTATTATCTTTCATATTTCTGAGTCCTTTAAGTAGACTTTTTGTTGTTATAACCTCTACCCTTGCATGATGAAGCTTTCATAATTCGAATATAACCCCGCACAGCTCTCAGTCTGTGACTCAACAGCTGGGAGTAAATCTATCCTCAGGGAATGGTGCATTTTCCAATGTTAAAGAAACCGATTCCCCTCAAAGGTTGATGAAGCCTTTTGGCATGAGAAGTTTCTAAATTATTAATTTTGTATTTTTTTTGAGACAACCATGCCCAAACCTTTTAGCAGAAGGGCCAGAAGCCGACGCTCACTCAGCCGGAGCGACCCAAGAGAAAGGAGGCGCTGATGGAACTGTCCTGGAGTCCACCCTCCTGCATTTGCCTTACATGTACAAAGACCCAACAGAGGACCAACTGATATCATTTCCATTTATCAAAGTCACTTTTTTTAAGCCCACTGACACGTGCAGGTGCATTTTATTGATGGAAATTTGAATGCACAGAGATACCGTGACGAGAATCCTGAGGCCCATTGTTGTGCCATACCTTTTAACAAGATCACCTTGTTTTGCAGCAAGATAATGCACGGCCCCATGTTGCAAGGATCTGTACACAATTGTTGGAAGCTGAAAACATCCCAGTTCTTGCATGGCCAGCATACTCACCGGACATGTCACCCATTGAGCATGTTTGAGATGTGCCGGACCGGCGTATATGACCGCATGTTCGCAAAGCCAATGAACAGGAGTGGATCAACTTTCCACAGGCCACGATCGACAATCAACTCTAGGCAACGGAAATGTGTTGCACTGCATGAGGCAAATGGTGGTTACACCAGATACTGACTGGTTTTCTGAGTCCCCACACCCCCGCAATGAAACAAAACTGAACATTTGAGAGTGGCCTTTTCTTATGACCAGTCTAAAGTACAACTGTGCAATAATCGTGCTCTCTAAATCAGCATCTTGATGTGGCACATCTGTGAGGTGGGATGGATGATCTCAGCAAAGGAAAGGTGCTCACTATCACAGATTTAGACAGATTTGTGAACAATATTCGAAATAAATTGTTGTTTTCTGAATGTAGAAATTATATAAGGACGCTTTTAGCTCAGCTCCGACCCTAGGACCTCTGCTGCATAAAGGCCACTAACACCAAACAAACGTTTTTTTTTTTATAAAAATGCCCATCTTCATTCATTTGCTCCGTTCTAGAAATAAGTTTACCATTTTGAACATTTCTGCTTTAAGGCTTTCAACTCACCCAAAAGAAGATTTAAACTGGATCTATAACCTTAATGTCAGACACAAACACATCTCTGATCACATTATGTGGACCACTGAGTTTAATGTTATTCAGTGGCTCAAAATGAATTCAGAATAAACCTTAACTCTCCAAAAACTGATTTGGTAGATTAAAATGAAGCCAATTCTGTGTGATGCCTTTTTTTATGAATACATATGTGTTTTTTATTTGTCTCAGTTTGCAGGTTGCATGGTAATCTGGACTTGATGCATGCCAGTTGCATGACTGCAGAGGGTCTTGTTGTGGGACTGAGAGCACACAGCTGCAGCCATGGCTCAAACAGTGCACGTAAACGGCAACGGTCCAGGTAAACCTACCATTTTTACATAAATTAACCTTACATGCATTTTTCTTTTTCTACTGCAAACAGTATCCTGGGTATGGAAGAAGTTTCTCGTTTAAACCGATGCATGAGCTTCTTCCGCTGAAATATGTTGGTCACTAGGTTTTAAAAGATGGAAAAGCGTGAAAGGTGTGCGACTGCAAGCTTGTTGCTGTTCACGGCTAATAATTAGGCTTCTGTGTTTCCACATCACTGCAAGTGCAAGCTTTCTCACCTAATCCTGGGCTGAGGCAATCACAAGGGAAAAGTAAATCAGCATTAGTTGTGTTGTAGTGCCGACAATGAACCCAGAACACAACTGGAGCTCCCTGGTGCCATGTGGTGGGAAAGCACTGTTAAGCGTAGCAGAAGTATAAGATGTGCTCACTAAATACAATTCAGTAGCATTTAAGATTCATTTTTTAATTAAAAAGTCATCTCAAAGTTCCTTTAATTTGGGAAATCAGTTTAAAAGGTGAAAATCTTGTAGATTCATTACATACAGAGCAATATTTGAAGCATCTATTGCTGTTAATTTTGTTGATTGGATGTAATTAATGCCCTAGATTTAGTTTGAATATTCCATAAAACTAATTATAAAGGGAATTTTAGCATATATATATACTGCTTTACATAATTTAGTTATCCATGGCCTGGATGTAATCAGCCTATAGCTCTGCTGAGCTGTTCACAAAGCCTTCCGATCGTCTCCTTTATCTTCCTCTTCACTATATACCGGTTCTGACCAACAAGTACAGTTCTACCATGGCCATTAAAGCTAGATACTGGTGCTTATGGTACCAAGTCCTGCTGGGCTATGAAATCAGCATCTTCAAAAAGCTTGTCAGCAGAGGTGGGTAGTAACTAGTTGTATATACTTGGTCATCTTTTTGAAAATATCTACTTTTGGAGTAGTTTTACTAGACTCTACTTTTTACTTGAGTAATATTTTTGTGAAGTATAACTACTCTTACTTGACTAAAGTTTCTGGTTACTCTACCCAGAGTGAATAACGTCACTGAATGAAACTGAATGAATGCTTGTTTAACCAAAAATGAAGGAGCACACACCTACAGTTTATGTTGAAGTGAGATCTCTTGTTTGTATTCATAATTGTAACATTATTTTCTCTCTGCTGAGGCTGTGGTACCATTTGGAGGTTGAATGGGGGTACTTTACCCGGGTCTAAAATATTTATATATACATTATATATTGTACACTGCAAAAACTGTCCATCTAACAAAGTACAACAATCCAGTTTCCAGCCAATAAATATGTAAAAAATATTGCCAGATATTTCTATTTATTTAAATCTTCAGAATTTGCACATAACTTCATAGTTTTGTCCAATTACATAATTTTTAAATATTAAATTATACGTTACAATCTGAAAACATTCACTCTACACTTAAAGCTCTGACTTCAGCTGTAGTTCACACCTTGTAAATCTCAGCCATCCTCATAGATGGCCTTGTTTTTCCTACCACGTTTCTTCCCTCCAGTCAATTTACCCGTATTATGTCCGAAAAGTCCCCACTGTCGGCAGTAAGTCGAGTTTGTTTCTGATGAAAGTTGCCCTTTGTCACCGATTCTGTTCATAACCTTTACGGACAGGATTTGTAGGCGCCTCAGAATTGGGTGTTGCTTTCATCAGGCCGTGATCTTCAGCTTTCACTAAAGCGTTTCGACAAAGATTTCTCAACGAAATCAGGTGTAACAGTCATTTTCGGCCAACTTTACCTTTTTCTTTAGGAATCGAAGTAAAATTTCAAAACCATTGAAATCCTCACACAGCTTCTTTACTCTTGTCTCACATGTTCACATGTATGTTGAATATAAACTAACCGAAGTAACTTTGTCCAACTGAGGTTTTGTTTCTGGGATGCAGAACAAATTCCTCCACCTCACTGTGAAATATCTGCTGTCAGCTGTGGTTCGGCTCTGAACACAGACCTGCGGATGGCACGCATTCCTGTGAAGCCTTACAGAAGGCAGAGAGCAGTCTTACTTTTAAATCCCTGCAGGAATGTGCAGCACGCTGGACGGAGGCTTTCAGGACACCTTAACACCATCCTCGCTATCAGTTTGTGTACAACTTCTACCTTCAAGTGAGGGAGGCATCATGATTTCTTTAAAGGAAAAAAAAAATACATTGTTTTATTATAGAAATACATTTTCTCCAAAAAGAGGAGGGTGTAAGCAAAGGAATGTTTTCACACTGCTAAGCTACTGCCTTTAAATGGTAAAGTTTTTCACAGGCAGAAGTGGTCACCTGCTGTGGGTGAAGAATGTTTCCTTGTAAGTACTCGTCAGTAAAGCAGGTATTTCCAGCTATATCAAAAACTGTTCTCCGGGCAATTATTATTTTTTATAAATTTAGTGCACTAATCAACCAGAGCAGTTTTGTTAATATGGCTTTGGAGCTGATTGAGTCAAGTATGGAGTGTCAAGTGTGTATATCTGCACTATAATGTGAATCCCCGTTTATTTGCTGATTTTTCTGTGTAAGGTAATTAACCGGAGGAAAACAAAACAAAAACGTGTCTATTTACATATATTTAATAGAGCTTATTCAAAATATTCTAGGAAAAATGCAGCTTGGGAAGTTGAAATAACTTTGCTTAATGCTACTTGACACAGTATTGGTGGGTTTGCAGTCAATCCTGGCACATCAGTCAGTTATCCTTGTTGCTGATTGGCTGTAGATGAGAAAGACCATGTGTGTTGACTTCTGCAGCAGTGCTAAGACTGTTTCCACTGTGCATATTAACGTATCTTTACCATCAGGATAGGGTGTTATAGGCATTTTCAGCAGGGGATACATTTTATATCTCATCACCGTCTGCATTACATCAATGTGTGCAACATCGCAGTCATAAAGGACTGCTTGGATACAACTCTGGGCTGTCTCCAGGTTCTCAGTGCCAAGCAGGACACTCTCACTCCCCCATTGGCTGTTCAGGGATAAAATAAATATAAAATACTCCTCCAAAGTTGAAACATACAGTTGAAAATGTCTGTGCATCATTTGCACCAAGTGGTCAGAGGTGTGATTAATAACACGTCAAAATGATGCACGGCTTTCAGAATTTTCCGGCACCATTTAAAAAAACAAATAAAAAATATATTTGGTTAACGTGAACCCTGGACTACAGAGTTAAACGTACTTATACTGTTTAACTATTTACTTTTGTTGTGGACAAAACAGCTTAGTACAGGTTGTTCACATGACCAGTTGTATTAGGATATGAGAGTTTGATTTTATTTGCTGTAGAGTTAAACACATTTTATGCTTAACTTTTCTACTTTTGTTTGAAAGGTAATACTTGAAGTGCCGGATAAATCTTGCAAATGTTTTCTTTTTCTTTTCTTTTTTTTACAGTAATACGGTTGCTTTCCCTGGTAACTACTTACTTTAATTCTAGAATAATTAGGTTACTAACTCATTTTCTTTTTGGAACATGTAGAGTAACTATAACCCATGACCTTAGTCTACATAGTCCATATTAAAAAAAAACACTACCTGCATGCCAAATCAATGGAGGATTACTTATAATGTCAAATTTTAAATAGCTGTTTCAGGCTCAAAGTACATTTTGACCTCATTTTTTTGTAATAAACATGAAATCTAAAGGAAATCTAAATCAAATTAGTTTAATTTTCTTTCTGATTTTACTTAAATGGCAGCATTTGAGCTCTTAGATTTTGCACATACTCTTCTGGAAAATGAGTGCAAATACAAGAAGCTGATAAGTTGTTGATATAGATTCCAGGCATGATTGATGTTTGCTTTATTATTATTGGGAGAAAATTCCCCAAAGTGCTTCACAGAATTAAAAGATTAAGAGTTGAATCATGTTTAGCATATAAAATTATTTCAAGAACAGAGTTGAAATTGTGTAAAAATATAAAGTCCTGCTATATAGTATTCAACTTTTCTAGAAACGTAAAAACGTTTTTAACCTGGATTTGCACCGCTACAGGTAGAGGTGATCAGGATTAAAAGGTTAACTCCATTTAGAAAATATTATTTCTTGCCTCTTTAAACACCCTGAATATAGTTGAGATTCCTCCAGAAATAAATGTTTTTTGGTGATCTGAGGCGACCTCTGCATTTGATTTATTTAGAAATCCTGATGTGTGGTCGGCTTAATGCGACCCTGAAGACGTTGTAGTGACTGGGAACCAGAAAACCCAGAGATGTGATGTTTACGTCGGGCCAGAGAGTCCATGTCCTGCAGCTCATTTAAACTCACTGAAGCATTTTTTTTTCTGTAGCCATAAAAGCTCCCCCCATGGCACCATTCAGCCACTTTCCTGTTGTGCGTTTGTGTTGCTGCTGTGAGGTAACAATAATGTGTGCCAAAGGGTGCCGGACTCTGTTTGCTTAAACTAAACAAGATAATTGTTGTATTTACTGCTGCTGACAGCTGTCTTTATCCAGCAGTGCTGATGAATTGATGAAGCTCGGGGTTGTTTAAGTGTGACTGTGTCTTTGTGTGCTTTAATAGCTTCTTTGTTGGGATCTGAAACGGACTAGGAAGAATTGCAGCAGCTCACAGTGAGCCCAAAAAAATGTGCAACGGGGAAAGTTTACGATGCAGTTTAGATCCTATTAGATGTCAGGCAAGGTGTCATCGATGTTTCCCGTACAAAACAGAAGTTAAGGAAGTTGCTCTCCTCTGATTGTTTAGCTGCAACCGCCTGACTGCGCACTGCTTCCCTTCACACTGACTAAACCTTACAGCTAATCTCTCATCTTACACATTAAGAAACACAAACTCAAAACTTTAAAGTAAAGTTATCAATTCATTGGAAACACGAGGAAATATTAGTCTTATGCTACTTTGTTGACCCCCAAAAAACTTGATCCGATTAAAGGGCTGCTTTTTTTCCTCCCACCAGAATAACAAAGTTCTCAATTTTCTGGTCAAGCTGCCTTCTAACCATCTCCACTGAAGGTCCATGGCTAAAATAACTATATCCAGGATCAGGAGTCTGAGTAAAGCCGCTGTTACTCCATAGTTGGTTTGGGACAACTGAGGAGATTCTGTCCTCCAATGAAGATGTGTCCTGGCAGTCTCCTTTGTAAACTTTTTCTGGGAACATGTAGCAGGGAAGAGACAATGGGCACAAAACCGTGGGTCCCCCCAGAAGCAGCTAGAGGTTTTAGGCAGATAGATGTCTGTGTGAGGGGTAGAAAAATCATCTGCATTATCCAGATAAGTTCAAAGCCATTTGAATTTGTTTTTGTTTTGTTTTTCATCAGTTTCTGTCTATTTCAAAGCAACAAAGCTCGGGTAAAGTTTAATCCTGCTACATAGCATACAATATTGTTATCATATTGGATTTATGTATACTTTATTTGCCTTTTTAGTTTTTTATTGGTGATCATATCTGTGAAGATGTTCGTTGGAATGGTGTTTAAATATTTTAAATCTGCACAATTTAAATTGTATTGACCTGATGGCCTTGCTTCCAACTATTTTTTTTTATTATGGTTTTGATGACATTTTCACTTGACTCTCTTTAAGAAGAGAAGCTGTTTCTCTAAGGAGCCTTCCTGGTCCAGTAAAAACTTTTTATATTTATTATTTTGTTAAGTCAGCAGGAAATTAATGGCAAAAACAGAACAGCAACTACAGAATCTACCACATATTTCTGTTTCCAATTTTCCCTTTGTCCATTTTATTTTTCTGATAATCAAATCGGGGTAAAAGCTTTGACCGTTTGATTACGAAAACATAAACTTGGCTTGATATACGTATGAACTGTTCATGGCAAAGTTCTTAAAAGTCTGCCAATTCTCCATAAGTATAAAAAAGGGAAAAAAACAAAGCACTGACATGTTTTATCTCAGACATAAGAATAAACTTTCATATTTATTTTTAAAAAGGCTCTTTAGATATGAAATTAAAGTTCTGTTTTCTTCCAACATTTTACACAGAACACAAGTAGCTCTATTATTCATATTTAAATTAGTTACCTGAAATATTGGGGAATTTTAGCCGTAGACAAGCATCTTGCTGTGCTAAAGATGTCTGGTGAAATGCTAGGCTAACATTAGCTCGCTTCCTCTCTGCTTTAAAAATCATACAGAAAAAGCTGCTCTCCTGTTTTTATAAACCAAGCCTTAACTATTCACTTTAAAAGCCCCCCTAATCCACTCCAGAAGAGAGATCTATAAATGTAAATATGAAATTTACATTTATAGATGTAAATTTAAACATATAAAACTCAGATTCTCTGGCATTCAGCTCCTCTCAATTTCCTCAATTCTATCCACATTTTCCAGCTGTCTCTTGAGTCCTAAGAATTATAGTATGTGAAGTACTTGCAATATCAAACAATGTACAGGTCCAAGTTTTTCCCCAGTTCTGTGTATCATGAGGATTTTCAACAGCTGCTCATCTTGGCATTATGCATAGTTTCCTATGTCATGTTGAAACACAATAATTGGTTTGTTCTGGTGGTTTGAAATGTTTTAAATGCTTGCAGGCGAATTTCTAGATGTTATCATTTCAAGGTTTTTATGTCTAGTTTTACCAGCTCATTTGAAGGACTGCAGCATGTGTTGATGCAAAACACGGAGTAAAACCGAACGTACTCTATATGTTTTCACTCTGTTGGTTTTCTGTTTCGACCCCTTAAAGTAAGCTGTTTAAAAAACGGCTGCTTCATTAGATCAGACTGCTCCAAAATTAACAAGGTCTGTTTTTCTTGACAATATGTAGGGGGGAGGGGGGTTTAGACATTCATTTTTATTTTATTTTTTGGGATCTGCCTCTTTCTAGAGGAAGCCCAAACCTTTCCTTCCAGTCACTTCATCTTGTACAGCAGCAAACTGTTGAGTTTGGCTGCTGCTTTTGGCCCAGACCAGTGACTTCCTACAAGACCACAGCTGTTCATTGCAGCTTTAAAGTGATTCACTGCACTATATTTGAAATTATCCAGTTGTTTTTTTTGTTAGTTTTGTTTTTCTTTTTCAAATGAGATCTGATGCATCCTGTTTGGCATTCTGCAGCAAAAGTTGTTGATCAAACGCTAACTTTTTTGTCTAGTGATTAAGCTTGCAGGCAGAGGCAGGAAATACCAGCCTAAATGTGTGTCTCACTCATGCTGTGCAGACGAAACCAACTTCGGTCATACTGAGGGTCGGTTTCTGGTGGATAATGTTGAAAAGATAAAAACGTATTCTCATATTAAACGCATAATTTTTGCCTAAAATATTTAAAAAATCACACCATATGTGAAGAATTTAACTAATTTGACCCTCTACCTATGTATTTTCTAGTACTTTACCTTGGTATTATTTGCACAAAATTAATTCCTTGTTTTATTGCAGCAGGAAAGATTATTGCAGTTTTAGGAACACCCATCACAGTCCTACAGTCCGAATTTGATGGTCAGTCTGAACTTCGGTCCTTTTATGCTCCTTTTGTGTTGTTTCTGGCTCAGTTAGGAGTAAAGTAGCTTTCCTCCTCATAAGGTAATGGACCAGGAGTAACAGCAAACAAAGTCACAGCAGACACAGAAATCTCAGAACATAAGGGTATAACAAATGGTCCAAATCCTCTGATTTCCTCAAAATCTGGTTGTTTAGATCACTTTAATAAGCTTCTTCAGATAAGAAATAAAGAGAGAGTCTAACTCAGTCAAACAACGTTCCATAAAATGTAGGAATATAAAAAATATGTTCTGTCTGCCCAATTTGCCACCTTTAATCAACAACCGTCCTCCACTTCTGACCTGGTCAATCATTACAATACCACCCTTCTTTCTATACTTGATACTTCAGCACCTTTCCAAAAAACGTGCTGTCACTTTTACTAAAACTTCCCCCTGGTTCACACCTGACCTCTGTCTACAAAAACAATGCCGCCGTCTGGAACGTCTTTCTAAATAAGACGGTCTGGTTATACATCAGCAAATGTACAATGATAATGTCACCCCTTACAAAAATGCTCTCAATATAGCCAAACAGGAGTACTTTGCTAATATCATTAATCGACAAAAAACAAACACCAGAACACTTTTTTTTTCTACAGTTCAAAAGCTTACCAAGCCACCTGAAACCACTAATCATTTTACCTCCGTCTTTCATTGCCAGGACTTTTTAAACTTTCTACACAACAAGATTGATTCAATACATACAAACTCCTCCCTACATGTTCTCCATCACACTCAGACAACTGTTGGTAGATGTTGCTACCACGTAGCAACACCCTGTCGGAGTTTTGTTTACCCTCAATACACCACATCTCTAAGCTCATCACCTCAGCATGGCCATCTACCTGTTCTCTGGATCCACTTCCCACGTCACTAGTAAAATCATGTCTACCCACACTCCCTCCTGTCTTACTGACCATTGTCAATTCATCCTTGTCTACTGGTATCGTTCCACCTTCTCTCAAAATGGCCTCCCTCTGATCACAAAACCTGGTTCAAATCCCAAAAACTTTAATAACTACTGTCCAATTTCTATCCTTCCATTTATTGCCAAACTACTAGAACGAATAGTTGCAGCTCAACTTCAGGATCACCTTCAATCAAATATTCTGTTTGAACCTTTTCAATCCGGCTTTCGCACCAAACACTGCACCAAAGCGGCTCTTTTTAAAATAACTGATCTTCATGCAGCGGACTTGGGTCTCTTCTCTATTCTCATCCTCCTTGCCTTGACGTCAGTGCCGCCTTTGATACCGTCTCTCACTCAGTTTTGCTTCAGCGTTTGGCTGCCACTGGGGTCTCAAGCACTTCTCTCCTATGGCTTACATCCTACCTCACCAACAGAGAACAATTCATTCAGGTCGATAACATAAAATCTTCTCCATCACCACTACATCTTGGGGTTCCCCAAGGCTCAGTTTTAGGTCCTCTCTTGTTTTTAATATGCATTCTTCCCCTTGGCAATATTTTTCGTTACTTTGGAATCCAGTTTCATTCTTATGCTGACGACACACAACTTTATCCGTCCACAAAACCCGGTTCAGCCTGCCCCACATCATTAACCAACTGTTTACAGGCCATTACAGCCTGGATGTCTGCAAACAAACTCAACCTCAATGGCAACAAAAGTGAAATACTATTTATGGGTTCAAAATCCAATCTATCCAAATTCCCAATATTCAATATCTGCATTGACGGCTACCTGGTTCCCGTCTCTCCTCTAGTTAAAAGCTTGGGTGTCATACTAGACTCTACGCTTTCATTTTCCTCTCACACAAACGATACTATCCGCACAGCCTTCTTCCACCTACGCAACATCTCCCGACTCCGCCCGTCTCTCTCACAACAATCCACCCAAATACTTGTTCATGCGCTTGCCACTTCTCGCCTGGATTAATGCAGCGCTCTCCTCTCTGGTCTCCCCCAAAAACTCATCCAAAGACTTCAAAATGTCCAGAACCCTGCAGCAGGGATAATTTCAGAATCAGAATCAGTTTATTGGCCAAGTATGTCACATACAAGGAATTTGACTCCGGCAAACTTTTTTCTCCAGTACAGAACTTGAATAAGTGAAAGAAAAAAAGAAAAAAAAATTAAGTAAAAATACAAATAAATATCAGATCGTAAATAATAAAGGATAATATATACACCAAGCCGGGGTTATTTTACAGTGAGTATGTACAGAAGTGCAGAGTTATAGTTTATTGTTATGTGAGTGCACTCACACACTGTGACTAGACAGAGTTCGTCAGAGCGACAGCCTGGGGGAAAAAACTGTTTTTGTGTCGGGTGGTTTTGGCGTACAACGCTCTGTAACGCCGACCTGAGGGGAGGAGCCTAAACAGATTGTGGCCAGGGTGTGAGGGGTCAGAGGTGATTTTCCTGGCCCGCTTCCTGACCCTGGCCCGGAATAGGTCCTGAATGGAGGGAAGATCGGTTCCTATGATCCTCTCTGCAGTCCTGACTGTTCTCTGCAGTCTGTCCTTGTCTTGCCTGGTGACGGATCCGAACCAGACAGAGATGGATGAGGTCAGGACAGACTGGACTATTGCTGTGTAGAAGATGATCAGCAGCTCCTGGGGCAGGTTGAACTTCCTGAGCTGACGCAGAAAGTACAGCCTTTGCTGGGCCTTTTTCCTTATTATGTTGATGTGTGAGGTCCACTTCAGGTCCCGTGTGATGGTGGATCCTAGGAACCTGAAAGACTCCACTGTGGGGACTGGCTTGTTGAGGATCATGAGAGGAGATGTTGATGGTGGTCTCTTCCTGAAGTCCACTGTCATCTCCACAGTTTTGAGCGGGTTTAGCTCCAGGTGGTTCTGACTGCACCAGAGAACCAGCTGTTCCACTTCCTTTCTGTACACAGACTCGTCGCCGTCGCGGATGAGTCCAATGACGGTGGTGTCATCTGCAAACTTCAGGAGTTTCACAGAAGGGTCCCTCGACGTGCAGTCAGTGGTGTAAAGGGAGAAGAGCAGTGGGGAGAGAACACATCCCTGGGGGGCGCCGATGCTAAGGGAACGGGAGCTGGATGTGAACTTACCCAGTTTCGCAAACCAAATCCACAGAACACATCACTCCGGTCCTCATCCAACTCCACTGTCTCCCCGTAACCCACAGAATCCAGTAGAAACTCCTCTTGCTCACATTTAAGGCACTTCATAATCTAGCTCCTCTTTACCTGTTCTGACCTGCTTCACCCTTACACTTTATCCCCTTCCCTCCGCTCATCCTCTGTTGGTCTCCTCTCTATCCCCACTATGGGGGCCAGAGCATTCAGCTACTCTGGCTCAAAGCTCTGGAACACCTTACCTCCGCCCCTCCGTCAGATGGACTCTCTAGTTACTTTTAAATCTCAATTTAAGAATTTCCTTTTTAAATCTGCATATGCACTATGATTTTATTAGTGATATCATATATTTTGGAATTCTGTGTTCTTAATTGTAAGGTGACCTTGGGTGACTTGAAAGGCACATTCAAATAAAAATTATTATTAATTTTTATAATTATTATTATTATTAATTTCTGCCAGTTTCCATTTTCTGTTCTCATCCAGTTGATTTGCAGAGAGAGGCCAAATCAAACTGTGTCTAAACTCAGTTATTAACAACAGAATAAACCTTTAATTTTCCCACAGGGCGAAATTTGGTCAGAACAGCAGCACAAAACAAAATAACAAACAGAATAGGACAAAAAACACACAATTTTTACAGAAGAAAAAATATTTAAATCATGTACAATGCTTACAAAGACAGTACTGTACAGTTATTAAGGTTCAGTACATATAAATTGATAAAACCAGGTTGTAGTGTGCAAACAGACCAGGATACTGAAAACTATTTTAACAATGTTTAATCAATTAACACTTAACTAGTATGTGACAGGAATAAATATCCTGGACAAGTCCCCATTTATGCTACATAACTGGCAGTCAGAACTTCTCTTTTTTGCGCTGTGTTTGATCGAGAATGCACTGTGATATTTGAACGTTGGCCACACTTTATTCCATTTGATTCCCGTCATGTCAGTTAATTTACACAGAGCTCTTCATAAGAAACGGGAGGCAAACGGAACCAAATTAAATGCAATTCACCAAATTCAGCATTTTGATTAAGTCTGATAATGAAGCAAATGTTAAGCATAGTTTTAGAAAAAAACATTAATGGTTTAAACTGGATTATTTGGAAAATGGCATAATTTACTAATTAGTAGGCCCAAGCAATTAAAGCGTTATGAAGGCCTGTTGTATCTATACGGTTTCTTATTAATCGTCCCAAAAATGAATTGGCTTTTTGGAGACCTAAACAAGAAATGAAATGCTTCATAACACTTTTCCTATTTACCTTTCTTTGTATAGAGGTTTGAAATTTGATCACTCAGCCCTGAGCCATAATTTACCCAGGGATTATGATATTTGTACACTTATGTAGTCTCTCAGAACCCACAAAGTATCCTGGTGCCACGGTCCAAAGCCTACAGGTATCGATCATTTTGGATCAAAGCAGAGAGAAGGATATATGGCATGGTGAAGCCTGATATCACGCCACTGAAATACGTTTGGCTCTAATTTTCGCATATATTATCTGATCTTCACCTAATTAAAAAACATTGATAATAGTTCAACCCCAATCGGATATGAACGCAAATATTTTGTGAGCATGGCCTAACTCCTGACCAACGTCCACTAGAGGCATTTAAAGGGACATCATGAAAATTCCACTCTTTTTAGCCCTTAAATGCTGTATGGTAAAACAGGAGTCTGTAGGAATGAAAAAAAGCACAATATAGTCAACCTAAGTGGTGTTGTGGAGATCTTTTTGTATAACGTTTTGGTCATATTTTTTAGGCTGTTCGGTTTTCTCTATCTATTGCGTTTTCTGAACTATTACGTCATAGTACTTTCATTGGAACTGTTAAACAAGGAGATGGACTTCCGGCTAAACGTTGAGTGAATCCGCCGTCTTTATTTCTCGCTGCAAGTTTGTAGTCCCAGTTCAGGAATGCCAAAGTTAAAAGTGAAACAGTTAAAGACTCACTCCAATCATCTTTTGAGCTATTTAAAAATTGTATTTTAGTATGCCGTTTCAAGCCAAAGTCCTAGAATCCAAGCCGTTTTGTAGGATGTTGAAGGGGCAGAGCAGCACTGGCTCATTAGCAATTCACCTCTGTGTTGTGGGCACAGCTGTTGCTATGGTTTAAAGTTTCTTTAAATGGGATGCTGGAGAAAGTTTCAGTGATCTGAGTTTTCTCTGGCTCTTTTTTCATACTGCCGCTCATACAGCTTGCTGTAGCAAAGCTGCTGCATGTCCTTTGCTTGACAGAGGAACAAATAAGTTTTGAGGTATTTCTTTTGTTTCCCTTCTGAATAGTAGTGGGCAATATAAAAGGTATAATGTAGAAATGATATAAATAAAAGGTAGAGATTTTGACTATACCACGATACCGCAGTTATTACATTTTGATAGTCATCAAGCTGTGCCTACATACTTTGTACCAGGTTAACAAGAACACTGACTTTCAGTTTTTGTCGTCACACTAGATATTGAAATTGTAAATTTTGTCATTTAAGTATTGATGGACGACAGCGTGCTGACCAGTTGACTGTTGATGGATCCGCTAGCAAACTTGAAGCATTTTTAATTCAAATATATGAAGGTTTCTTTTTATGCAATATTAAATGTATACATGAGTAACCAGGAAATCAGATAATTTAAATCTTTATTTTCCTAATATATAGATTTTATTTAAAATATCTTCATTTATCTTTATGTTGCGAGGATTTTTGTGTTACATTGTTTTGGAAAAATTATTTAATATTTTCTTTAAATGGCTTTCTAAACCTTTTTAGAAGTTGTTCTGCTATAATGTATCAGGAAAGTGAGAATGTTCCTAAGGGGTCAGTTTGACACATATGAATAAAAATAAGAATATACCACAGTACATATCGTTACATGCTTTAGATTATATCGCATTATAGATTTGAGGCCATATCGCCCATTCGGGAAACTACACATGCAATATTTTAGTGAAACAGCCAAAAATTTCATTTTTGAGGGAAATTAGTCTGTAAATCTTTACAGATAACATTAACGGATTTTTTTTATTTTTCTTGTCTATTCTCATCCACAAACTGCAACAAACGTTCATTATATCAAATTTAATCAAGTAAATGCAGATCTGGGTGCATCCAGGTCTGCTATTTCCCATAAAATGACAAAACAGAAAACATGATTATCAAAGGGACAAAGATGTATATTTTTGTATGTATATTCTTACATTTTAGGATTTAAGTTTGACGGTAAAAACATTTTTGTTTCAGTTTAAGATGAGTCTTCAAGATGAGCAACACCCCTGCTCTAGGGTAAAGAGCTTCAAGCAGTTTCTGTGACTGGAAAGGACATTTGAATGTTTTGTTTAAATACCATATATATTAACTTTGTACTACCCCCTCTTAGAAGAAAGGAGACAGAATCCATTGGGATTGAAGCTACAGAGGGAGACCTGTGTTCCTAGTTGGATAACAAGCAAATGAAAGAGGGATTTGGACCAGGACCCTGATTTATTCTGTCTCTGGAAGTTAAAAGACTTCTGTTGGCTCTAAACTTCAACATTAAACACAGCCAGAGCAAAATAAACAAAGGTCTGCTTGTATATTTTAACCTTAAGACCAACATGGAACCTGCCCAGAGGAGGCAAGTTTGAGCTTCAAGTAAGAGGAGAAACATTTGAGCTAATGCAGCTTTTCAAAAAAAAAAAAAAAAAAAAAACTGCAGCAAAAAAATGCCTCTCATTGCCACATCCAGGAAAAAGCTGGACGTTTTACAGAGATTTGATGTTCAGCACATGTTGGGAAGTGTAGAAATGGCTGAAAGGCGTGCGTATGAGCAGTTGGTGTGTGGGCCAGCTTGGTGACAAAGGGGGAAAAAACGTGGAATAAAACAACTGTGAGCAGTTAGCTTGTGGTTTCTGACAGGTTCTGGGCTGCCAATCATTCGTCAGAGACACACTTTACTCCTGCAGCTTGAAACCCAGAAAAACCCTGGACTGAATAAAGTGTAGCGGCACTGTAATGGCATAATTGTGTCCATTAAATAATGAGTTCCATTTTCTGGACTTAAAAGGGAAAATTAATTCTATAGGAAAGTTTTCTCTTCCTTGTGTATTGTAAAGGCCGGAAGTTAATTTTTGATTTAGGTGGAGGTTGTTTTTGAGTTCCTTAAATACTTGAGGTGTTTAGTCATGTTGGTGGAGCTCGGCTTGGGAAAAGTTTATCGGAGCAGTTTCAGGAAGCCTGATTTCTTTAAGAAAACAGCCTAGATTTAGGCAGTAACTTTCAAAGACCGTAAACTACTGAATATTTCTTGAAACATTTAAGTTTTCGCTTTTAAAAGTGCAGCTCTATCTCTAGGGGAAACGAGCAACAATGAGGAAGTTTTGTCACTCCAGTCCAACCCTGGCAAAACAACTGAGCAGCAGTTTGTAACTGCAGCAGAGGCCTCCTCAGAGCCTGTGCAGCCTGATCGCCTCCAGTCGTCCCCTGGTGATGAGGTCATCGCTCAGCTGTTCAAGGTCTCTCTTGGTACCATGTAGCTTTCTGACACTCCTCTGAGACTTGGACATGACGCCCCCCCACCCCTTCATCTGCGCTCGTGCCATGAGGGGAGTCCTCCACGGCAGTCGACACAAGACTGTGACTCTGCCGCCTCACAGGGGATCATTTATACACCAAAACAAACAGGACATGGCTTCTTTTTTTAAAGGGCCGGGCAGCAGAGAGCACAACAAGACCTTTGTCTCAAAAGGGAATATAAAAAAAATGAGAAAAACTGTTTAAAGTAAAGATACTATCATTAAGTCATTTAAATATTTAGTAAAGTATCTGTCTTGAGGGTGAAACCATGTATTTATCGCTATGGTGTTGGATTTAACAGGTTTGTTTCCCTGATTTCTTATGAAAAGCCTGCCTATTTCTGTTCAAATTCCACGACGGAGAGCCAAAAATGTGCCATTACGCAACAAAAAATTTGAGTCAATTCATATAATCGATTATTGCACAGACCTAATTGGAAGACCCACTACATCTAGGCTTTTAACACCTAGTAGGAAGTTGACTTCACTTACTTTATTTTATGGATTTACTTGATTTTACTGTGTTTTATCTGTTATCTCTTTTATCTCATTTGTTTTATTTCTGTTTCATCTTACTTTACCTTGTGTCCATTGTCCTATCGTGCTTCTGTTGTGTTATTTATTACTGTGCAGCACTTTGGAAACCTTGTGTTTGTTTAAGTTGTGCTATATAAATAAAATGGATTGGAATTATAGTCTAGCCAGAGTTTAGTCCCAGTTTACATGTCACTCAGTAAATCGAATTATTAAATGAAGTGCGTTCGACTCCCCAACGCTAGGTGGCTAAATGCATTGGTTCACCCTGACGTTCTTCCATCGGACTAGAGTCACACATATAGTATACAAATGCCAAAGTCAGTGAGACAGAGTAATAGCAGGATATGCACAACGAGCGAAGAAATGGAAAACAACGCTGCAGCACTGTATATTTAGTTAGTACGGCACTGTTTGATTGTGTTACACTCATTGTTGCTGCTTGTTCTGTTGTTGTTATTCCTACTTACATAGTCTCTTCACTTCCTAATGGTGCATTCAGACCGCAGGCTTTGTCAGCGTCAGCAACGTCAATATTCCTTGTTAAGTCTTTGGTGGAGGCTGTTGGAGGAGCGTCACGGTCTCTGCGGCGCTTTGTGAGCTTTGGCTCCGTCAACTTTTCAAGCTTTTCCTGCGTTTCAAGCTTCAAAGCTCATACTGCTAGCAACGCAGAAGTTCAGCTAGATCAACTTTTGATGGTCCTAAAGCTGTTGACGCAGCATGGCAACCAGAGCGACTCACTTTAGTGACGTTGCCCAATATCGACGCTGCGTAGCCAACCGCGATCCGCGACTGTTTAAAACATCCAGCAGAGAAAGGCCTGCCTTCGAGCTTTGCGAGCTTCATCTTAAAAATGTATCTTCTGTGTATATGCGTTGAACAAGTCTCTTTATGAGCGTTGCCTGACGCTAAAAAAGCCTGCGGTCTAAACGCATCATAAAGGGGGAGTGCCCTGGCTGCCAAAAGCTCAGCTACTCCTGTCATTCACATGCAGAGAAATTAGATTTTCCCTATATTTCCTTAAATTGATTTTAGTCCAGTTTCTTCAACTCCAGTTCAGTTTGACTTAAATCGGTGTATACATGTATTTCAAGAATCCAATTTCAGTCAGACCAAGGCAATATTTCGACTTTCTCCTGCTGCACATTGACTGGGTCTAGAATGCAAAACAGAAGCACTAAAACTGCTTTTTTTGTGTATTTCCAAGATAATAAAGCTCTCCATTCCTTTTTTGATAATTCCAGAGGTTATAGACAAAAAAAAAAAAATCTGATCTACAGTACAGGCCAAAAGTTTGGACGTACCTTCTCATTCAATGCATTGTCTTTATTTTCATGACTACGTTGTAGATTCTCAATTAAGGGGATCAAAATTATGAATGACCACATGATGTATGGAATTACTCTATGTACTTACACAAAAAGGGTGAAATAAATGAATACATGTGTTATGTTTTAGATTCCTCAAAGTAGCCACCTGTTGCTCTGATTACTACTTTGCATTCTCTTGAGCTTCAAGAGGTAGTCACTCGAAATGGTTTTCCAACAGTCTTGGAGGAGTTCCCAGAGATGCTTAGTACTTGTTGGCCCTTCTGCCTTCACTCTGCGGTTCAGCTCACACAACATCATCTCGAGTGGGTTCAGGTCCGGTGACTTTGGAGGCCAGGTTATTTGTAAAAATACTACATAATTCCATATGTGTTGATTCATAGCTGTTATGCCATCAGTGATAATCTACAATGTAAATAGTCATGAAAATAAAGAAAACTCACTGAATGAGGTGTGTCCAAACTTCTGACCTGTACTGTATGTTAGTTCAGATTCCACCAAAGCAGGAGCGCTGGACCCCAGCCTGAAAATTGTTTCCTGATTTCAGCATGCTCCTGTTATTAACTGTAGATCTTGCATAAAAATCAGACCCAACTGCTATTCAAACAGGTTCAAAGTTGACATCTTTTTTAACTCAGGTATCCATAAAGGTATTAAAAGTTGTAAAAGTTTTAGTTCAAGATTCAACAGGAGTCAACATATAAAGAAAACCAAGTTAATCTGCTGCTTTTTAAACCAGAATACATTTTATTTAGATACTCAACATTAAAACATCTTCATTAAACTGACATTTTGCTCAAAATGTGAGACTAAAGCGCATTTCTTCTTTCATTTTTTTACTTCATAAACCTAAACCTGAATTGGACTATTACTATTTGGAGAAAGTGCTTGCTGCAAAGTAGGCATGAGCATAAACCAGAGCATAAAGTTTGACAAGTACGCTAGCTGAGCTGTTTGTGTAGAGAACAGGCTGTTATTGTGGAGAGGTCCCCTCCCCTCCACTGCAGAACTGGACTCTTATTTGGGAAAGGGAAGCACCCAGCTCAGAGGCTCGCAGGATTGGACGAAGCAGCTGTCCAATGGTGCTGCAGAGCAACTCTGCGCTGACTGTACACCAACTTTTTTTCTTCCTTCTCTTGTGGAGAAAGGATTGAGAGCCTGAGCAGTGAAGAGAAACTGCCTGATCTGAACTCTGTCTGCTGATTAAACCTGAAAGGTAGCGAGAGCAGTGTTAGTCTGAGGTGAGTGAAGCTTTAACGGCATGGAAGCCAGATTAACCCTTGTGATCCCCTCCTCTGTTTTAGCCCAATGGAATGGACCGATGGGAGAAGCTGGGCGGACTGGGAGGAAAAGCGGGGCTGTTTATTTCCAGCCGGTGTTTTCTTTAGTTGGGGAGAGTTCCAGGCATACCATGAACAAGACGCTGTATTTAGTTGCCGCGGCTTGAACGCAGCGTCCTGGGAAACTGGTTGAGTCGCATGTGACAGGAGGCATTTTCAGCTGGTTGTGTTGGAGTTTGGACTTTGGTTTGAGCAGCTCCGATTGATCTGTAGTCTTGTTCTTGGCTCTGTCTTCAATGTATGCACTCAGCGTGGGTCACCCTGTCTGGAACAAGCTGAAATGTTGACGGTAGGGTGGATTTTGAACTGGAACATGTTGACACTCAGCCCTTTTTTGTGCGCTTTGTAAACAAGCTCATGAACTGGGTTATCTGTGAGTTTGTCACTGTCAGTTACGAATAGTTTTGAGCTGAATTTAAGCATCCTATGCCAAAATTATCTGTGATGCTCTCTCAGAAGGGAAAGGAGAGGTGTTAGTTCTTGCAGACAGATTATGGTGTTTTTGTTTTTTTTTTTGGGGGGGGGGGGGTTACAGATTACATTTCGTACTAGCACTCTGTTTTTGTCAGTGTCTGATAGTTTAACTTTAGAAAATGTGAAGATTTTTTAAAATCTTAGTATTTTGCTGTTTTAGGCAAAGTTACAGTAACTTATGCCATCACAAAGTTAACCCTCCTTCTTCTTACAAAAAAAAAATGCCATTTTATGTCTTTTTAAAATTAAATATTTTCTTGAATTATGGAGGTAAATGCTCATGTGAATGCTCAATATTACTTAAAGTTGAGTTTAACTTTGTTTCTTTGGGAAAATCTTTTATTACACCTCATTTAAAGTTATTTAGGCGTTCAAAACCAAATTTTCCTGGAAATATGACAGATTAGGACCCCTCTTCAGACCAAATTTATTGAAATCTTACAATAGTCTATGTTCCTACAGTGGATTTGGAGCAGAATGTTAAAAAGGGACTTGTCAGATGTCGTCCTAATAATGTGAATAAAGTCTTGTTGGTTAAAGGTTGCTTAAATTCTTAGCTTCATTTCAAACCTGGAAAAAGATCAGAACTACAACATAATGACATAGGGAAGGAGGAAAATGAATAGAATCTGATGGGAGTTGTGCTTTATGTTCCCATAACTGAAACGTGTCTCTGCGTCTTGTTTTTCCAGAAAGAGATCAAACATGCCCGACCACTGGAGATGAGAAGGACTCCTACTACGTGGAAACACCTTACGGTTACCAGTTAGACCTGGATTTCCTCAAATATGTCGACGACATAGAGAGGGGAAACACCATTAAGAAGCTGAGTATCCAGAGGAAACCCAAAGTTGCCAGGCCTCTGGCAGCACCTCGGGGCGGCACTGCCGGGGTCGGCACCCGGCCTGAATGGACCTCCACGGACTCCCTGTCCTCCTCCAACAGCGACGGCAAGCAGTCCCCGGTCTTTTTTGCCCCAAGGCACCAGGATGCCGCTCCCTTGACCCCCACTCTCCCCAGGGCAACTGTTGAAGCCCCCACGGGTCAGTCCTACTCAGCCTTGGCGGAGCAGAAGCAGCTCCTTCCACCACCTTCGCCCAGGTTTGCTCCTCGTCACAACCCACAGGTGGAAAAGACGCTCATGGAGACCCGGCGACGCCTTGAGCAGGAACGTCTGCTCGTGCAAGCCCAAAGCGAGCCCCAGATTCCTCGCCGTCGTCTAGCCAGCTTTGGGGGAATGGGCTCCAGCAGCTCTCTGTCATCTTATTCAAGTTCAGTCACAACGAGTCTGGTCTCCCCCAGCACCCACCAGCCTCTGCCTGTCAACGGCCTGTCTAACGGAGAATATAACCCTTATTACTCACAATCCAGGGGCAGCTCCATCCGCCACAGCCCCATGAGCTCAGGTGTGGCCACGCCAGTGACCAACGTCAGCCCTTTGCACCTGCAGCAGATCAGAGAGCAGATGGTTGTGGCCCTCAAGAGGTTAAAGGAACTAGAGGAGCAAGTGAAAGCCATTCCTATCCTGCAGGTGAAGATTGCTGTTCTGCAGGAGGAGAAAAGACAACTGGCTGCTCAGACCAAAAGCCAAGGTCTCGTTGGTTTTCGAAAGCGATCCTACAGCGTGGGCAGCGCCGACCAGATGGAGAGTTCTGGATCCATCCAAAAGGAAAATGAGCTGCAAATTGTGGAACCAGAGGTCCAGGAGCAGAGCACCCAGCGGCTGGAGGAGTTCAGACGTCTCGCTGCTGAGGTCCAAGCTCTGGAAAAGACGACCAAGGAAAATAACGTTGCTGAACCTCAGTCTGAAAACCTTCCAAACCAAGTGCACCAGAAGTCGATCGGCGTGGTTACCGATGAAAATATGAACAATCTTTCTGCTTCTCTGAGCAAACGACAAAACAACAACTGTTTCCGGGACGTGGGAATGGTGACGGAGCGGTTAGAGATGAGGAGCGCTGGAGTTGTTGTGACCGAGGCCATGCTGGGAGTGACCAGTGAAGCCGACAAAGAGATAGAGCTCCAACAGCAAACCATTGATGCTCTGAAGGAGAAGATCTATCGATTGGAGGTCCAGCTAAAAGAAACCACCCACGAGATGGAGATGGGAAAGCTGAAACTTGAGCTCCAAGCAGCTGGCGGGCCAAATAAGAAGAAGGCAGACAAAGGGTTGATGGTGAGACCAGAGATGTACCACGCTTCCGTTGAAGCTAAAGTCCAGATGCGCAGCCAAGGAGTTGGCCAACATCTGGAATTCACCCATGCGAGTACAGATAAAACTCTGCAGACCCACACGGTGGGAGTGACCTGTGAGCCCAGCACGCAAAGCATCGCCACAGGACCCAACCTTACGATGGACCAGTGGGTGGTGCATCAACGGGTGAAGGTGAATGACCAGTGTGTGGGGAGACGGGTGGAGACATGCCACCAGCAGGTGGGGATGGAGCTGAGTATTTGTGAGGCTGGAGTAAACACAGAGGAATCAGTGGACAGACTGGGCCTCAGCAGAACCACGACGGAGCCAAACAAGCAGTCCAGATCGGTCGGCTCCGGGGATTGCTCGGTGGACGTCAACATCACTCCCGCAAAGAAGTTTGTGTCCCAGGGAACCGGCCCAGATTTTGTTGGAAAGTCAGATTTTGCTGCTATGGCTGCTCCCGATTCAGCATCTCAGCACACCAGTACTGATGCAGAATACGAGAGCAGGTCCACAAACACAAAAACAGCCGAGGTGACGGACTCGTTCACTGACACAGAGTTGACTAGCTGTGATAAGCACACCAGCACGACTGCGATCGAAACGAGGACGGTAGCTGCCGGGGATGGACTCGTCAAAGATGTATTGACGACGGCAAAGACCCGTTCAATCGCCGTTGGAACCACCAGTGAACTGGGGTGGGTTCCCAGCAAACCAAACCCAACTAGAACCAAAGAATGTGGGGTGGGTCCAGTTAGCATCCATGACAATTTCCTTATTGGTTTAAAAACCAGAAACATAGCATGTGGTCCTTCTCAGCCTGCTGACTCTGCCGCAAGCAAAGATGAAAAAAACGAGACTGTTTCACTGCAGCCACAAGGTGCTGTTGGACTGGACCACTACATAGAGAGGGTCCAGAAGCTGCTGCAGGAGCAACAGATGCTGCTAGCGGAGAACTACAGCGAGCTGGCGGATGCCTTCGGCCAGCCACAGTCCCAGTTCGGATCCATCAACAGTCAACTGGTCAGCACGCTGTCGTCTATCAACTCTGTGATGAAGTACGGGAGCGCCGAGAACATCCTTAAGCTACACTCGGACTCCAGCAAAGGTGAAGATGTTTTACATACTCTTGCTTTCAGTATCCAAATGCAATATTCCTCTCCCTCCGAGCACACATAGTCATGCCAGGCAATTAAAGCATAGTTTTAAGGGCAGACAACTGAAAGCACACACACATCCCACAAAACCAAAATGTTACTTAAAAGGCTGCAAAACAGGCCTGGCGAAGCTATAAATATATTCTCTCGTCTTTCAGAGCAATAAAACTTTTACTAGCTGTAAGGATTTTTTTCTATCAATACTTCATTCCCATAAATGTCCTATAATAATGCTTCATGTTAAGGAATAATTAATAAATGTGAGCTAAAATGTAATTTAAAAGGTAACCTTGCAGTGACTTGCAATACTTTTCATACCCTTTAAATGTTTCACATCTTGTCACATTACAACTTCATACCTCTATATCTTATGAGGATTATTAGGTCATCTAACAACAAAAAGTGCTGCATAGTTGAAGAGTGGAAGGTAAATGAAACACATTACCAAGATTATTGAACACAAAGACCTTAAAAGTGTGATACCCATGCAGCAACCTCTTGCTCCTATACACTTAAAAAAAGAAGGAAATGATTTCCCTCAGAAGTCACCATATGGATAAATAGAGTCTAGCTACTCTCTGCAGGTTTGTTAACCCATTAATGTTGCTGTACACCGCATGCAGGACGTTTTCCCCTTCCAGGTTTATATTTACCATTTTCCTAGACCAACTTTTATGAAATTAAAGATTTACCTCTGGAATGCTAACATTCTTGAGGTTTCAACGGTATATGCCAATCAAGGATACAAGTCTAACTGTAGGCTCAGCGAGGGCACATCCCCCCTTCCCCTCCTTCCTGAAATAAATTTAATATCCAACTCGGCATTCATAGCCTCATATAAGTGATAAAACTAAGCAATTTTAAATGAAAATTGTCTATTTACATCTTCAAGGGTTCAATTAAAATTGAAGACTTTAATTGAACCCTTGAAGAACCTCCGACTTGTCACTGACCACTACGTTAATATGTACAAACATTTTCAACTTTGAGTAGGGCTGGGAAATTAATAACATTTTAATCAAAATCATGATATTTAAAAGCTTGATGACATATATAAAGAAAAAAAAAGAATAAACAGCAATCAATATCGATACCGCACATGCTTGATTATATCGTTATATAGATTTGAGGCAGTTTTGCCCAACCCCAATCTCAATGCACTTTACAAGAAAAGTAATTTCAATTCAATCATGCAAGCGTTCTAATCGGTTTAAACGTTTTCCCTTTAAGGAATCCCAGCAGGTTCTGTTGAGATATTGACTGGATGTTGTGTCGCTGTCAGTTCAATGTGGACCAGCCGGAAGTTGTGAGATCATTTAAAAAAGTGATGATCAGAACAATTATGACTGTATTGTTTTATCTCCTCAGTCAAAATGATGCTTGTGGTTATTACAAAAAGGGGAAAAGTTTGGATACTTTTGCCTGGCACTGTGATATCAATTGTAGGACCTTATTATCATATCAAATTATCTCTCTCAACTAATGCCGTTTTTTTTGTTTTTTTTCCTGATAGGGGCTTTGAAGAACAGAACCTTTTAAATGTTTACCCAGCTAAGAGCTAACATGAGATCATTATATGAAATCTCCTTCTTTCCCCAGTACTGGTGGAGTCTGGGAGATGCTGGTTGTGGAGTTTAGAGTTCAAACATGGTCTAAAGATAATCCTGATGGGATCAGACAAGCCAAAGTTATCTCTGACCCTTAAAAATTGCAGCAGGGGTCTTTGGACAGGAACCAACAGTGAGCCCATTTTTGCCTGGAGCCGCTGGCATTGCACCAATCCTTCACTTGTTTTATTTTTTCTGGGGTTTTTTTGTTTTTTTATGGTCTGCCTTGGCTTGGCTAACACCTCCCTATTATTGTTGATTCATGGCTTCTTGCTACTTACACAACAATCATTCTTCCTGGCTCGCAGATAAATGTGGGCCAGATTGTCTGAAGGTTGTTTCTGCACAGTTTCAGGCCTTTCATGGAGCGCTGAATAACTAACCAGTTCATTTTTAGAGCAACTGAACTCAGTAGATTTACAGCACTGGATATACATTCCGTGCAAGCTTTAATGCCAAAGGTTTTATTGACTGAGCTCTAATAGCTGCAGTAATGGATAGAAAGATCTAATTGAACTTTTATTAGTATACGTTTGTATTTAATAACTTTGTCTAGTCAAACTCAATGTTAAATTTATTGTTTTCCTTGGTAAAGATGTATACAAAAAACTTTAAAAGGAGCAAAATTAAAGATTTGACTAGTGCAGTTTTCAATTTCAGCATTTTTACTCAGTGGCTAAAAAAAATCACATATTCATATTTATTTATGTTCAACAACATCAGCATTTTTGGTACTTCTAACAAATCCACTGTTGTGTATAGTGGTGGATTTGTGATGCAGTGGCTCTGTTCGCATGTTTCTAAAGAACTCAGAAACCTCGTAAGAGAACTTAATTAACTCTTAGAAATACCTGAAAAACTCAGTCAGGAGAGTGAGTTGTTGATTCTGAAGCAGCGAAGTCCAAAGCCAGCCCTAATGTTTTTGGTGCCCTAGGTGAGATTGTTGTTTCCTTTTGACTTTGTTTTTCTTGTTTTACTGTAAATGCTTTAAGTCAAAAATTTGGGTCAAAACTTGCTGAAATGTAATAAATGAGCATAGACATAGCTAAAAACTGCTGGAAGACCTGAAGTTAATGCAAAAACATATGTTGAAATCTAAAATATTTAGCATAAAACTTCGTAAAGTACAGGCAGTCTTTTTGGCTGGTCTGCTAAAGAACATAAATTTCAGCTGAAAACTGAAAAAGAACAACAAAGGTAAACTAAAATGTAGCGCTGCGCCAATACACTGTTTAATTGATTGAATTTACTGTGAAACGTGCTAAATCAATTGCAATGTTTAAGACCCAATTATGTTTAGGAATAATTAAGTGATGGGAACATAAAAGGCTGGCATGCTACCGAGACATTATAGAGGACAAATCAGCAAAAACATGATGCAGCGTGAAATGTACTTGTTTAAAAGTTAGCTGCCTCCATCATGTTTCCGCTGGTCCATCCCCAAAAATTGTCCGGGTGGAAAGCTTTGACTTGAACTATTCTGAAACACCGGTTTTGAACATTTATGAATCACGTTTGATTTGGCAGGTTTCACATTTCAATGAATTGATGGAATAGTTAATTGTCACATCCCTATTAATGTATAAAAGTAGCTGAAAATTAGCTGATGTACTGAAGAATCTAGACAGTTGAAAGGTTAAAGAACTTAGGTTCATCTAATGCAGCCATGCATTTTTTATAATTACCGAAAATATTGTCAGCAAATTTGCTAAAGTTTGTTGTTGACTACGTTTCCTTAAAAAAATCATTAAATAAATTAAAGTTAAAATTGGTCAACATATGTTATGCTAAGTTAAAGAGAAGCTGTAATAGAGCATTAACTGTTTGTGGTCTGACCTTGGTAGGAGAAAGTTTTAAAACTTAAAATGCCTATTTAACCTTTTTTTTTTTAATAAACTGTTTTTCAACCCCAACAGATAAAATCTTGTGTACAAATCAACACACTAATAATTTAAAATGCATCTTCCTTGGTTTCAGATTTCTGATTTGAAGAATTAGATTACTGTTAATTATCACTGCAATTTTGTCTGAATTTAACGTCCCTTTGTGGCATTTAGCTGCAAAACTTTAGCAACGAAAATAATGAAAACCGTGTCAGATGATTGAGGTAAACACACTTGACACCTTCGACTGGTTGCGAACGACTCTCATCTACCTGTTGAATACAGTATGTCTGCCAGCTGAAAAGGAAAAGTCTGAGCAGGATCCGGTTTAATAACATTATCATTGTTTCTCTTGCCTTCAGAGAGCTCTCTGGAGCTTAAGTTACCAGATGTTGGGACAGAAACCGCAAATCATCCTGAAAACATGCCCGTGCAGCAGCAACAGATCAGCGCAGCAGAGCAGAAGAGCCGCATGGATCTGCAGATGTCTACAGCCTTGCATGGTATTGTTCAAACCTGATCAGGATTCTGAGGATATTTGATATCAGACCGTTATACTGAAGCACAACACAAATTGTGTGTCTTTTCATTCTGGCACTGTAAAATAAAGAGAAGAGACAGATCCTCGATTTATATTTGGAAATAACTGACATTTTCTGTTGCCAGAGTGTCTTTCACCTTATGCTTGTAGTTTTAGAATTGTACAGTTTGAACTGGACGAGGATTTGGGCTTATTTTCCCAAACTTTTCCATCTGTCCCATCACTTCACCCAAATTTCAAAAAGCTGCTTTATTCCTTCAAAGTCCCTAATGAAGTGTCCTCTGCAGCCATTTTACTAGCTAATTATACCTGCAGGATGTCGTGTAGATAACTGTTATAAATCAGATTGTTTTCTATTGGAAGGCTGAGATTACAGGAGACTCGTCTAATCTGACTCAACTGTAATCTAAATCTCTTACCACAGAATTTTAGGGGGAAAAAACCCGCCCTCATCTGCTTGGACGTCACCCGAGGAGCTGCGCTCCCACCTGTCAAAACATGGCAAACGTGTTAAATGACTCTGTTGCTGCTTAACGGGGGGGCCCCCCCCCCCCCCCCCACCCCACCCACCCACACACACACACACACACACACATTCATGTTGTGACTTGACGCCCCACACACACTTGCAGTCTCTCTGCCGTCGCCTGCAGCAGTAAAGAGGCCCCTCCATCGCGGCAAGTTGGCAGATGTGCTGAGTGTTCTGGCGCTCTGCTGGTATTTTTGGTTTTCCTAAGGCCTGCACTTAAAATGACTGGGATGCTTCTGGCTTTGAGGAGGCTCCAAAGTTTTTCTGACAGATTAAATGGACTACTAAACCTCTTGCACAGCTCTGTATGAAGAGCAAAAACAAAATTTAAATGCAATGAAGTTGGAGGAAAAATCTTTGAGTTATCAACAAAGTCTTTTCATTTAATTAGATGTTGCAAACATGCATTAAAAAGCAGCATTTAGGCTTTGTTAGAAGTTGTACACATATGCCAAGCCTAATCTTTTGTTGTTCGCTAATTTAAGCACAAAGTGAAGAACTACATCTTGTTCTGTGTTTTAAGGATCGTGAAGTTGTTGCTTTTCCTCCCTGCAGGTCAGCCATGCAGTCAGAACACCTTGAAATCCATCATGAAGAAGAAAGACGGCCGAGCCGACGGCAGCGGCACCAAGAAGAACCTGCAGTTTGTTGGCGTCAACGGCGGGTAAGTGCAAGGTTTTAGTTGGTTCTTAGACGAGGTGAAAGAAGCTTCCATTTGACATTTACTCAGCTGCTGTTCAAGATTCGCGTCGCTCTTAAACTCTTGTTAACACCCACACGGCTGCTCCGGCTGAAAGCATGCGGCATGCAGACGTCATGAAGTAACCTGAGCTGCGGCTGCCAGCAGCACACTTCGCCTTCTAGTTTCTGAGGGTTTTTCTCCCCCTTGTGGCGCAGATACGAAACTACATCCAGTGACGAGTCCAGCTCTGAGGACAGTAGCTCCTCTGGGTCCGAGGATGAAGAGGAGGAGGACGAGGAGAAGGAGTACGGAGGAAAGGAGGACGAGTACCAGGAAGTGGGAGGAAGCAGAATCGGGGAGGAGTTTGAAAATGAGGGAGCTGAGGACGTGGATAAGAAGGATGTAGAAGGTTCAGAGAAGGAGAAGAGGGAGAGGTGAGTCACAGAAACAGTCAACACATTTTGTGCTTCTGAATTAAATTGGAGATTGATGTTGTCCCTCCAAAACACCGACATCTGATTTTTCTTTCCCTAATAACTAAAATAATGAACAAAAAGCAGGTAGCTTTATGCACACTGAGGTTGGAGATAAATGCTTTGATGCACAAATTTGGGACAGTGTTTTACACTTCTGTTTGATGTAACAATACTGCCTCCTGCTGAAAAACGTGCAGGATGTTTTTTCTCTGTGTTTTAGTTCTGAGGAAATTAAAATCTGAATGCATCAAAATCAGATAAAAAAACATCTGGTTCTGGTTTAGGAAATCCTAACCAGTGCATCTCAACCTCCTTTTTTTAAAATTTAAATTGTCTTCTATCCTATAGATTTTTGGAATAGTTGCACCTCAGGTTTATTCAGATAAACCTACATCATCATGGCTTCCAAAACCAGAAATCCATCCGGTTTTGGGCAGAATTAACTCTACCCACTCACTTTCAAAAATGATTTCCTTTTATTTCTACTAAAGATTTATTTATTGCAATGACTTCGATTTCAACTTAAGCTTCAATGCAACATGTCTTCTCTGATTAATGAAGTCAAATTTTAACATTTGTTAAAATAATTCACAGTCCGGGTTTGAAATCTGTTGGTATTTATGAAATTTCTTTTTTTCTTTCTGCAGGTATGAGCTGGGGGAGAAGATGTTGGCTGCATGTGAAGTTCTCAAAACTCACCTCAATGACTCGAAGGCTGTGAGCAGCAAAGATCTAGTGAGTGGCTTCTGATTATCACTTTTACAATTCCTTTTTCTCTGCTTTTTAATTCTCTTTCTATTATTTACAGCAGTGGTCCTCAGCCTTTTTTTTTTTGCCATAGACCAGTTTACTTCCTGCTAATACGTGATTAAATGTACTTTTTTTGCACCGTCCCCGTATCATCATATCAACATCAAAACATGGGTAACATTCTCTCTGCCCCCTAATGCTCTCTGGTCACTATGATAATGCCTTTTCAAATAAGATTTACCACAAAAACAAATATACCTTTTGTGAAAATGCTGAATCTGTTGGAGTCCTGTTTCTGTATCACTGGAATGCGGTCCCGTCTGGAGCAGTTTTAAAGGCTTCGTCGCCTAATAACATAACCGGTAGCCGCATGTTAAGCAGAGTGGGGGCTCAGTGCGTGGAAATGACCTGTTATAATCAGTGTTGGGGAGAATAATTTGTAAATGTATTTAGTTACAGAATACTGAATACCTGCTTTAAAATGTATTTTGTAACGTATTCCGTTACTTTGCCAAATCCTGGTATTGTATTCTAAATACTTGGAATACTTCCCCTTAAAAACAGCATTTAAAGGAGCAGGGGGCTGGATTTCTAAAATAAATGATATTCATGTTCAGTTTTGTAATTGTATTGGTTAATGAAGCGTTTTAAACTAAGTAAAATGTATTCCGTTACCCCCCAACACTGGTCGTAATAAATCCATATTTTAAGTATGACTTCTGCTATTTTCTGCCAAATGTAACTTTCTTTTCTCTTTTTTTTTTTTCAAAGTAAGCTTTCAGAGACTTTTGATTATTATGGGGGTTTGTTTTAAGCTGGGATGCATCACATGACCAAGGCAAGAATCTTGTCATGTGTAAGGAGTGAGTTGTGGCTGGATGTAAAGGAATCTGGTCATTTTTCAAAATTAAACATCAAGTAGACTGATAAATAATGAAACAGAAATGGTTTAAGTTAGTTATTCTTTCTGTGCGGCTCAGGGCCTGGTACTAAATGGCCTACAGTCTGGTACCAGTCCAGGGGCTGGGGACCTCTAATATGCAGTATTGGGGTCACTTGGAGGAAACAAAAATAAATGTTTCTTATGCATCTGAATAATTTTGTTTCATAGTTGGATTTCAAGAATAAGGTGAAATTTTGATTAAAAAAAATAAAAGATTTATATTAGTAAGCGAACCACTACTTCAACATTTTTTCACCCAAATCAAAGAACCATCCCAAAAAAAAGTCATTACATTTGATTGAATATTTTAAGTGATGGAATCAGATATTAAGAATATCTTCCAGTTGCAGTGGGAACGTTTTTGATCGTTCAGAGGGTGCAAAATAATTTCTGGGAAAATTCATCGTCCAGCATAACTTATCATGACAGGAGTAACAATACTGATTGAAGTTCCCATTTTAAACCTCAATGGATGTAACTAGTTGCTACCTACCTGTATTTACATACTGTAAGAGTAATGTTTTCTAGTAAATCTGTTTCTAGAGTGTTAACGTTCAAGCTTATGTACACGACAAATGGCTGTTGCAGCTACTTTGACTTTATCATCAATGTACTTTTTCTGCCTTTTTTTCCCCTCTATAATTTCAACTTTATTCTTAAAACAAATTGGCAACAAAAAGTAATAGTTCCACCTCATTTTCATTTCACTTTCCATTTTATACTACAATTATCTGATATTTATAACACTGAATATTTCTGAATTCATTCTATTTATTGGCGCCTTGTAAAGACGTGTAAAATATGCTCTTCTTTTCCTGCAGAAGCAGGATCTCTCACTAAAAACTTAAATTTGAATACATTTATTTATTGTAGAGAAAAACGACGAATTCTATTAACTAAGCATTATTATTCCCACCTCTTAAATCACTTTAAAACAAATATCCGTAAGTGTTTCTTCTCATGTAGTTCAGTGTTTCTAGGATTGTGTTATTTGTGATCCGTTCCTCTGTTTCTCTGGAGTATAAATATAATGACTGACACACTGGCCAATGTCTTGGGCTGGATGAGGACCAATGCAGAGTGACTTGGGACAGTACAGGAGATAAAACACAAAGCTCTGAAGTACACCGCTGGAAAAATTGCAGCATAAGTGTGGTGTTGTGGGGTCACCAAGTCTTTTTCTGGTCTACAATCACAAACGTAAACATGTGGAGTTTGCTAAACTGATCAGGAGTGGATGAAGGAATTATGGTGGGGGATTGGTGATGCTTTTGGCCTGTTTCGCCAATCATGTTGGATTCGATGGCATCAATAAATCTTTGGAATATCAAAACATCGATAGATTAATGGATGGTTGGGTCATCTTTAGTTTCTCAGTGGAAAAATATATAAAACCTTTAGCCAAAGCAACACAAAAATGGTTCACCAGACAATTGCTCACCTTTCTAACATGCTCTTCAAAGTTAATACCCCTACATCCTGCAGAAAACCTGCCTGATTAGCAGAGCTGCGTAGTCACTAGTTACATTTACTTCAGTAAAAACACTTGTAGTTTTGCAACACCCCATTTTTACTTAAGTAATATTACTATGAAGTATCACTACTCTTACATGAGTAAAATTTCTGGATACTCTATCAAACATGAGTAACTTTAGTAAATTAATAAAGCATATTTTAACCACAAATCTGAGATACAGAGATACGCCTACAGTTTAAATTAATGTGAGACAAAATATTTGTTGTTCTAATATAACAATATTATTATCTGCTGAGCTTGTTGTCATTTGGAAATAGTGAATATACAGTAAACCCCATATATCGTCTATGGAAGTACTTTACCCTGTTTTAAGTATATATACACTATCTACCAAAAGATAAGATAAGTCTTCATTAATCTCACAATCGAGAAATTCACAAGTTACAATCAGCTCTCAGAATAGGCAGGAAATGAGCACACAGGAATTACAAATAAAAATCTTAAATACAATAACTATATGGAGGTTTCTTATATCCATTTGCAAGCATTAGGGGATCTTAAATACATTACTACACAAAAAGGAAATATAAAAAAATAAAAATAAGAAATTGAAGAAAAACTGACGAAATAGGAACTGAAGGGGCAGAAATGTACACAGTGGAGGGTCGATAAATGACATACTATAGTATGGAATTAGCAGTGCAGTTTCAGTGTAGTGCAGGTTGAAGTAGTAGTTTCCTTAAAAAATTAATTAATTATAAATAAATTATTTAATTGCTCTCTTCTCATTCTTGAATTTTTATTTTGTAAATTTTGTTTTTACAATTTAGTCTTTGAAATTCCATATTTGCACATAAAAGTATTTTTGACAAACTAAGGACATCATTTTTAAATATAACATCAAATGTTATAATTAGATATTTACTCAGTAGGGATGCAACGGGACAGGGTAAAGTACCGGACCGTTCGGTACGGCCTGCACAGGACAATCCGTCCTCCTGTACCGCGGGACTTCGGCACTGCCATTGATTTTGTGCCGGTAATTAGTTACCATCGGCCCGACGTTACCAAACTGCACCACGCTCCCAGACACAGGTGCAGGTACAGGACCTCTCCACAATGTGCGCACAACGGAGCACCGTGAGGAGCAAAAAAATTTACACGGGTCGGTTGCGCTTTTTTCGGAAATCAGCCCTTGTGTGAGGCGGTGCTCAAATTTCTCCCGAATTGAGCGCTTTTTGCCCGGGCGGGCTCCAGGATTCAGGGGCGCCGGGCTGTGTTCATCTCATCTTTGCGGTGCGCCGGAGCGCGAAGCAAAGATGAGATGTGGTGCGCTCCATTCATTGATGCACACACAAATGCCCTTTGAGCAGCGGGCACACAAAGAATATTTATCCACCACCTGTGTCAGTTTGGTCAGATGTGCTCTCGTTTAAAGAACCGGTAAAATACAGAAAACATTCTGTTACTGCGGCCCTGTGTGTGAACCATAATCCCAGAGAGACGTACAGCACGTTTGTTGTATTCTCACGGCTTTGACCCGCCCAAACCTGTAACTGTGGGCGGGTTAAGTTACCTTTGACATTCTGCCTTTGTTCTCAAAAAAATTGAATATATGTTTTGGGATTTAAAAAAGCAGTCTCTTTCTGCACAAAACATGTACCGAACTGTGCCGTGGACCGTGGCCCAAGTACCGAGGTACGGACCGTACAGTGGGCTACCTGTACCGTTACTCCCCTATTACTTAATACTTAAGATGAAGGTTTTTCAAATACGTTTTAACTCTTGTAATTTCTTGGTCTGCTACTTTTTACTTGACTAAAATATTTGTAGTGCTAGTCTTAGCTTTATGGTACTCTAACACCTCTGCTGATGAGTTAAAGAGAATAGAAAGCAGGAGAGGATCAAAGATTCTAAATGATCTCAGGAAGCCATACGTGTTTCCAACTTTCAAAAGAGGTCTGTAAAGAAGGATTACTCTATTACTGTATTCAAACCACTCACTGATGAGTGTTTATCCATTGCAGCAAGCCCTTCTCAGGTTTTGTTTTTGCAGCATGACCTTTCAGGACACCATGGTTACCTCTGATAGATCCATGTGTCTGTCAAAGCTTGTTAGTAACCCGAGCCTGCCTCCACAGAGAGCCAGTCTGAACACCGTGCAGCATGAGTGGTTCCGAGCGTCAAGCCAGAAGGCGGCGGTGGCAGAAATGGTGGAGGACTACCTCCGGGCCTTCGAAGCCGTGTCACCGGACGTCCTGCGCCATGTCGTCAACATGGCCGACGGCAACGGCAACACAGCGCTGCACTACAGCGTGTCTCATTCCAACTTCAAGGTGGTGAAGAAGCTGCTAGATGCAGGTGAGAGCTGAAAGGCATAAATAACAGAAAATCATTGAAGACAAAAAAAACATAGCAGACTGCTGTTATGACATTCAAGATATTGTTCACTGAAAGACCGCTTTAAACAGATTAGTTTTAAGTTTTGATTTAAAGCAGCTCAGTGTTTCAGAAGCTTTGCAGTCATCAGAAAGTTTGTTCCAGAGAAGTAGAGCATAGCAACTGAAAGCGGATTCTCTGTTTGGTTCTACTTCTCGGGATGATTAGTAGACTGGAATTAGAGGACCTGAGTGGTTGGGAGGGTTATAGTGGCAACAAGTCTTCTACATAATTGGAGATAATCCATTCATTGAATTATAAACTAGTAAAAGGAATTTGAAGTCTATTTTCTGAGCTACAGGGAGCCAGTGTAAGGATTTTAGAACTGGGGAGATGTGGTCTACTGTCCTGGATCTAGTGAGGACACAAACGGCAGCGTTCTGGATCAGCTGCAGCTGTCTGATTGAGTTTTTTAAACAGATCTGTGAAGACACGGTTGCAGTAATCAATCCAAATAAAGATGAATGCATGGAGGAGTTTTTCGAGGTCCAGTTTCAACATTAGTCCTTTAATCCTGAAAATGTTATTCAGGTGATAGAAGGTTGAATTTGTGATTACCTTTATGTGATACTGGAGGTTTAGAATTGAGTCCATTACTATACCTAGATTTTAAACCTGATCAGTTGGTTCCAGCTGTATTAAAGGTTGGATACTGAACATGAGCATGATGGCGACATCTAGTTTATCATTCCAGCTGTTGGATTGCCTGGTTCGCTGCCGATATGCCCAGTGACCAACCTGAACCATGTCTGGTGAGGAATGTATTTTAGAAGAGTCTAACTGACAGCTAATTTTAACCGAGTGAGCTAGTTACTGGTCCAGGATGAAAGTCGCCGTTTCTGCGTGTGTTTGATGCCGTGGAAATGTTTTATGTGGGTCCATCTAGTGTAGGCTTCACCTAAAACTACTCTAGTTTCTGTCATTTTGTGTTCACTCCTCTTTTGAGACAGATAACGACTTGCTGACTCCACCATTATTTCCGGTGCGAGCTGAGCTGTGCCGACCATATAGTTGGATCATAGAGACCGTATCTGTCAAACTGCAACCCACAGCCGCAACTGGCTGGTAGATGTAAACATAATGTCATTGTTGTGCCCAGTTATATTTACATTTTAATACATATTAATTGAAATATTTTTTTTTTTAATACATTTTTACTTTCACTGCATCCCTCTAAAAGCCCCATAGATGTATTATTATATTTTGTTTGTAGCTTTCTATGAAAATGTTCTAAATTCAATGTTTAGCCAAAACTGATCCTTCCTGTCTTTAGGTCCAAAAAGAATTAGTTCAGTTTTATTTCTATTCATTTAGAGAAAATCATTGGAAATCCATCTCTATTGATTTGCTTGATGCATTCACCTAGGGCTTGGATTGGTTTATAGTCATAGTCTTGGAGACATTGTAATTTAAAGATGAGTGTCATCTGCATAGTTATGGTAACTAATCTTAGTTGTTATAATTTGGGTTAGTGACAGTGTGTAGATATTGAACAACGTTATGATAGAGGGACAATACAGTATATTAGGTGTTTGGGTTTAACCCCAACTGTCCCGTGTGAGTCTAACTGGGATGGAAACGCTCTCTTGGATACTCTGAATCATAAAATAGCGCATCGCCCCGTGCCGTAACGCTCGGTGAAAACGAGACGTTAGAGGGGAAAGAAGTGGAGCTATCACTAACAGAGATCGTGCATACTTTTACAGATGAAACTTTCTTTTCTGCTTTTTAATAAATAATTAAAACCATTATTTTGTATTTTGTCTAGTTATCTTTGATAGTTAATTTTTTTCAAACATTCAAATGCAGAAGAAACAAAAGTGTGTAACCTTATTATTTTAAAGCTTTTGTTTAAAAAGTGAAGAAGTTGATCTTCTCTTTAACTTTGGTTTCTCTTCCTAATCCATGCTGATGTTGCAGCCTCGCTAAACCTCTGTTAAGACTTTCATGATGTCTCAGCCACTCAGCTGACACGTCCACCCGACCTTCACTGCCCAACCCCAACTGTTCCCTTTCCTCGCCCCTCAATATTTTGCAGAGGACGGGTTCTGAAGTGTGCAGATAATCAATCATGTCCGCAGGGGTCTGCAGGTTATTTAAGAAAGCGACTGTCTGAAGCATCACAGGCCTGGTGACGAGTCAATCAGAGGAACAAGTGGAGGAGGTCCCTGAGCTCCCACAGAGTGATTTAAACTCTGTGTTTTTTTTCCAGATGTTTGTAATGTGAACCAGCAGAACAAGGCCGGGTACACACCCATCATGCTCGCCGCGCTGGCTGCCGTGGAGACGCCGAAGGACATGTCCATCGTGGAGGAGCTCTTCAGCAAGGGAGACGTAAACGCCCGAGCCAGTCAGGTGGGTCACTGGAGAACAGGGGGCAGCAGGACATCATGGGAAAGAACCCGATGAGTTAATCGGTTGCCGTATTCCCCAGAGTTAGATAAGTGAGAAAACGCATTTTGTCATTGAAAGTTTTTTTGTCATTCTCTTAACCTGGCAGCTTTAGGTTAGCATCAACACTGGAAGTGAATGGTAACAGCTAGCATTTCCCGTGCAAAAATCATAATAAAATTACCTTGATTATTCCTGGTGACCCTAATCATCGTGGCAATTACAAATAAAAATAATAAAACAAAGGAATTGCAGGAGCCAATGGCAGCGCCAATCAATTTTTGTACAGATCTGCTGAATGAGGTGCATCATTAGTGGCTGTTATTAATGTTCTATTTTGGATTACTATAATTGTGACGTCTGGCTGACATTGTCACCTCCAGGTTTACTCTACAAAATCTTTAACATTTCACCCATATCATTTTAAGTGATGAGTTTTGTAAAATAAATCAAATTTAGGTGTTTTTTTGCTAGCGCTGTCATGTCCTTGCACCTTTGCAGCGGCGATTTAAAGCAGCGCTTTGTTGTAAAGTAGTCCCAAGTCTAAATCTCGTCCTGTTATTCCTTCGTGTTTCTTCGTATTTTCATTTGCAGTCATTATGATCACATACGTCACCTGGAATAAGTAGGATCATTATTGAGTAACTTTTAAGACTTTTGCAATTAACATGCAAACTGTTACCATTCAGTTCCATTGTTTATGCTAAACTAAAGCAAAAGGACTGCTGCCAGATTAGAATAACTGGACTTGTTGCGAAATTCTTTTTCTCACTTGTCTAACTATGAGGAATGTGGCAACAGACTATATTTGACGTAGAGGTGAAATATCCCTTTAAATGTGAATAGTTTTCTAAATCCTGGCAGTTCTGTGAACATTTGTACTACAGTGACACCTAGTGGTCTTTGTTAGAGAAGAGTTTACAGATTAGCTATAGTCTCTACCTGTTGGTGCACACAGAAGCAGTAGGTGTGTAGTTCTGAACCTCGTGTTGTCTCCTTCAGGCCGGTCAGACGGGGCTGATGCTGGCTGTCAGTCACGGCAGGATGGACATGGTTCGGGCCCTGCTGGCCCACGGAGCCGACGTCAACGTCCAGGACGACGAGGGCTCCACGGCGCTGATGTGCGCCAGCGAACACGGCCATGTTGAGATCGTCAAACTGCTGCTGGGCCAGACGGGCTGCGACGCCACGCTCAGCGACAGTGTGAGTTAAAAATTACCGGGGCAGTCAGATGTTCGGTAGCAGGGAAAAAAATCAGGGACTAACCGGTGATCCAAAGAGGTGTCCTGTAACTAGGGTGCTTATCCAGAGAAAAAAAAAATGTCTTCAAATAATCTGTGTCAGGAGTAGCTTTAAAATAACCAAAAACAAAATAAACTTCACTCATCAAGTAAAGTAATGTGTGCCGTTTGTGTCTATGCTTTCAAGCATTACATTTTATACCACCGAAATCCATGTTTATTTCCCCGTAAGTGTTGCCAGTTTTGTAAGAAAAAATACATTTGTAATTTGAGTTAAATAAAGAGAGCTAATGTTGTATTTTTATTACTTTCATCAAAGTCAGAAGTATACATACTCTTCCTTAATATTTGGTCGGATTGCCCAGAAACTTTTTAATTGGGGCAAACATGTCAGATTTCCTTCCAAAAGCTTTTTACAATATTTTGCTGGAATCAGAATCAGAATCAGAATCAGAATCAGTTTATTGGCCAAGTATGTCACATACAAGGAATTTGACTCCGGCAAACTTTTTTCTCCAGTACAGAACTTGAATGAGTAAAATAAAAAAATAAAAAAAATAAAAATATGAACAAAAATAAGTAAAAATACAAATAAATATCAGATCGTAAGTAATAAAGGATAATATATACACCAAGCCGGGGTTATTTTACAGTGAGTATGTACA
Source organism: Apricaphanius iberus (assembly GCA_028564705.1). Classification (NCBI taxonomy): domain Eukaryota; kingdom Metazoa; phylum Chordata; class Actinopteri; order Cyprinodontiformes; family Aphaniidae; genus Apricaphanius; species Apricaphanius iberus. The sequence goes on along the minus strand of JAPXFQ010001700.1, from coordinate 553,697 downwards.
GAAGTGCAGAGTTATAGTTTATTGTTATGTGAGTGCACTCACACACTGTGACTAGACAGAGTTCGTCAGAGCGACAGCCTGGGGGAAAAAACTGTTTTTGTGTCGGGTGGTTTTGGCGTACAACGCTCTGTAACGCCGACCTGAGGGGAGGAGCCTAAACAGATTGTGGCCAGGGTGTGAGGGGTCAGTGGTGATTTTCCTGGCCCGCTTCCTGACCCTGGCCCGGAATAGGTCCTGAATGGAGGGAAGATCGGTTCCTATGATCCTCTCTGCAGTCCTGACTGTTCTCTGCAGTCTGTCCTTGTCTTGCCTGGTGGCGGATCCGAACCAGACAGAGATGGATGAGGTCAGGACAGACTGGACTATTGCTGTGTAGAAGATGATCAGCAGCTCCTGGGGCAGGTTGAACTTCCTGAGCTGACGCAGAAAGTACAGCCTTTGCTGGGCCTTTTTCCTTATTATGTTGATGTGTGAGGTCCACTTCAGGTCCCGTGTGATGGTGGATCCTAGGAACCTGAAAGACTCCACTGTGGGGACTGGCTTGTTGAGGATCATGAGAGGAGATGTTGATGGTGGTCTCTTCCTGAAGTCCACTGTCATCTCCACAGTTTTGAGCGGGTTTAGCTCCAGGTGGTTCTGACTGCACCAGAGAACCAGCTGTTCCACTTCCTTTCTGTACACAGACTCGTCGCCGTCGCGGATGAGTCCAATGACGGTGGTGTCATCTGCAAACTTCAGGAGTTTCACAGAAGGGTCCCTCGACGTGCAGTCAGTGGTGTAAAGGGAGAAGAGCAGTGGGGAGAGAACACATCCCTGGGGGGCGCCGATGCTGAGGGAACGGGAGCTGGATGTGAACTTACCCAGTTTCACCTGCTGCCTCCTGTCAGTCAGGAAACTGGTAATCCACTGACAGGTGGAGGGAGGCACGGTGAGCTGGGACAGTTTTTGGTGGAGGAGCTCTGGTACAATGGTGTTAAACGCAGAGCTGAAGTCCACAAACAGGACCCGAGCGTAGGTACCTGCAGAGTCTAGGTGGTGCAGGATGTAGTGTAGAGCCATGTTGACGGCATCATCCACTGACCTGTTTGATCTGTAGGCGAACTGCAGGGGGTCTAGCAGGGGATCTGTGATGTCCTTCAGGTGGGTCAGTACCAGACGCTCAAAGGATTTCATGACCACAGATGTTAGGGCAACTGGTCTGTAGTCATTTAATCCAGTGACTGGGGACTTCTTGGGAACCGGTATGATGGTGGAGCGTTTGAGGCAGGAGGGGACCTCACACAGCTCCAGGGAGTTATTGAAGATCTGGGTGAAGATGGGAGCCAGCTGGTCAGCACAGAATTTCAGAGAGGCTGGGGACACTCCGTCTGGTCCCTGAGCCTTTTTAATTTTCTGTCTCTGAAATAGCTGGCGCACGTCCTGTTCGCAGATCGTCAAGGCAGGTACGTGGGTGGTTTGGGGTGAAGCTGGGTCTTTTGTGATGGAGATGGTGGGGGAGGTGGGAGGTGTGAAAGTCCTTTCAAACCTGGAAAAGAAGTCGTTGAGGTCCTCAGCCAGGCGGGGGCTCTCCACAGGGTGGGGGGATGGTCTCCTACAGTTAGTAATGGTCTGCAGGTAGCTCCAAACTGCAGAGGGGTCGTTAGCAGAAAAACGGTCCTTAAGCTTAGCACTGTAGTTCCTCTTTGCTGCTTTGATCCCTCTTGTCAGCTGGTTCCTGGCCTGTTTGTACAGGTCCCGATCCCCACTCCTGTAGGCCTCCTCCTTGTCCTGGCGTAGCCGTCTCAGTTCTGCAGTGAACCACGGTTTATTGTTTTTGAATGAGCAGAAGGTTTTGGTCTGCACACACATGTCCTCACAAAAGCTGATGTAGGATGTCACAGTGTCGGTCAGTTCATCCAGGGATGAAGCCGCTGCTTCAAAGACGCTCCAATCAGTGCAGTCAAAGCAGGCCTGTAGCTGCATCTTTGACTCATCAGTCCATCTCCTCACAGTTCTTACTACAGGCTTAGCAGATTTCAGCTTCTGCCTGTAAGATGGGATGAGGGATGAATCTCAACCAACTCCTCTTGACAGAACTAGTGGAACTGGGTCAGGTTTGCCAGTTTCAGTTTCACCCACAAATGTAGCACTGGATTGAGATCAGCACTTTGTGATGACCACTCCAATACCTTGACATTAAGCACTCTGTATCCAATGTAGAAGTCAGTTTGGGGTCATTGTCCATTGAGGACAGTGGTTTCCAAACGTTCCAGTCTCTGACCCACAAACTAATCATTTAACAGGCCTGTGGCCCCAACTCTTGATGGAAAAAACGAGCACTTTTTCTGAGTAGCTTAGAAAGTGGTACAGTAACAGCAAAACCCACATCAAGCACTAATATATTGAGCAATATATGCTGTTTTGATCAATTATAGTCTTTTTTTAATCTTTTATTCAAGTTATAGAATGCAGATGCTTTCTCCTTGTCATTTCTGGTATTTACATTTTTTCTCAAGAGAATCTAAAGACCCCACACTTACATGTATGGTGACCCCAACTTTGGGAACCTCTGATCTACGAGGCCTATTTGCCCCCAGACTTCAACTTCCTGGCTGACGTCTTCAGATGTTGCTTTAATATGACCACATAATTTACTTTATCTGTTATGTGAAATACACCGGTCCCTTCTGAAGCCGAACAGCCCCATAGTATGTTGCCGCCACTCCAAAGTTCTGATGGGGTTCAGAGGCTTTAAAGCATGTCCCCCTTTTTCCCTCATAATACTCTTTATCCTTTTGAAATCAGATTTGTCTCCTGTGCAGCCGTAAACTGGATTCTGGCTTTTTTATGTTGGTTATGAGATCATGTCTTTCCCCTCCCAGAGGAAACTTTAAGCTCGTGGTGGTACAGGACTGCTTTTACTGTGTATAGACTGTCTTACCAGTTTCAGCCAGCATCTTTACAAGTTCCATAAAACACTCCTCTCTGGGACTCACAATCGGTCTCCTCCTTAAGCTGCATGATCGTCGGACACTTCCATGTTTTACACGTGCCTATTGTGGTCTGAACGGATGAACGTGGGACCTTCAGGAATCTGGAAACTGTACCAAAGGATGAGCCACAACCGTGGATCCCCACAGTTGTTTTCCTGATGTCTTTGTTGATTTTTCAGGATTTTCCCATGTTGTCAAAGAAAGTGGCTCCGTTTGCCATGCAGGCTTTAGTTTTCTGACACTGTGTTCACCCTCAACTGGACTGACAAGAAACGATGCATAAAACTTGTACCTGCTCGTTCGTTATTAACCACAAAGTAGCGTTTTGATTCTAAAAGCCCTGTCCAGGTTTAAGTTTTATAAAAAAGCGGAGCAACTGCGGCTATAAATGGCTTTAATATGAGTTTGTAATGCATCATGGTATCCTGATATTCTTGCATAATATAGAATGTTTCAAATAGTTGATCAGATTTTCAGCTTGAAGTCTAAAATCAACAGAAGACGCCAGACTTGTTAGCATTTATGAAAAGTGTCTTGTTTTATATTTCTTTTTCATTGCGCGCATCCGTCTGGGTAGTTTGCTGAAATAGGAGAATGGTCAGAGATAAGAAGACTTGTCTTTCGTCAGGTGTTAATCTGTGTCTCACTTCCTCCTCCTCCCTCTAGGATGGGAGTAACGCTCTGTCCATCGCTCTGGAAGCAGGACACAAGGACATCGCCATGCTGCTTTATGCACACGTCAACTTCTCCAAAGGCCAGTCGCCTGTAAGTTCCCGTTTCCGCCAGCTCAGAAACGCACCGCCCGTTTATTCGTTCCGCTGACCGTTCCCTTTCCCCGCAGGGAACGCCTCGACTCGGCAGGAAAACCTCACCCAGCCCGACTCGGAGGGGAATGTTCGACTAGACTTTCCCACCTCATCCCACAAACACTGCACTGCTATTGGTTCCCGCGGAACGACACCTCTTCTCTCAAACAACCAATGAGATTCCTGGATATTTTCTTTTTCTTTTTATTTATGTACGCATCTTTTTTTCCGCCGCGATGAGCCCTAAGTGTCCTTTAAAATATGAATGTAACCACCAGGTGCCTCAGCGCTGTCAGATAGTGCCTGAAATGTCTCTCATTAATCATCAGACTCTTTTTTTCTTCTTCCTCAAACCTTACAGATAATCATTCAGAATCATTCAGATTCCCTGTATATATAGAGCTCATCTCATCAGTCCCAAATAACCTTTCCTTAAAGACTCGAGTGAATCCTCAAAAATGAAACGGACTGGAAAAATCATACTTTTATAAAAGTCTTCTGTATCTATTTAAAAAGAACTGCAGTATTTTGAATACTTCCTACTACTCCTCAGCAATCCATGAAGTTATATATTTATCAGAGTATAGTTTTTAAAGCAGAAATGCGTTTCGTTGTAAATACAGTGGTCGTAGAGTCTAGTTATTCACCTTTTTGTGTCCCGTTTTTGTCTGTCCGTCATGTATAGCATAAACTGTCCTCTGGTGGCTATCAAGGTGCTGACTTTCATCTTCACATGAGAATTGAAGTGCCCGAAACGTTTCTTTTAACCATAATCATCGATTAAAGAGTTCAAATCTAGATGTTTTGTTTGAATCTTTGGATCTACACTCTGCTTAGGCCAAGTTCACCGGCGCACAGCAAAACGAGTATTAGTTACGATTTAACAGCTTTTTAAACTCACAACTACTTAAGTCCCGTCCCACCCCCGTAAATCACATCTTCAGTCTCATGAGGTCTGGAAATAGGGCTAGATGCTGTAATACCTACACTGCACCAGAAGATGGCGACAAAACAAACTTAAAGAACATTCTGAGGGTATCTGAGCTCAATATGCACAATTTCCTTCTTTAATGATTCAGCACTTTTGTCTGCAACCTGTGGCTCTGGAGCCGCAACTGGCTCTTTAGACGCTCCACATTGGCATTCAGGAACTTTGGCTAAAGATAATAAAAGTAACAAATTCAGCATTTAGCAGGGATTTGTTTCATTGAATAATTGCTTTGAATTTTCATGATAGAATGACACTAAAAGTAATATTTTTTTAAATATTAGGTATGAAACTATATGCTTTTTTTTCTTTTTTTTTTACATGATTTGCCCCAAATTTCAAAAACTCAAGAAAATGCACCCATACACTTTCTCCTAAGTTTTTCTTTCTTTTAAAAACTGAAAAAAAACAGAAACAAAATAGTATCTCTTAATGAATGACAACACTTTTTACTCTACTAGATAGTTATCAAATATTTAAAGTTATGTTTTACTGAAGGTCATGTAACATTTGTGGCTCTGAGTTTTATTTAGCTGGATTGAGGGGAAAACGGTTTTTAGGATGGTAAAAGTTGCAGACCCTGATCTAGAAGAAAAAAAAAAAAATTTGATGTCTACAGTGTCTTCATCATCAGGGGCTGGGTGTGATTTATTTTTTCCCATTTCAAGGAGGAAATATTAGGCCAGTGCTAAAAACTTTTATCTAAAAGCTGACTGAATATTAATGTATGCAGTTGCATACTAACAATTATAAAGACTAGTGACTTTAAAAACAACAATTAAAGCTTGCATTTTTGTATTTATCTGGTTTAAAATAATTACCTCTTACTGATTTGATATTTAAAACTGCAGTCATCCAACTTTATTATAATTGAGTATGGCTGTTTATTTTCTTATCACTACAGAATTTTAAACATTAAATAAATATGTATTTATCGGTCTTGGGATGCTTTAATCGACACATGTAGTCAGAATGTAGCCTGAAGTTACTGATGGGGCCAATTAGTAAGACAAACTCCTAATTAATAAAGACAGTTCGTGTCTGTCTAAAACCTCAGGTTTTGTCGAGGACCAGAGGGGCTAATTTGGTACAGAATCTGTTTATTTCAATGGATAATCATTCAGATTCAGAAAACTTTATTGGTCCCAAAGGGTATTTAACTGCAACAGATGTCAAACATATTACAAACAGTCCGTGTGTGTCGCCACCAACATGCAGACAATAGTAGAGGCTCCATTGAGCAATAGCCATTGCAAGTGGGCATATTTAATAAAGGTCTATATTACTTAATAAACAGGCTTCCTTAAGAATTCAAAGACGGAGGGGACAAAAGAGTTAGAGAAACTGTTTGTTTTCCGAAAAGGTACTCATGGAGGCTTCAGTTAACCTCCACGAGTCAGCTTACAGAGCTTTAACTTGACGTTAGCGATGGGTGATATGGCCTCGAAAATATATTGCGATGTAATCTAAAATATGTGTGGCAACAATATTCATGGTGATATGTTTTGATTATTCCGTTTATATAATGTATAGAAGGACTATAGTAAAAGACTGTTTTCAAATATTCTCACATTCATACATTGCAGTAAAACAACTAGAAAAAAGTATAGCAAAGCCATTTAAAGAACATTCATTGTGCAAAACGCAATTTAAAGATATTCAAATCTTTTACCAAAAGCTGTAACACAAAAATTCTTACAACTTAAAGATACTTTAAATTAAATGAAAGCTACATTTTCTAAAAAAAAACATGGTTCCAAATTGTTTAAAGTGCATAATGTGAAAAAAGAGAAAAAGCATTTTTTTCTGCTTCCCTGATTACTTATTAATTTAATATTGCACAAAAATAAAGCCATTACCTAGACAGACTAATGAGATCATCATAATGCGCGATCACAGTAGGCCAAACGGGGTCTCTGGTCCCTTGGCCATGGTGGAGGAAATGAATTGTTTCACATCATCACATATCATTGGTTTAAATAAAAAAGGTTTGTTTCATGTTTTATCTAAAGATATTTTTCTGTTATAAAATCTTTCCTTGTATTTTTAGGATTTATTTCAAGAGATTTTTGGCTGTTTGATTTGGTGAATGACTGCTTGGAAGTCTGAAAACCCACAGGTGAATGAGAAAAGTTCCCAGAGCTGGAACTCTTCAGAATAGTGGGCCTCCTGAGTCAAAGAAGAGAAAAACGAAAACTTGTCAGCATCATTTTAACAAGACAATAAGAAATAAAAGATCTAGTTTGGTGATTCCAAACAGATTACAGTAGCTCCTCCTGCTGAGCTGACATGTTTTAGTTGAACACACCTGTGCAGAGGAACGAGGCTGCTGCACGATGCAGCTCCTGTCCTGCGGAGGGAGTCTCTGGGTTTCTGCGTGGGTTGGGAAACGAGGCGGGAATCACGGCTTCCGTGATGGGACGGCTGTACCAGGAAACTCCCACTTTCTGCTCTGTTCAGACATACGGCAATGACAAAGATGGACAGAAATGAATCATCTGAAATGGACTTTGTCTCCATCCAGTCTGGACATGTTCATGTCAGAATGTACGTCACTTTCCACTGAAGCAAACTTTCAGATTTTCATCCAACAAATAATCCATAAAGTACTTTAACGTACGGATCATTACAGTCTGCACACACGTTTTTTTCTTTTTTAAATTTTCAGTTTTGTAAGCAAAAATTTGTAGGTTTTGCTTCTCCAGAAAGAAACATCTTACGCTGGCTTTGGCTGGAGAGCGCCTTTTTCTGACATTTGAGGGATCGTATCTTGGCGATTTCAACCCCTTTTGTAGCGTTCTATCACAGGCACAATCTCTGAGCTGCAGGAGGGTCCACTCCTTCACAGTTTGATAATCAGACGTTTTACAAAGATTAAAGCATTTTGGAATAAGTGTCGAGGAGAATTTTTACCGTTTTGTCGTTGGCTCAGATTTCTGCAGCCCGTTCTCTCTCTCTGTAGAGGAGCAGCTGATCGTTTGTCCGTCCAGAACCTCCTGCAGGTTCTGCAGCCTCCGCCTCCACTGGGGGATGAAATCCACGTCCTGCTGCTCCACCGGAGCTTCCTGGTAGAAGCAGACCTGTCGTCAGAGCTGAAAAACCTCTCGTACTGTAGAGTCCTGCAGTCCTGTGGACGTACAGATAAACCCCAGAATTATTTGTTCCCCTGGAAGATTTAGACCTAAAGTAATTTTAACCTATGTAACCGGGAAGTTGTTTTTCATCTGAAATCATGCACGCATCACAAGTAGCGTCATAGAAAAACATGCTGATAACTAGTCCTATCCTCAGTTATTGAAAAAAAATCAGCTTTCTGTGACGCTCTGATACAGATACTGGTGTCCGGCCGATACTTTTTACGTATTGGTAAGCTGGTGTTCATTTTCCACTTGAGATTGTAGTTTTGTGGTCATTTTTATTGTTCATTTTCTTATTAATTCATCATTTGATGTAACAAGCAGAGAAGAAAATAAGAGCGGTCTTCCAATTCATTGCATTTTTTGATATGGTAGAAGTATCGGTCAGTACTCCGATCTAAGTATCTGTATCGTATCGGTTTTCAAACATTGCTATCGTTGCATCCCTAAATGATTGACCTTTTGTGATGAGCTGCTGCTCCTCTATACCATCACCCTAATTTTGAGCTTTAAATATTCCCAAACTGACCCTCCCAAATATGTTATGTTTCTTCCAGTTGGGGACAAAAAATATGTTGGAAAGATGAAAAGATGACCTTAAACCTGAATCTTTTTCTTTGGGGGGGCAGCTTCTTACTCTTTTTAGACAAATCCCTTCTCTACCACACAGCAGAGTTCTTGTAATGATGGACATTTAAATAAAGTTCAGTTCAAGCGAGGAAACGCCTGAAACAAGCAGGACAGAAAACCTTCTACCTTCAGGGCCTGTCTGAGGGAGTCGGCGGCTCCCCGCATGATGCTCTTCATCCTCTTCCTCTCCTCCTTCAGCTTCACCTCCAGCTGATTCCTTTCTAACCGGTTCCTGCTCCACTCTGCAGACAGCGCGGCCCGGTCCAGTCTGAAAACACGCCGTGAGAGAACAAATGAGGCTGTTGATGAGCGGCGGCGCTCCTTCAGTGACCGACTGCTGCATTCTGGATGCATGATGGAGCGTTAAAGCAGGTCCTTCCTCCCTGCGGCTGTTAGACTTTACAACCAGAACTGCTCCGACACTCGAAATAATGTCAGACCTCTGCTTTAAACTGCAATATATTACGCACCTTAATAACTTAATCTTTCACAGTTTATATTTTTGCCAACTTCTTGAAAATGTTTATTCTTGAAGCACAACCACACATGCACATCCTGCATATACTCTTATACTGTTAAAAAAAACTCCTCAAGTTGCACATTCTATTTAGAGTATGCCACTTTATTTTTTGAACTGCACAGCAGTATATTGAAAATATAAATATAAAAGGTATGTAGAAATTTGATCATTTTGGTGATTTATTCTGTCATCAGGCTGTGCCTACATACATTTAACCAGGTATGTAAGGATGATCTTCAGTGTTTTTCGTTACACTAGATATCGAAAGCTAAACAAGTGTTGCTTTTTATTTGATGGAAAAAGAAACCTGTTGAACTTGAAGCACTTTAAATTCCACTCTATGCAGGTTTCTTTTTGTGCTATATTAAATATATAAATAGGAAAACAGACAATTTTGAACTTTATTTTCATTAAAATGTAGATTTTATTTAAAATTTCTTAATCTTTATGTGGTGGGTAATTTTGTGTTGCATTATATTGAAAAAAACCGTTAAATGCATTTTGCATGATAAATGTTCTTTAAATGGAATTGTTAACCTTTTTGAAGTTGTTTTGCTGCAATGTGTATGGAAAGTGGGAATGTTCAAAAGTAGTAATTTTGACATTTATAAAGAAAAACAATTGCAATACACATCGTTACCGCATATTAGATTATATCCCAATATAGACTTGAGGCCATATCACCCAGCCCTACTGCACAGTACTCCATTTTTTTTTGTGTGTGTAATTTTTCTCCTTAATATAGGCTACATATTGGTTGTATTTCTGAAATTCAGCTTTTTGTACTTTTGATACGTGTTTGAAGCCAATGCTTTGCTGCAGTTACATCTGAATTTATCAGCGAGCAAGCAGTTGCTTTTATCATGAGTTTACAGACTAACCCAAATAAATTATAATCTAAACTTTATAATTTAGCACTTCCAAATCAAAGAAAAACTGCTTTGAGAGATGAATAATTGGTACCCTGTTCTAAGATGTTATTTGGACAAAACGTTCACCTCAGACCAACTAATTCAAAAATCATTGTTCCTCATCTCCCAGTTTCTGCTTTGCTGTTAAACCTTAAGCTAAAAAGATGTAATTATAATTTGTCTTTTAAAATTTTCTTTTGAACTTACTTTAGTGTTTATGTAAAGCCAAATCAAACTGAATTAAATTAAAAGCTTAAAGGGAAAAACATTCCATCCCATTCTAAAACTAGAACCAAATGTTTCTGCTGTTGCTAAACTGTCGAATAAACACACTTCACTTTCAGATGAACCTCGATGAGAAGCTCTGACCTGATGGCCTCCATGTCCGCCAGCACTCGTCCGTGCTCGGTCCGAAGCTGCTCAAGTCGCTGCCGTTTCTCTTTCTCTTCCTCCTGAAGCTGCTGGAACTTCGCCGTGATCCGCTGCACCTCCTGATGGAGACGGGACCAGTCTGCTGAGGATCTGATGCGTAGCCGGAAGACAATGTGTTGCAGGAACTGTTCTCTCACCTTCTTCCGGATGCAGCTGATGCGCGACGTCTCGCGGACCATCTCCTCCAGGATGTCGGCGTCGACGCTGAGCGCTCTCTTGCGTTCCCTCAGCGCTGCGTTCTCCACCTGAAGGGACCTGGCCACCTCCGACAGCTGGCTGAGACGAGTCTTCAGCTCCGTGTTCTCCTGCAGCACGGACCTGATCGTCTCGGGAAGCTTCTGCTCCACCAGATGCTGGACGTTAGCCGGCATGGCCGCGGCTTCCCGTTCCAGCTCCTCCTCTAACCTTTTCCCCAGAAATTAAAACAGACAAAAAAAAAAAGATGAATATGTCGAGTGTTTTCAGGATAATAAACTCGCTCAAATGGTTAGTCACATCAGATTTGATGTCTATTCGCAATTTTGAAATCTATTCGCAAGATCAGAAATTGATTTTATGTTTTAGAATTGTTTGCCCTTGTCTTGTCTTGTGTCTGACAGGGTTAAAGTTTCCCCCGCTGAACTGTTCCTCACCCAGTGTTAAGTCATTGAATTACAGGCATACAATAAAGATAACGACTCAAAAAAGTTTTAATAGAACTGACTAATATCAATATCGAACTGAAACAGATTGAATCAGATCAAATCGGATCGTGATAACTTTTAGTGGCAGCTCGTTTTTGCTATCAGCGCTCCGTAGCGCCGACTAGAAAGTTAAGTCTAAACTGTGTCCAAGATGGGTGGACCTCTGATCCCTGTCCTGCTATCAGTCTGATCCTCAAGGATCACACAGGAATGTGCTTTAAAGCATTCTGTTCTAGATCTGAATATATCTACATCTCTAAAAGCATCTTCACATCATGACACAGCCTCCACTGTGTTTTTCTGTGGGAATTTTGTGTTCAGAGCAAGAGTCTCGTTAACCAAATATTTTCATTATCTGCCTAGTTTTTTTTAGAACAGGGATGGAAAAATCTGAAATCCGTCCGTCATTTTGACAGATTACAATTCACACCTCTGACCACTAGGTGCAGACGCGCGGACATTTTCAATTTAACACACAGAGTACAAGTAAACTTATTTCTGATCACTTCAGTTGGAGAAATGTTCCATGATTTCCAAACTTTTGGCTGAAGTGGCGCTTAAATCCAGAGTCCAGCTGGACCGCAGAGCACTGATTGAGCTTCTGAAACATCAACCCCCCCCCCGCCCGAAGTCATTTATCTGAGGCAAAAATCCAAAACCTCTTGACGATAACCTTTTCAGCAATCCATCCGGAAACATTTGACGATTCGCATTTCATTTCCATGTGGAGCAGGAGGAAGTAGTAAGCCCGTGGCTTGAGGCCACAGCAGGTGACTAGTTTATATTTTAAGTGCATTCGTTTGATTTGATTGTTTATATGTAGTTCCCTATTAAATTTGTTTGGATTTTTTTTTTGTTGGATAGCCGGAGAATAAATTTGAACTCAGGGAAAGTTCAATTTAAAACAGCCAAACATTAAAACAGCCCTGCTACTTTGTACTAATAAAAGTAAGTTTTTGAGATGTAATCCGGAATCGTTTCTATTTAATAAGCCAAACTTGACAATAGACAACAACAGGTTTATTTCAGATTAGTTCTAACCACCTTTTAATCAGTTAAATAAACACAATCAGTTAAAAAGGTTTTCTACTTAAGGAAAATATCCCTTATTTAATGGACTACAGAGGGATTCCTTCAGATGATCATCAATCCAAGCACTTCCAAGTATTTTTACTAGAAGTATATTTTATTTTATTAGATTGAACATTAATTAAAAGTAATATAAATGAAATACTTCTGTATATGTTAGAATTTTAAAAATTGACAGGTAGATTAAATAAATAGATTCTGACTGGATATTTTCTTTTTTTTTTCATATATTTGATAATCTCAGTCTAAATGACAAACAAAAAAGTAGCGTGACCTCGGGTTAAGTCCAATATCATTATGTATCACCCTAATTATAGGGAGACCGTCTCTGTTGACTATAAATAATGGGGGGTTGGGGGTATTCCACGAAGCAAGCTCAAGAAATCGAGGCCCTTGTTAAATATCCTCAATTGAATTAGCGTAACAATTCACTCCAGGCTTATTCCACCGAAGAAGCTCAGGTGAACTCAATCCATGCCGATTTAAGTGAGGCTCGTGTGCGTCAAAGCTACAATAAAGGCAGCCCCTGCCCATCGATGCTAGATAAGTGAGAATGGAAGGAAAGGAAAGAGTCCCGTTCTTCTCCCAGTTTGAGAAAGACTTATTGCAGCCTATGAGCATCACAATCACATCATAACCAATGAGAGGAACACCAGCTGCACATAAAAGATCATCAGGCTGCATTGTGTTAGAATGTAAATTTGATTATGTTCCTTACGCACGGTTTAGAATGTGACACAGGAGCGTTAACAAATGCTTCTAACTGTGAACTTCTAAATACATGTTAATAAATCATATTACCTTGTTGGGTAGGACAAGTTGATGTAAAATTAAAATCAGAATTTAATACATGAAAGAAAATAGCTGACATGTTAAATGTGTTAGAGCATGATTTAAGAAAGGATGTTAAATATTTAGCAACTAAATAAGAACAGTTTCTAGTCTTCAAAAGGTAAAGTAACACTAATAAAGTATTTTAATTTACGAGTGCTTTGTTTTACCAGTTTCAATGCAGTATAGGACTATTTTAACACGTCTAGACGGGACAGCATGATGATTTTAAAACTTCATCTACATGGGTGGAACCAAAAGTTTCTGGCAGCAAGTAAATATTAAATTCACTAATTCTACTTCTTCAAAATTGTAAAAGTAAAATCTAATTAGAACCACATTTTATAAGTTAAAACCTACATTTCATTGCATAATTTAACCAGCAAGAAGAAAACTACAGCTGCTGCAGCCGCTGGAATAACTTTATATCGGAGGGTGGTCGTAATGCGGGAGAGAACAGCAGCAGAATACGAGCCCTGCAGTGTGACATCACAGGGTTAGGGTCCAATCATTTGATCAAGCTAAAACAAGCCTCACAGTTAGCCTAGCATATATATTGCCATTGTGAATGAGCGAGGCTGCAGGTTAGCCTCGCTCATGGACCTGAATCCGGGGTAATTGAGCCAGGATTGTTAAGCCTGGCTTGAGGAGCTAGCTCGCTTCGTGGAACACCCCAGTTGTATCAATTTCTTTCCACTTTACGGTTATTCACTGCTATATGAGAACTGGTCCGAATCCCTGCACAACCTACCATAATGACCAACATTATGAATTCAGCAGCAGTAAATTTGCTGTTGCTCTGTAAGCGCTGTAGTTTAGAGTAAAAGTCGAGGTCTGTTCTGACAATGACAGGGTGTTAGAAACGTTGCAAGACAGCATGGAGTGGCAGAACAACAGCTTTAAGCTACAGGATTTTATCTTTTAATATCTTTTTATAGCTTTAGTTACAGCATAACTGTGATATTTGAGATATTAGATGTTAACCTCCTCTTTTCCTGCAACGCCTTCATCTCCAGACTGTGGATCTCATCTTTGTGTTCCTCTTTCTGACGTTCCAGCTGCTTCTGCAGATGCTCCATGAGGGTCTTCATCTCATCCTTTTGGCTCTGAAATTCTTCCAGATCTGCAAGTTTCTCCGCTGTCAGGAAAAGGAAGAGAGAAATTTAGACAATTGTGCTTCTCCTTTTTCCAGGGATGCACTGATTACCGATACTCGTATCAAGCAGACACCGTTCTAATGTACTCGTTAAAGTTAACCGATACCATGAATATGTAAAAACTCTGCAATAATTTTACTGAAAACATTTTTTTTTCACTACAAATTTTAGTTTTGTGGTCATTTTTATGAATATTTTATGTTGTATCTAATTTACTATTGTTTGTTGTTACAAGCAGAGAAGAAAATGAAACCTGTCATCCAATTCATTACATTTTTTTGTGTGGTAGACGTATCGGCATTGGTACTCAGTATCAGCAAGTTCTCAGATCCAAGTATCGGTATTGTATCAGTTTGAAAAAAGTGGTATCGTTGCATCCCTACCTTTATTCATCTGTCGGTGAAATTTTATATTTATTGGGTAGTGGGGAGAGCATAATAAGGAGTGTGTGGATATTAAATCAACGGTGTAAGGCAGTGGCAACCATTTCATTGCAAAGAACCATTTCTGTCCTCGCTTCTAATAAATATATAAATATATAATGCTAATTACAATAAAAAAATTATATGTTTAACAGGTAAATTAAAGAACCAAAGTTGTATCAACTTTTTTTTCACTTCAATCCTTGATCGAAACAAAACTATTTTTGGTTTGCTTGTTTCAGCTTCACATGAAAATCGGAATCGATTGATCTGTCATCGAAATAAAACAAACATGGAATAAATCAAATGGAAAATTCCATGTTTAAGGAAAGTAAATGTAGCGATACACTTGTTTCATTAGTATGGTTCTGTTGTGTTTTTATGCAGATAATGAACCAAACGACAAAGAAATCCTCTCAAAAGCGACTTTACCTAAAATTTTTTATAAATGAAAAGTGTTGCTCAGTTCGGCAGAGTCTCTGATTTAAATTAAGAAGAGCTACTGTGCGGGGGGGGGATGGCAGATCCTTGGTGTAGTGAATCTATCACTTTAAAGTACTAGTATATATGTGTGTAGAAACAATAATACCTCATAGGATGACAGCCTGAAGATGCACACGCTGCAGTAAAGAGCGAACATAACCACTGGCCTTCACAGAACTTGCTACTTTTTCTTAGATTAATCGGAAAAGATCAGAACCTGTCCCTGAACTGTCCCACAGACATGGGGGGGGGGGGGCGGCACAGAAGAACGGAATATTCTTCCTGCCTACACTACGATGGCATACCCACAGATTCCCAAGGACAGCGGGGCGTCTCACCGAGCGCTGTGTTTTTTTCTTCAAGCTTATCGATTTGGGAATGAAGCTCCCGGCTCAGTCGGCTGTGTTCCAGCTGCAGGGAGGATTTTTCCTGGACGGCAGCCTGACGTTCTCCCTCCAGCCGCTCCCGCAGTTCGTCCAGCTCCTCGTCCTTCTCTGAAAGAGAGTGTTTCAGATACTCTGTGACGTCCCTCTTGTCTGCTTCCAGTGTCCTGTACTGAGAGATTAGGTTCTTGTTCTGCTTCTCCAGTTCAACACATTTTATCCGAAACCTGAAGGGGAGAAAAAAAGTAAAAGAAAAAAGCCCCGCAATTAATTCAAATGTTGAGTTTCTCTCATTTTAATGGTCATTATTTTTTTAACACCAGCTACATTGGGCTGTGTCGTTTCTGAACATTTTTTAGTTTGTTTTTCTAACCATTCGACCAAGGCGGATTAGCATTGCTTGACAACTGCTGACAGTGTCATCCAGGACGATTTACTGTGACATGTCGTCTCTGCTGCCAAGGAAATTTGCTATTAGAATGTCATGAGACTGTCATAGAGCAGCAGTCTTCAGTCAGAGGCCTCTTAAGAGTCGGGGCCAAATTATGACTGCTACTGGATTTCCTCCCTGCCCACTGCATCCACAACTTGGATGACATCAGTTACAGCAAAATTTAAATTCTCTTTGGGATGAATAAAGTGTTTTTTAATTGAATTGAACTAAATAGTTGTTTTGTCACACTTCTCCAGTTTTTGTTTTTTTCTTTTTAAAAATATACTTATATTCTTGTAGATTCCCACCTCACAGAATACCATCTACTCTAACCATCTTTGAAGGGCCTTTTGGAAGAGAAACAGACCCACAGTATCACTGATCCTCCACCGTACTTAACAGATTTATTCTGGACTTTTTTAATGTATTTATGTTTTGTTTCATTTTAAAAAAAAACATATAATCTGAGTACACTTAATCAGAATTACAAATTAAAAAATTAAATTTAATTAAATTAAATTACACGTTTAGACCTAATTTATATACAAAATAATCCACAGTGTAGATAATACCACTGCAGTTAAAACATTGTACAAATCCCTTTTTGCTTCTCCTGAAACCGTCCCTTAGTTTGGCGCATACATTGAGAGAGTATATTAGCCATAGATCATAATTTGTAACTTTTTAGTTACTTATCTGGCTATAAATCGGAACAAAACTGTTTTCTTAAAGCATTTCCTGACTAAAAAGGACCAAAACCAGCCGACTTTACTGGCAGGTTCTCTGGTCTTTTTCAGTTTTAACATTGCCTGATCAAAATTGTACTTTCTGTTACATTATGTTCAACACTTATATTTTATACTTTTTTGTGTGTTAGTTTTAAATGTGAATACAAAAATTCACACAACATTTCTGGAAGATTATTTCTACAGTAAAAAGGCCCTAAATTGTGAGCTTCCAAAACATAGAGAAGAGCAGGCTGGTTAGATGGAAATAGATGAAAAAATGTATGAAACTGGATTTATTCGTCTTGGATGGAACCTTGATCACTGACTGAATACAAAAATGAAGAGCTTTGCCTTGATTTATATGAGAAGAACCTCCGAATTAAAGCTTCAAAGAACACTTGTCAGGATAGGAGGGAAGTGTACTTTTGAAAAATAAAACGCATCATCAGAAAAAACTCTGGACGTACAGGAAACATTAGTTGCAGAGACTTACTTTCCATTTTCCGTTTGCTTGTCTTACCTTTCTAACTCTTCGCTCAAAAATCCAATTTGGATTAGATATAACCCCTTTTCTTTTTCGTCAATGCCAGCTTTAGTCGTGGGACTCGTGAAGTTCAGTTTCTCCTTCTTTTCGCCGATTTTTCTCTCTTTCTTTCTGGGCATTGTGTCGGTTAAAGATTAACCAAACCTTCCAACCGCCCGGCGGAGCAGCAAAACTCCACCGTCGCTTGGCAACGCTGCCATCTTGTAAAGTTGACTTCCTCCAAGGTTTAACTAGACACAATCGCATTGTATTAAAATAAATTAAATAATAATAGTAAAAAAATACCTTCAGTTACAAATATCTGTATGTATTTAGGTCTTTTTTTTATTAGAGAGACATTTTTTTAAAACCGTGGGGTTTTTTTTATTTTTATTTTTTATTTTTATTTTTTTTAGGGCTACTGGTATTTTGAGCCATGACGTGTTCAAGAAACAATGTTTAATGGATTCTCGACCCTAAAGAGAGTTCCTAACCAGGGGTTGCATTTACTACAGATTTTCCGTTTAAAAAATTAATAGTGATCTATCTATCTATCTATCTAGATATCTATCTATCTATCTATCTATCTATCTATCTATCTATCTATCTATCTATCTATCTATCTATCTATCTATCTATCACTTAGCCTGCTGTTAATATTTTTCACTTGCGTTTTTTTAAATCCCATAGTTTTGTAATTTCAGCCACGTCTCGGTAGTGTTTTGATTTTTTTCCAACAGTATAATAGTTTAAGCATTTTGTAACATCGAAACTTTTAAACATAGCATTTAAACGCTTCCATGGTTGTAAAATAGACACGGTCAGGGAGAATTCATATGCTCTGTTTATTGTAAAGCAGATAGGCTAGTTCTAAAGTCGAATAAATAATACTACTAATAAGCCTATAATACAATGTTATTGAATATTTTGAATGATATTGAAGGAAAAGAAATGCAGGTTTTTGAGTGATCTTTTTAATTAGGCCTATGCAATGGTCTAAAATCTTTTTGTTATCAAGCGCGCTAGTTCATTAGGCTATATTAATTCAGAATATTAATTATGACTAAAGTACAAAAATCACTTCTCTTTGAGGTTTTTATATATATGTATTCCAAAATTGTATTAAATATACAATTATTCAATTCTCACTATATTGTCCTATCTCCACTAACCCTAATATTGATGACGCAGGTATGAAAGTCTCATATATATATATATATATATATATATATATATATATATATATATATAAAGTGAACCAGAGAATTGAGGAAAGGCTGTAGAAAGGTTCTGCAGGCCTTTCAACCTTTGAGCTGCTTTCAAATTTTACAATGTCCAGGAGCTATTGGATTTGTTCCAGAAGAGCTGGGAAGCATCACCTGTAAGCAAAACTAAAGGGATCATCCAGTATGTGATGGAGATATGGGAATGACTATCAAAGTACCAGGAAGAAGAATAACTCAACTTATCTGAAGTGTAGAAGAATCAAAAGGCCTGATATGACAAAGACACCTGTCTGGATAGCTGCAAGGCCAATACACTATCGCCCTGTTACCACCGGGGTGCAGCACTCAGTCAGGACAAAGATCGAACTTGTGTAATAATAATAATGCATCAAACTTATATAGCACTTTTCTGGACACACACTTTACAAATTCCATTATTCATTCACTCTCACATTCACACACTGATGGCAGACTGACAGACCATATCACGCCATCAGCCCCTCTAGCCTACACCAGTAGACAGTAGGTGAAGTGTCTTGCCCAAAGGATACGACTGACACAGATGGATCTGGGGGCTCTGAGGCTCAAACCAGGAACCCTCCGATTGCAAGGCAAACCTCTGAACCCCCTGAGCCACAGTCACCCTATGTGTAAACTGAAAGAACAGAAAGGGTCAGAATTCCAGGCCACCAGCCCACCTTCCTTGATGGTTGAGCTCTCCAGGGTTTGGATCACTGCAGTGCTGCCTACCTTGATGGTGTGCTGGTTTTTAGCAGTTTGTACATTGAAATTGATGGCCCTGTTAGGGTCACCCATTGCGAAAGGTCATAGGTGAGGGATCAGAGTAAGTGTAGCCCAAAGATGAGACAATGGAAAATGTGCCTTCTCGCCCGGACGTGGCTCCTCTGGTGCCAAGCCTGAAGTTAGGTCAAACTGACGAGCTCCTGGTGGTTAGACTTGTCTCATTATGTCTCATCTGGTACTGCCTGAATGGGAAACGTGGGTCGCACCTCCAGAGGGTTTACTGCTTGTAGCAGGAGCCAAAAGCTTCCAAGTGTTGATGGGTAACAGCCAAAGACAGGGACTTGGCAGTCTGAGTCTTACTCCGGAAGGTGAATTTCAGGATGTAGAATGCCACTTGTCTTGTGGGAAAGAAGGCTTAGCTGGTCTGCTAGGTTGAGACGTTTTGGTTCAGACTTGCCTTGATGCAGTATTCTGGAAGCAGTATTGTCAAGAGAGACTGGACATTCCTTTACTCAGGAGTTTTCCTTGTTAAGAGGCACCCAGCCAGAGCGTTCACCCACCCTATCCACATATCTTGATGCCTGTAAGTTGGGACTTTAGTCGCTGGCAGCCTGTTCAGCCTAATACCCATCAGTGGTGTTCTGAAAAAAGTTCCATGGTTCTGAACAAGCCTGTTTGGAAAATCTCTGGCCAGCCAAGCCAACACAGGGATATGATCATTAATAAGAACTAGATTTATTTACATTATTAAAAAAAAAAAAAACGAACTAATTCAGTCAATGTTGTGATGTGTCTGTAATTGTCACACAGTAACGTTACCCACAGAATAAGTAACATGAAGGGAAGAGTTAAATTGACATTTATCAGTTTATTAGATACAGAAAGTTTCTGCTATTGATAATCAGCTTCTGTATGAATGACACATCTTTTGGTATTTGAGTTCCTGATACGGCTTAAAAATAAACATCTAATATCTTATTGTTTATGCAAAGTGTCTTTTTTTAGTAGAATTAGGAAGGGCAGTAGCCAAATAATGACACCAAGGACAATCAATCCGGTATGAAGAAGATAAATTAAAAACATTTTTTTTTATGAATGTGATGTTAAAATGGTTATTAATTCAATCTGAACAAAAGTTGTTCCTTGATTTTACACAACACTGCCCTTGAGAAGGCCCTAAACTCCAATTTTCATCATCAAACCACAAAAAAATATAAACATAGTCTGATGACTCTGCCATGGTCGGCCTCATCACAGGTGAGGACGACTCAGAGTACAGACAGAGGACTCTGGACTTTGTGCACTGGTGTCAGCAGAACCACCTGCTGAACACAGGTGAACATCCAGGGAGCGGACATTGAGATAGTGGACTCTTATAGGTACTTTGGTGTTCACCTGAATAAACTGGACTGGAGCCACTACACTGATGCTCTTTACAGGAAGGGTCAGAGGTCAGACTACCTGCCTAGGCGGCTGATGTCATTTGGAGTCCAGGGGGCGCTGTTAAAGACCTTCTATGACTCTGTGGTAGTATCTGTCATATTATACAGTGTTGTATGTTGGAGCAGCAGTTTATCGACAGCTGAGAGGAAGAGGTTGGATAAACTCATCAGGAAGGCCAGCTCTGTTCTAGGATGCACCCTAGAACCCAATCAGGTGGTTGGAGACAGAAGGACTCTGGCCAAAATAACATCTCTGATGGACAGAGTCTCCCACCCCATGCATGGAAATGTTGCTGAACTGCAAAGCTCCTTCACTGACAGACTGCTGCATCCTAGATGCATGAAGGAGCGATTCTGCAGCTCCTGACTCCCTGCAGCTTTCAGATTTTACTAAACTGCTCCCAACAAACATAGATGTTTACACCAGCGCTGTATTTTGTATTTGCACTAAATAACCAAACAACTGCTACTGCTGTAATTTGGACATTATTTTCCCCCGACCATATACAGCAACTGACTGAAAGTTCTCCTTTTACTATTTCAAATGCATAATAGTACACGCAATCCATATTTCTTTTTGTACATTCTTATGTAACATACTTTTTGGAGTGAGTTTCAACACGTTTGTATATTTGTTGTTTTTTCTTGGCTGCTTTTGTGACCAAATTTCCCCTCGTGGGACTATTACAGGATTATTTTTATTCTATTCTATTCTAGTCTGTTCTATTCTATTCTGAATCCGACTTCCAGTTAACCATCGCTCCACGGCTGTTAATGATGTAGTCACCTGAGTGTGAACACGCATGACACCATTACGCATTATGCCGCCCCTGGAAAGCACTTGGGAAATCTGCTTGTTTGACCCGAACACTCGCTATTCAAGTGAATTTACAGGCATATAGAGGAAACCGCAGTGAAAAGGCCAGGGCTCATTCTACTGATCAGGCATTGCTGGAGCGTGTATGGGGAAGAAAATTAAAAATTTAATATTTTTATTTATTGTTAATCTGTGTATATGGACTCTTGACCCTGACTCCAGCCTCAATCCATCCGTTGAGAAGCTCCCACAAATTTTTGAATGGATGTTGCTTGACAACCCTCTAGAGCACACGTGTCAAACTCAAGGCCCGGGCTCCAAATCCAACCCTCCATGGCCATTTATGTGGCCCTCTAAACTCTAGAGGACACTATAGGTAGAAAAATTAAGTTATATTTTTCTGCACCCCAATAAAATGTTATCAATAAAATAAAATCAGTATTTATTTGAACATTCGTAAATCACATCATTATGTAAAGATGTTAAGTATTATTACATATTAAGACGTACTTTTGGAATGTGGAGGCTGATTTTAACGGCTTGTTATACTTTTATCAATACTTTCTGCCACAAACGGCCCTTTAAGAATATTCATCAGCTCGATGTGGCACTAAATGGAAATGAGTTTGACACCACTGCTCTAGAGGCTACAGTTATCCCTGAAGCTCATACACTTTTATCTTCCCACGTTTTCCTTCCATTCAACTCTCTATGTAAATGCCCGGATGCAGCACTGTGCAAATAAACACAATTTTTGTAGATTAGCCTCCTTGTTGAGAGTGTTAATTTTTAAACAGTCTGTTGGACCTCTGTTAAGTCAGCAGTATTGTGTAGGCCTGTAAACTATTTATGGATAATAAATAGTGCTGTGTTGGAAATAATCTGAAAATGAATTCTGAATTGATTTTTGTAGAAATCAGATTTAATCGATTCACAAGTTCAAAAAATCGATTTTGTTTTTTATATTAATTTGCCCTTTTTACAGCTAAAGTATGGGAAGGTAAAGTCCAGATGGCCATTTTAAGTTTTGTGTCTGAAAGGGTTAATACAGTTTCCCTGTTGAACCATTACTCACACAGAGTTAAATAATTGAATAACAGGCAAAAAATTAGGATAACGGCTCAAAAAGTGTTTTTTGCACTGACTGAAATCAAATCGATCAGTATGGATCAGATTTAAATCAATCAAATCAAATCAAAACTTCATTTATAAAGTGCTTTTCAAACTACATAGCTTCTCAAAGTGCTTAACAGATTAAAACGACCTCACAAACCCCCACCCTTCCCAACCCAAAATAGAAAAACATCATCACAACTATACCCACACACACATAAAAGCAAAAATAAAAGCAACAACGGGCTGATTACAGATGAGCCAGGAAACGCCATCATAGGAACCATCTGCATCAGCAGCATCAGATCAACTGCAGCAGCCAAGGCACAGACCCAGGGGGAGGAGGGAGGGATGGTACCACCATCTCCACCCCAAGCAATACCTGGAGAGCACCAGGCAGCTACAGCTGACCAACGCCCCCGATGCAGCGGGCTCCAATAGAAGAAACACTGGAAGGATGACTAAAATAAGAAGTTAAAATATTAAAATAAACAGTAGAAAAGAAAAGATTGGATTGGATCGAATTAGAATTATAGATTCTTGCAAATTGGAATCAATTTGATTCCTGAAATTTCAATCAATACCCAGCCATAATAATAAATGTATTTTTTAAATTGTCCTATGTAATATTCTAATTTGAGACATGTGGACATGTTTTGGGTTTTCATTATGTGGCAGCCATAAAAAAAAAAAAAAGGGCTGGAAAATACTTATTTCATTTTATATGAAATTTTACTTCATTTTATATGTAAACAATAAAACTTTATAAAAAGAGTTTCCTTTTCTGAAACGATGCTGCTGCAGGGAGGTGAAACGAGGACAGGGAGGAGCTGTGACCTCCAAGCCACGGCCACAAGTATATAAATGACTCTAGTCTGCAGCCACCTGAACTATCCCAGCGTGCTGCTTGTCCGGAGCCGATAGTCATGAGCAAAGAGAGGCTGAGCAAGCAGGGGCCAGCAGAGGGATCTGGACCACAGTCCCCTACTAAAGGCCGCAAGACCCCGAGAATGCCAAAGTGCTCCCGCTGCAGAAACCACGGATTTTTTTCTCCTTTGAAAGGCCACAAACGCTTTTGTAACTGGAGGGACTGCCAATGTCCCAAGTGCAAGCTGATAGCAGAGAGGCAACGCGTAATGGCGGCGCAGGTAACCGATAATTTTCCTCTCACCCACCCGGACCACTTGCAGGTTAACTCCGCGGAGAAAAATTCAGTTATAACTAATCAATTATCTCTTTTACAATGTTTTTTATGCAACCTTTTTTTAAATAAAACACAGAGAACCGAAAATATCAGTTTAGTTACAATAGCTACAATGTTAACGAGCTACATTAGCATGGTTTCAAATTTGGAAGCTAACTTTTAATGGCTCTGATGTTACATTTTGCATAAAAAACTAAAAAATAATAATAAACCAGCGACTTTGTACTTCTTTTAAAAACATAACTGTTACAACCTTGTAATATATTCATTAAACTTATAAAGTGAGTGTTCAATAATTAGAGGTTTGTGTTTGCTAATTTAGGACAATCATTGGTTAGAGTATTGCCAACAAAATTGTACTCAAAAGTAGCTGTGCTTCAACATATTTTTATTAGTATTGGGTAAGTGGACAGTTCAAGTACTAACTGATTGTAACATTTAATATTTAAAAATGTATTTAACTAGACAGGCAAAAATAGAAAGTTATATGAAAATTGCACACTGATAAAAAAAAAAGATAAAAAAAAGACACATTTTAAAAATGCATTTAAAGGATATATATCCTACTTAGAAAGACGAGGCTGAACTTGGCTTCCGATTCGCAGCTTCTGATTGGAATTTTCCGGTCCACCTTAAAAGTGTCATAACGCCTGTAGATGGTGGTATTCAGTAGTTTTCCTAATTCATGAACTGAAAGCATGAAACATTGTAGGACGATGAAAGGAGAATCAGCCCTAGATTGTAACGGTATTTAATTCATCTAACAACCAGGATTTTATTAATTTTAATTGTAAATCTACTTTCTAATATGTGTAACTCACAGTAAAATGTAAATTATGTATTTCTATGTCTTTTTCTGATCTACATCACATTAGACCTGTTCCTGATATAAAACCACAAGATTTATACTCCTCAAATCTGTACTGAATTATTCTACAGGGTCTATACATTCATAAAAACACAGTCTCTGATTTGTGAAACCTTTATTCTAGTTGTGAAAATGCAAATTAGGTTCATTTTCTGATATTTTTGTGATCCAGACCACATTAGACCAGGTCCAGGTCTACAACTGCTACACTTAGACTCTTCAAATCTGGACTGAATTATTCTACAGGGTCTATACATTCATAAAAACACAGTCTCGGATGAATATAAATGATCAATCCTGCCATAGGGAATCATTATATATGTTCCAGATTAATAGTTCCTAACCTTCTTGTGTGTGCAGACCCAAAATCTACTGAAGTTGGTTTCCGTTTCTAGCTTCCGATTCAGGAAATGGCTAAAGGGCTATTACAACCAATTTGTCTCTGCTCTGAGTATGATTAATCTGCTCTGGTTTAAAATCTACAGTACTTAGACATATCAGACCTGGACTATATTATTCTACACTGCCAGAAAAACAATTAAAACCAACTCTGGGATTTGTCAAACCTTTCTCTGATTTGTGAAACTTCAATTAAGATGGATTTTGGCTCAATTTTTTGTAACACAGGCATCAATACATGCATTGGAAAAGGTCAAAAAGCTAAGCAGGGCTGAGGCAGTGGAAAAAATTGAGCATGGCGAGATGGTGGAGAGGTAAGAGAATTAGAATGACTGAACAATTTCAGCAATAGAAACTTGCTGTGTATATCTTGCTGTTGTCTTTGGGGAAGTTCAAATATTTAACTGAAGGTATTTTTGCAGCGAAAAAGAGGAGCTTCTCATGCAAATAAGAACAGAAATGGAGAGACGTGCAAATCTCTGAAGTTCTCTGAAGCAGTGTTCAATAAAATGTTAATGTGAAGCTTGATATTTTTCTTGTTTTTGATTTAAGACTTTTTAAATATCTCTTACCCGAAAAAAAATTCTAAACTAATCCACCTTTATTGAAGCTTCACAAATCAGAGAAAGGTTTCACAAATCCCAGAGTTGGTTTTAATTGTTCTTCTAGTAGTGTAGAATAATATAATCCAGGTTTGAAATGTCTGAGTGTTGTATTTTTTTAACAACAGCTGAAATAGTGTGGCTGAGAAGCAGAAAAACAGCTAAAATCCATCTTTATTGAAGTTTCACAAATCAGAGAAAGGTTTGACAAATCCCAGAGTTGGTTTTAATTGTTTTTCTGGCAGTGTAGAATAATATAGTCCAGGTCTGATATGTCTAAGTACTGTAGATTTTAAACCAGAGCAGATTAATCATACTCAGAGCAGAGACAAATTGGTTGTAATAGCCCTTTAGCCATTTCCTGAATCGGAAGCTAGAAACGGAAACCAACTTCAGTAGATTTTGGGTCTGCACACACAAGAAGGTTAGGAACTATTAATCTGGAACATATATAATGATTCCCTATGGCAGGATTGATCATTTATATTCATCCGAGACTGTGTTTTTATGAATGTATAGACCCTGTAGAATAATTCAGTCCAGATTTGAAGAGTCTAAGTGTAGCAGTTGTAGACCTGGACCTGGTCTAATGTGGTCTGGATCACAAAAATATCAGAAAATGAACCTAATTTGCATTTTCACAACTAGAATAAAGGTTTCACAAATCAGAGACTGTGTTTTTATGAATGTATAGACCCTGTAGAATAATTCAGTACAGATTTGAGGAGTATAAATCTTGTGGTTTTATATCAGGAACAGGTCTAATGTGATGTAGATCAGAAAAAGACATAGAAATACATAATTTACATTTTACTGTGAGTTACACATATTAGAAAGTAGATTTACAATTAAAATTAATAAAATCCTGGTTGTTAGATGAATTAAATACCGTTACAATCTAGGGCTGATTCTCCTTTCATCGTCCTACAATGTTTCATGCTTTCAGTTCATGAATTAGGAAAACTACTGAATACCACCATCTACAGGCGTTATGACACTTTTAAGGTGGACCGGAAAATTCCAATCAGAAGCTGCGAATCGGAAGCCAAGTTCAGCCTCGTCTTAGACAGTAACAATTAAGCAAAAATAGCAGTACTTTGTATTACTAAAGTGACAATAAAATTATGGAGTAGTAAATTCACTTAAAAAACAAAATCCCCCAAAAACACAAGTAAATGTAACTCGGCAAATGCAAATAATTAATATATGCCTAATTTTATGACTGTGCTTTTATGTAATTGTACAGTTTAATTTAAAATTTTAGTTGTATTTCAGAGGTGGCTTGGGGGTCACTTGCAGCTCCTTCTCTGACTTTGTGCAGACTTTACTTCAGACTTAAAAAAACAAAAACTACATTTTTTACAGTTTTTATTTTTTCTAATCATGCAAGTTTATTTAAATTTCGCTTTAAAAAGAACCACAATTGTACAACAAATAGGTTCACCCAAATCTCGATTCAAGTTGTTAAGCTTGACTAAATAAAACTAATCTTTTGCCAACTATATTTGATTACGTTAAAGAAACAACAAGTCGCATAACTATTTTTAAAGTTTTGTGTCAAACATTTTACAAATCTCTTGTGCATGGTTCATTAAACTATTGCATACCACTTTATGTCAACACAAATTCTTAAATTTGAAACACGTAAACTTTAAAAATGATAAAACAGCCACGTGCAACCTTTTTAAAATGTATACTAAAATCTGCAATCAAATAAACTTTAAGAAAATTGACTTTCAAATCATTTGTATTTTTTCTATTTAAGTGGATGAAACATGAATCATAAATGTCTTTTGCTCAGCTATTTTACTACTCTATTGACAACTCTTGTATGTAGACATTTCGAATTGCGATTTAGAACGGATAAAAAACAATAATTACTCTGATTTTCTCTGTATACTTGGATTTTTCTTTTCAAAAGTCCTGATTCAGCATGATATGTATTTTATTTGTCCAGTACTTTTGTATTTATCCTGTTTTATTGTATTGTCTGACAGTTTTGTGGACAGTATTGTTATAAACAATTTGGATAAAACTCTACAGTAGCTGATAACAGGTAGTAATAAACTGGATCGGTGGAGGGTTTAGTTTATCTCCTTTCTGTCTCATGATTGGCACTCCCCCTTGTTAGCTGTGTCCTTGAGCGTCCCACGCTATCCTCTAATGTCTGGTTTCACTGCGGTGCCAAAAAACGGGAGCAGTTTGTATAAAAACAACCCGCTTGATCAAATCTGGAAAGCTAAAACTTTGTAAGACTGACTATTGGAGAAAACACAATAAAGGCACAACATAAAACAAACTCTCAAATGTATCTTAATTTATAGATTAGAGGATGATGTGATCAATAGAGAAATGTATTTACTTACTGATTTTCCTGTGAGTGTTTAAAACAACTTGTTGTGATTCATTATCTCACACTACTTATTGGCTCTGATATTCCAACTGTTCAGGATGTAATTATATAGACGTCATAATAAAGTAATATTTGTTTTACACACGGTTTCTAATCAACTTTTTCTTCCTTGAAGGTTGCTCTTAGGAGGCAGCAGGCCCAGGAGGAGGAGCTTGGGATCAGCACTCCTGTGACTCTGTCTGGATCTGATGTGATGGTAAAAAATGAAGCCACTGCCGATTGCCTCTTCACTATGGAGGGCCGTTCCAGTCCGTCTACCAGCGTCGGCCACTCGTCTCTCGCTGCGTCAGGTGAACTGCTGCTATCTCACGCAGGATCCTTTTCCTGTAGTTATTTTAACATGCCGGCACACATCTTAGAGAGAGTTTCTGTAGGGTTTAGCAAACTCGTCATGTTTACATTTGATAAACGGCAATGGTGTCATGCTCTGTGTCATGTTTCATATTTATACCCCAGGGAACCACAAAGTGGATCACTGAGTACTGTAACGGTACACAAAAACATGGTTTGGTGCACTTCAATCAACAAAAATAAATGCAATTGTGCGTCTGACTTTTATTTTTTTTTTCAAACTTTGATCAGCAACAAACAAAGAATCTTTTTGTCCCTGAATTCCTTGGATTCAACCTCTGAAGTTAATATGAACTAAACAAAATAGATCAACCAGACATAGCCAGAATAGATGACAATATAATCACTCGAAATGTTAAAACAAGGCAAGGCTATTTTGTTTGTATAGCAAACTTTCAACAACAGGGTATTTCGAGTTGCTTTACATTAAGTAAAAACAGCAATAAAGCTTAAAATACACACAGAACGTATGACATGTAAAAACATGAGTGGTCTGGGGCGTTGGTATAGTGACAGCAGGTCTTTAACATACTTTGATGCTGAGTAATTCAGTGATTTATGAACTAGTTAAGTACTTTAAATGTTATTCTCTGAGCTACAGGGAGCCAGTGTGAGGACTTTAGAACTGGGGTGACGCGATCAGCAGCATTCTGGATCAGCTGCATTCTGGATCAGCTGCATTGACTTTTTTGGCAGATCTGTGAAGACGCTGTTTAGGGCTGGGCGTAGGCCTGGGCGGTATACCGGTTCATACTGCAAACCGGTGTTTATTTTCATTAAGATACGAATTTTTAATATCCCGCTATACCCGTGAATAGTGCAGACAACTTCCGGAACATTTAATGTGGGGAAGTGTTTCAACCAGGACCGATTTCACTGCTACACGCTGTTCACCACAGTGTAAAAAATAAAGTTTTTAACTAGCTGTCAGAGCGAAGCACATAATTCTGAAGAAGTAATTCCAAAAAAGAGGAGCCTCGTCTATAGTTTAAAAAGTTTATCGGCTTTAAAGGTCAGACGAGAAGCAAGCAGCATATCTTTTTCTATTGCTATTGCGAGTAACCAGTAGGGGGGAGTGTTGAGCGCTATTTGACTGTCTGTAGGTAAACGCGATCTACGGCGGCAAAAGCAGTGAGAAAGAAATCAAAACTAGCGGTAAATATGTTTTACATACCATCTACGATACTTCTGACGTCTTTTTTTCTGTTGTTATCTGAATATTAACCAGCTAATAATCACCTACGGTTGCTATGTTAATTTTACTTCTTCTTTGGTAAAAATCCAATCTGTGTCTATACTCTAGAATCATAATAATTTTATTTATTTTCATATCATTCACCTTTGTCTTGAAAAAACAATATGATGCAGTCCATATGGCAGTAAAACGGGCTATTTAATGCTAATTTTTATTTTCTTAATTCTTATAAGATAATGTGGATGTGACCGTAATGCCGATATGTTTTTAAAAAATACCGTAGCTGGTCGAGATGAGCTAAAATTAATATCACAGTATATTCACCATTTAACCTCGTTAACGATAAGTGGACGACAACAATGACCAAATCACCCCTGCATACTTTTTATTAAAAAAAATTATTGTGTCATTTTCTGTATTCAATGTAGTAGTGGCCAAAATTGGTTTATGTTCTTTAAAATGTATGCTTTCTTGCTATTGAATGGCTTCAAAGCGCCTTTTAATTCAGAGTTTAATTCCCACTGGCTTCTGTTAGTCCAGTTTAAACTCAGAAGTAATCACACAGACCAGATAAGGTGAGGGAGTTACGGTGGCTGTGTGAAATCGATGATTTTAGTGTGAAGTCGTTTATTTTAGACAGGAAAATATTTTACATCGGAGCACAGGTGGGAACTGGCAGCAGCTTCAAGCAAAGAATCAAAAACAACATCAACTCAGCTGGGTTAATATCTGCTCAGCCTGAGCAGGACCTGGGTGGGCGGAGCTGTTGGGCTTCAAACACTCTGGTTCGGCAGCAGCTCCATTGTTGTTAAGAATTCAATTTCTATTTAGTTTTAGTTAGATTTTACCATTTGTTAGGTAGTTTATTTTATTTTATATATTTTTTTAAATGCTCAGTTTCAGTTTAGTTTTTATTAGTTTCACT
This sequence comes from Apricaphanius iberus, assembly GCA_028564705.1. Taxonomy (NCBI): domain Eukaryota; kingdom Metazoa; phylum Chordata; class Actinopteri; order Cyprinodontiformes; family Aphaniidae; genus Apricaphanius; species Apricaphanius iberus. Next base: position 523,270 of record JAPXFQ010001700.1, on the reverse strand, counting down.
TTTAGTTTTAGTCTTTTCGTAAAAACGTTCTGTACCGGGGCAAGACAAACATTTTTTTTTATAACAAAATCTCAGAAAATTATTATGATTTTTTAAAAATATATTGACATGGGCCAGATTAACAATCATACAAATCAGGCAAGTAGAAAAGAAATATGGCGCACAATAAAAGCACCTGTGCATTAAAAAGCCAAACAATTGATGCAGGTTGTACAGTTCTATAAAAAACATTAAGTGGCAACACAACAAAACAAAAGCAAAGCTATTTTAAGTACTATGTTGCTTTTGATCATTTTGCACATCTGCGCTTTCTCTCAACCTTTGCTGACAGGACGCTAGTTGGACCACAGCCACCTAGACAACCTGACTGACATGTTGGGATAATGCAGTACAGCCAGTAAAAACCACCAATAACCAGAAACTAGAGAGGGATTATTTGTCCATCAACACAGTAGATACACACGCAACCTAATGTACACCAGCTACACAACTCCAGTGTAACACCGGCTCCCATTGCTATTGTTAGCTGTTTGCAGTCGCAGTGTTAGCTTATTTGTTGCCATCTGTTGTGAATTGTAGCTATATAAATAAATTAAATTGAATTTAAATTAAATTCAATGGAGAGCGTGTTATGGAACTTATTTCTTTTGAAAGATGCGTTCGCGGACAGAGGTTCTCCTTTGGTCCATCTTTCTTTTTATACTGTCGCTGCTTGAGAAACCATTATTGTTCCCAAATCGCAGAGTGTAGTGATAGCTCAGAGTCCATTCTGTTCTGTTGAGTTGTCACTTTTTAAAATTTGCACTGCACTCTTGAGTTGTGCTCAGAAAAGTTCTGCATGTGTGAGCCCGTAAAAATATAACTGTACGTTTGAATTAAATTAATTAAAATGGAGAAGTGTGAAAGAAGTGTGGGACCACTGATTTTTCCCCCAACTTTGATATTATAGAGGAGAATGCTTAAAGGTTTCATACACAGACAAAAACCTGTTGTTTGTTTAAAAACAACTGGCCTCTCCTAGATGCATATGCATGCTCCAAATTAATATTTTCTCCAACCCCCACGGTCTGCATTAGGCAAAGAAAATACAACTTCAGCCTCCTGAAACAGGAAACAACTCACAAGGCAATAATACATACTATAAATCACAGCAAATTTATTGAAAAGAAAACCCCAAGTGAATGGGACCTTTTAAGAGACTATATCATGCTATCTTACAGCTTTCAGCCTTCCGGGGCGACTGTGGCTCAGTGGTAGAGTAGTTGGCTTGCAATCGGTCGTAGGTTTGATTCCAGCTTCCTCCAGTCACATGTCGATGTGCCCCTGGGCAAGGCACTTAACCCCCAAATTCTACATTGTCCTACCGAGCCATGTTGGGTGTCGGTGTATGAATGCGAGTGTGAATGGGTGAATGAGGCTTCAATGTAAAGCGCTTTGAGTGGTCAGTAAGACTAGAATACGCTATATAAGTTCAGTCCATTTACCATTTCAACTTTTGGGATAGAAATGTAAATGTAAAAATGTTATCATTGGTGTTATACATTATTACTTGTCCTGAAATTGAACTTGTATCTTATAGCGGTGTCACGATCTAGATTTTGTATATCGAAATCGATTGAAATTACGTTATGACCTTGCACATCGAAATCCAAAAGAGGATGGCGATCACCTCCTGCCGTGTTTACATAATGTGCATCCCACTCGGGACGCCGTAGCAACAGTTAGCAGACACCCATCCCATCACAAGGAACCACACCTTGCATTTTCCCTGACAAGTAACTCTCACCAGTTCTCATACAATTCATAACAACACCTGGTAGCATATTAACTGCCTGTTTCACATCCCACGGGATCAGAGCGCACGTCTACAGAGCACATTATTTGACGCTAGCAAGTAGCTATTGGCTAAGCTAACGCTCGTCCACGGCTAGGATAGATGAAGCAACGGGAGCGGAGCTAAAGCCGCTTCTACTCTTAAATCAGCTGCACAGTTTATGTAAAATATATAATCTTATCAGTATTAGTCTGGACATAACATCTTGCTCATGTATACACGTATTACTTGAATAATTATTAGGCAAATATAATTTTTCTTAATCACTAACTACAGAGCTCTTGGTTGTTCAGAAATGTCAATAAACCTAAAATATCAATATTTTAAAAAGTAAAAATTATTTATCATGGCTTTCTAATGAAAATATGTATTCAATTTTTACGCCACTAAATGAAAAAACACATACAGTGATGTGAAAAAGGGTTTTCCCCCCTCCAGGTTTCTTTTTCTCTTTTTTTATGCTTCTCACACTTAAATGTTTCGAAGCATTAAACAGTTTAAAATGAAAGTTTTTGTTATTAAAGGAAGATAAAGATTATAGTGAAATAAAGTTAAGCTTTGCCTTGGACAAAAAATATAGCGTGCAAATTTGATAAATAAATTGAGATACACAGTGCACAATGAGATGCCAATAATAACATTTGTCCAAAGTGTTGATTAGCTTTTGAAATCCCGGGTTTGCCGTGTTTTGACGATGTTTTTGAATTGTCATACGTTTTATTTATATGATTTTTGTATCTAATTATGGCATAAATATTAGCCATACAATATAGGCAGTCTGCCCCTGTACCGTCTCCAATAAACGGCTTCAACCAGCCTTTTAATTCAGGGGTCAATTCCTACTCCTTCCTGTACTTCTGAGAGTCCAGTGTAACAAGATGACTTTTTAACGTCCGTCATAGAGAGGCAACCACATGGTGGACGAGGTGAGTGACTGAGCTGTGTTTTCACCTTCGTTCCAGTTGATGAACTGGATCTAGTAATAAAACTGGATGTGTTATGTATGAAACAGGTTGCAGTGTTTAGAATGCTTTAACTGTTTTTTTTACAGTTAAATTCAGTTTTTAAAATTATATGTTGATATATGTTGTATCGTGAGCTGATTATCAGGTATCTTATCGCTACACCCCTAACAGTTGTTCATTGTTAGGAAGCTATTTAACTGTTGAAACACAGCTCTTTCAACACCCTTGCTGATGAATGTTTTTAGATTGTCTTTTTTTCTGTAATGGTTTGATCATTCCTATTTTTAATGCAGAATTCAGGGAAAGGTAGGTTGTTTCATAAAATTGTTTGATGGACATAAAATGTTCTAGTGCTTATGTCTGCTACGCACCCAAAGGAGAAAGACACCATTACTATTTAACTTGTTTATAAGGGGTGGGGGAAAAAAAATCCATTCACATAAGAATGTAGATTCTTTGCTTAACGATTTTGAATCGATTTTTTAAAATCAAAAAATATTTATTTATTTATTTAAAAAAAGTTTAGGTTCACCTTATTATGAAGTATATTTAAGTATGTAGCAGTTTACTTTAGAAAGTCTTCACTTTTCATTCATTCTGTTGTAAAGATTTAAAATGTAGGAAGTAAAACATTCAGAAAATTATACATCTTTTCAATACTATAGTGAATTAAAAAACTTCAATATTGAAGAATCTCAATTAAAATTTATTTGCCACTTACAAAAAATAATAATAAAAGAATTGAATCGGGAGTAGGGCTGCACGATTATGTCCAAAAAAATAATCACGATTATTTTGATCAATATTGTTATCACGATTATTAATCACGATCATTCATCCAGTCCTGTAAAATATCTATTTTCTATTTTTATTGCACCAATTATAAACTTTTAAAAAGTTAATTTTTTTTGGTGAAAAATAAAACTTTAGATTAGATGATTAATAATGCAAAAAAACTAACAAAAACAAATTCAAATATATATATATATATATATATATATATATATATACATACACATCTCTCTCTCTCTATATATATATATATATATATATATATATATATATATATATATATATATATATATATATATTTAAAGGTACAAGCTAAATATGTTATTGCAGAGTGCAATCTCAAAGTGCAATTTAACAGAAACAATTACAGCTTATACAGAAAAGGCCTTTGACATTCCCTGCATCCAAATACTTAGTATTTACTATATGCTACGTAGCAACTATTACTCACCTGTTAATGTAATACTGCATAGCAAACGATCGCGTAATGGGCATGAAATCAGACGTACTGCTCCACCATTTTGCATGTCCTTTGACCCATATGACTTCTGTTGACCCAGATGTTTACGTTACGTTCGCCTGCGGTCCCGCCATCCTCTAGACGTTATTTTGTCTGGTATGACTTAACAACTTAAATGTTTAATCAGTCAAAAAACAATTACAGTAATCAGTAACGTCGCTAGATGTACATTTATCTGCCGAAACTGCGGCGGTGTCAATGGTTGACAGTTCGTCTGTAGCCATTTTTAGCTAGGTCCTTCTTCTTCTATGATTTCGGGGCGTCCGCTGCATTGTGGGATAGCCTAGCATCCACCGGCTCCTTACTATGGCGGTAGTACACTTTCGGGAACTTTCTGCTTACTAGTCAGATCTATAATGGAGATTTGGATCTACTACATTGCTCAAATACTCCTTTTCACCTGCTACGTAGCAAGCGTAGTGCTGCCATTATGAGTGCTGAGTGGCGTGTGCGTGGTTTTTATTTGGTCAGTTTAATTAAGCTTTAGCCAAGCGTTTGCCCCCTGGTGGTTGGCAGACTATTAGTTGAGGCAGTGTATGATGAAGAGGCGTGCAGTGAAGCTCGCATTTTGAATGTAAATATCGTTCACGATCAGGTTCATTTAATTGTGGCCACCAAAAAAAAGTGTGCAGCCCTAATCGGGAGAAAAGCATATTGTCTCAGCCCTACAAATTGACACCTTTTTTTAACTTATAGTATGGATTGTGAAACGATCCTGAATCGAGAATCGTTTCTGAATTAAGAATCGATTCTGAATCGAATCGTCACTCCACGAATCGGAATCCAGGCGTGAATTGTTGTAAGATTCACATCCCTATTGTTCATCAAAAGTCAAAAACATTTTCCTACTATCTTGTAGGCCTGATAAAGACCGCATAAATCACCAGTTTGATTATGTCATTGTGGGACAAATTCAACTTTACATTTTGTCTTTTATATCTGCTTACTTTTATCAGCGTCTGTTCAATCATATAAACTGCTACTAAATGAGAACAATCTCTCATTAAAGCTGCTCTTATTTATGTTTTCCTTTTTCAGTTTTTGAGAAGCAAAATATGTGAAATTCTGTAAGAAAATCTGCCCATTAGTTCTAGGATTTTGATTGTCTCTTTAAACAAACCATCAATGGTGGTATGTTGCTCAGAGAGTAAAGTGAGTGGTGAACTATGATTCAATAACAGAAACTACATTCATTTTGCAGCAAAGAAAAAAGGTCTGCTGAATATTAGAAATAATGACTACTCTCACAGTGAGAGATTCATCATCTCAGATTTAAAACCAGAACGCTGTAATAGTTAGAACAAAAGTCACTTTAGAGCAGTTTTATTTTTAAGTCACAAACACATTTCAACATGTGAGGGCTACGCATTGCAACCTGACAAAACTGTCATTTTCACTTGTGATATGATGAAGGTCAAGGCTGCTTACACTCCGTTTCTCCCTCCTTTGCTGTGTGGAAATAAAAAAAAGTTCAATTTTGTCCTCGCAACATTGGGGTGGTGGAAAAAGGAGTTTAGCACTCAATGACATAGTGATGATAAGACATGGTGATGCTGGGGAGCAAAAGTTTCTATATCTTTGGATTCAGTGATGCACAGTGTCTTCATTGTGTAAAACCAGAAGATCTTGGTCTTCCTGAGAGGAATGTGGCCTTGCTGATAAGAAAACAACAGATAGGCGGTAATTGTCTTGTACTTTTCATCCTGGAAGAACGATCCATTATCCATTCAAATACCACTGAGAACTTAATTTGTTTTAGTCACTCTGTTCAAAAAGTAAAACACATTTAATATAGATTCGTGAAATACAGAGAGATGTAGTTCAATTGTTAATTTCTGATTTGGATGATTAAATTTTATTGTTAATGAAACCTCAGTTTCTTAGTCGTTAGGAAGTCCAGCAGACCGTTATTGATAACCTCCATGAGGAACCGAAGCTAGGGAATCTGTATCCTCCTTCAGTCTTTACATCATCCCTCATTTGCATTAATGAAATTAATAAATGTAAATGCAAACATCACTGGCTTAGCAGCTCAATGTAGGTTTTCAAAATAAAAGTTAACATATAGATAAATTAACAAAATTGATTTAATTCAATTTTTTCAATTCACTTTTATTTACATAGGGCCAATTCACATCAAATGTCATCTCAAGGCATTTTACAACAAAAGTCATTTCGATATAATACACAAACATTCCAATCAGTTAAAAGTTTTCTATGTAAGGAATCCCAGTAGATTGCGATGAGTCATTGACGTGATGTTGTGCAATTTACATTTTAAAAATATATTTTCTTTTATTCACCATTCTAGTATGCCCATGCATGCACATACTTAAAAGGAGTCCAATACATTAAAATCCTTTTTATTGGTCTGATGTTTTTATTTGTATTATCTTTAAAATCCCAAATTCAGTTTCTAAGATTATGGATCAACTGTAAACTATAAACATCAAAATTAATAGAAACAAATACCTGGATCTATATGTATTTGTCTCTGTTTAATGAATCAAAATAGTTTGATAGGTTTGTTTTAAATATAAAATTACTCCAATAAATACCTACACTTTTTCGTCTGTTTTGACAGATTTGTCTTCATCTTTAAAATAAACATAATCACGTCCACCAGATGGCGCTGTTTAATCTTTGTTTGGATAGGTTGCTCAGGGAATTCTGCACCCATCCACCAACATTTTATTTCATGTGTAGCTAGAGCAATAAACTTTGAGGGGTTTTTAACTGAAGCTGGATAATTATTTAGGTAAAGAATATGGAAAAAAGATAGGCATATTTCAGTTTTCCATATAAAGACAAAAATTGTAGCAATATATTGCATCCTAAAAGGCCACTAACAATAAAGTTTATGTTAAACAGTCTTGTTTTTTTTATTAATTTCTTTTTCCAGGAAGCCGCTCTTCGTCGTCTTCCAGCCCTTCTGCCTCAGTTAGGCCTCATTCTGAGGGAGCATCTGACCTCCTGCTAGAAACCTCCTATTACAATTTCTACCAGCCTTCACGCTACCCCACCTACTATGGCAATCTGTACAACTACCCACAGTACCAGGTAAACCACACTAACCCCTCCAGTTAGGCTCTAAGACCTAACCCATCATTAAAGGCTTTGTGGCAGGTGTTTATCCCCACAATGTCACAGCTGAGTAACACGTTAAAGCTTCGAGCAGGGACAGATTGTTCCTCATCTGGAGTCATAGTTTAAATTTGTTCTGCATTTAGAATCCCTGAACCTATATTGCAACTTGTAATCTTATTAAAAATACAGATGAGTGCTAAAAAAATAAACTGAAACCTGTTTTATTACGTTAAGTAAGTGATTTGTAGGCTTTTTAAAAAATTACATTACAAAAAGATTCGCTTCCAGTCGTCCAGAGTAAAGCAGCTTTACACCCCAACAGATTGGAGAACAACATAAAACAAAACAAATACAGCTCATTAAAACAGGGAAGAAAAAAAGTTGGAGAAGACTCCACGGTAATATTAATATTTCAGTGTTCATCTGTGCAAGCCACTGGCACCAGCATTCTCCCTTAGAGTCACCTATTAACAAAACAGCTGCAACACCCCCCCATAAAAAAAATTTAGTTGTTGCAGCTCCTTTTATTGTTTTAATTATTAAAAGTCAAGGGTTATTAACTGAATGTTCAAACGATTTGTAAACGATTTAATGAGATGTGCATTTTTAAATTAAACACAATAACATTCAAAACTTTTAATATAACTATATAATATCACTATAAAATGATCTAACTAATTTTTAAAGCGCTTTATCTTTTCCTTCTTTTTTGAACACATGAAAAGCAAAATTATACATTCCTGGACAACAAATTGCATTGTCACATATAGTAATGGCAGTGGATGGGAAAAGTATAGGAAGACATAACTATATCCCTTCCCCAGCATGGCACAGAAAGATGTATAAAAACAGTAAATGTATATTGGGTGATTAGACGTGTACATTCAGGACATTACAGCATAGTGTGGGGTTCATCTATATTACGGGTAACCAGGGCTGGGCGATATGGCTACATACATTTTTATATCCCGATAATGGTATACTTTCACGATATAGCAATTTTTCTGTTAATTTATTTCATGAACAGTTTATAAAAATTCACAACATGGAAACGCGACATGATAGATGACAATAACACCACCCAGACTCATCATGTACTGATCTCCTTCCATCTGCAGCAGCTATGGATATCAGTGATCTTTTAGGGGGTCGGCTCAGCTCTTTACTCTGCCTTTGAATTAAACATATCATTTGAAAAGCATCCAAATTTTGCTGCGATACCTGCTGTCACTCATTTTCTTAACTTAACAGCACGTTTTGGCAGTACCGTTTTTTATTCTGTCCTCATGCACCCTCTCGTTTTTATTTTTTCACTATCTGCGAGTCTCCTTTGTAAAAGAGGGGTGCTATGTCAACATGTGTTCCACCCAAAGGTGAGGCGTCTGCTGCTTGTAAATGTTAAACAGATGGATCACGTTAGGTTTAGGCACTGGTTCCCGATTTGTAAAATTAGGAAAATAATCAAGTTATTTTTATCGATGCCATTTGGTTATAAGACAGACGCAGATCAGACAACAGTTGTTTGTAAAGTTTACCTGCTCCTGGTCTGACCAACGTACTCCAACACTATACATTTATTTTATCAGCTGCTCAAGAGCCACAACAACGTATACAAAGAGAGTCAATGAGCAAAAGCAGCTTTGAGTCGTGGCGTAAGCTGGTTGGTAAGTTGGTTACTGTCTTCCTCCCTGTTTGTTCATGTATTGTTCATGAACGGTTCTGGAACGTCCGTTAAGAAGATGTTTGAATTTTGATGCTTTTTTTCGGTTCCTAAATACCCGCAGTGTGAGCAAACAAAATAGTACGGGCCACGCACTAGTTTGTTTCTCGGGTGTGTATTAGGTTTTTCTCCACCCAGCAAGCCCCGTAAAATGTCCCTTCTCTGAACCATAGACTGTATAATACTCTAAAAAACATGGAGCGTAGACACCGCTCGAAAGTCTGGCTTCATTTTAATTTACAATAGGATGGATTCGCACAGTGCAACACCTGTGATAAACTTAGCGCCAACGGAGGATGTTCAACAAACATGACAAAACACCTTCGGCAGCTGCGTGGTATAGTGTGGTAACGAGTGTACAGTGTTTGATGTGTGGCACGTCGCTCTCCTGCTCCCGTCGCTTCCTGCACTTCGGACTTTTAACCGTCAGCCAGCAACTCCTCGTTGGAAGCGGAATCAGGTACATGAAAATTATTATTGTTTTATTCTTTAAAGTTTGAATATACTAGTGACGCTAGCATAAGGCAGTCTGTCATTTTAGCTGCTGCTATGCTAACCGGCCAGAGACCCCAGCCAGCAAATAGGCAAACCCAATTCACCATGGCAGCAAGGGGAAAGCCGTCAGCAAAGTAAATTGCGGCATAACGTTAAGTTAATAAGATCAAGATTAAGCTAAATAACTTCGCTGCTAGCTACTTTATCTACCCCTGACTTAAGTAACAGTAACAGGTTTAATTTTATTGACAGGTTGACAGAACAAACAAAAATGGCCTGTGTAAAGGCTTTTTTAAAGTTTGTTTGTTTTTCCTCTTCTGCACCTCAAAGAAACGGAATTCAGAACCGTTTAGAACAGGAATCGATAGTGAGAATCGGAATTGGAATCGTTAAAATGCAAACGATGCCCAACCCTAGTCCTGAGGATAGATTTCGTCATATCGCACAGCCCTACGGGTAACCATCTCCTTTTAAAGACATCTGATCCAATTTGTAATGAGCATCCATTGTATTGTTCCCTTTGTTCTAGTAGTCATCAAAAGTGTACGCAACAGATGTTTCTGGTTTATAGTGTACATATCTCCAGGTGTAAAAAAAAAAAGGGTACAAATTGTCTTGGGGTGAATGGTAAATAAATTCCTAAATCCAATCTGTTCTATTTCTGTCTCGCTCTTTATCCTCTACCAAAATGGAAGGGCCAATTTCAAAATATGAGTAGTCACTCCTCCACATTTTCTCAAAACGTTTTGCAGCTGGATTATTTATATTTATTTTTAAATATGGATGTTTGAGGGATTCTGTTTTTGCACAATTTGCAGATTATTCATGTCTTTTTCTGACAACTACTATCACTTTTGTGAGTTAGTACGTAATCTTGATTTGTGTAGCACCTTCACAGACAAAAGCCACAAAGTGCCTCACAACACAGTAATATACAAATAATTCAATAAAACAGAATTAAATCAGAAATAATACACAGTATTTTAGGCCATGACAACATAGATATATTGTAAGCCCAAAAGCAGCTAATTAAAAGAATATTTGCAGTTTTTCTTCTCACCGTCACTAACTTCTCCTTCTATCCTCCTCCATCAACTCTGTTCATCAAGACAAGCAGGGATCTGGAGAAAAAGACAAGCTCGAATACCCAGCCCTTAGGCACACAAGTGGTAATTGAGATGATTTGGAGGAGTCAGTAGAGCCAGTTGTTGGTTATAACATTTGGTTTGAGTAAGAGATAAACCACCATGTGACAACACCGGAAATCCTGCATGATTTTCTCCTAGTAATTAATGATTACAGTATAATTACCAGCCTCTGACAGGTCCAACATACCTAAAGTAGACGTTTTGTATCAAACTTCAAGAGAAGAATCGATAACCCTGAAGAGATCTGCAGATGTCACTTTGTGGGCTGATGATGTTTAGATAGGGAAGGTAGCTTAGATAAATGATCTGGTAGTTTATAAACAGATAAGGTATTCTAAGAGAGTTTTTAAATAATGGAATCTTTTTTAAAGATACTAAGTACAACACTTGTACAAATTGGGTTATCATGGCCAGCAGACTCATGAAAGGGCTGGTGTGTTTTCACCCAGGATTTTTCAGAATAAATGTAAGTAAATGAAAAACAAACAAAAAAACATGCCGTTTAGTTTTTGTCGTCATCAGTTTATTACTAATAATAGTTTAGAAAAAGTTTAGATGGAATGTTAAATTACATTCATACTGAAAACAGTAATTTGTTTAATTATCTAGGAACTGCATTACATTGAAAACAATACAGCGACACATTATTTAATGTGTTCCTCATCAATTTTGTCGTGGTTTTTTTAAGATAACCCCATATTCCATTTTGATTCTTGAAACACATTTAAAAAAAGTTGGAAAAGTAAAGCATTTGCCATATTGTAACATTGTTATTCCTTTTCACAACACTTACAAGACGTTGAATGGCTGAAGACTCCATGTTATTAATTGTTTCAGGTGTAATTTTGTCCAGTTTTTTTCTGCAAACAAGTCTTAAGGTGGGCAAAAGTATGGGGACATTTTACGCTTCAAAATGTGCCACACATTCTTTCATAACTGTATGCAGGGCAGTCAAGTATCCGTACCTTCTTACTACCATTGTTGGATAAAGGAAGCCATCGATATGAGGAAATGGGAACAATGAACAGTGATGAGGGAACCTACATTGTGTCCCACTCATGGGACATGGTCCTTAGGAAGACAACTGACAACACATTATTTTCCCAATTCTACTGATAATTCGCCCTAAGTTGCTCCTGTCAAAACCTTTTTGGGAATGTGTTGCAGATCTGAAGGACAGGGATAACATATTTCCACTGTTAAAAATATGAAATACTTTTTCCTTTAAACAGGTAATTACTGACAAGAAGGCTAGTAAAAAAATGATCCTAAAATGGAAACAAAATTGTTTTAAGGTGCATCCTTCCTGTTAAAGGGGAGTTTTTCCTCTCCACTGTCACTACATGCTTGCTCAGTGTGAGGGATTGCTGTGGAATTCCCATTTCTTGGGAACTTAGTTATTTGAACGCAGGATCTATTTGCTTCGAGGAAACAGTGTTAACAACTGCACTTATGTACAGCCTCTGTTGAGGATAACGCTTTGCAGAAAAAAGTATCACAAACTATTCTTAAAGCACACACTGAGAAAGAGCATCTAACAGCTAACACTGTCCCTTGGTCGCTCCTTCACCCCTCTGAACATCCACTGATTTATGCAGAAATGTATCTCTGTTGTGTCAAAGGAGATGAGATTATGCATGAAGCAGATTATAACTATAACTCTCCCTTGATCCCTGACGATGTGGTTTGGCTTTTTTATGAAGATCATTTTTTTCTACCTCCCTTCAGTTTCGCCCAGTAGCAACATCTAGTTTTGGGGTCACTGCCTCTGCCACCCTGCAGAGGCTAAATTGCAAAGGTTAATGGTATTGTCTGTCGGCAGAAGAACAAACCGCTATGCCTCAGCGCTTGAGGAAGAAAGTGAGCACATTAATGCTAATCAGTTAGCACTCTTTAGCATAATTTAGCCATCCTCCTCTGTGATTTATGAGTTTTTTTTGTCAAGTTGAAAGGGTTACGTGCTATGGCTCTCTAAATTTAGGGGTCACTCTTTTTGTAATTCCAGAGTTTATTATTTGTGGATTATATTAAGGCCATAAACATACAGAGCAGTGGGGAGGAAAATATGAACATTTCTTTACTTTTGCTTTTTACTTTTACTTGTGTTAAAAAGTCTATTTATATGATCATATTTTAGTTTTATTAAACCAAACTTCAATTAGCTGGTTGTTTTAAATCTGTTTTTACGTGTGCTGTCTGGCAGTGTGACATTCAGAATTGTTGTCTTACAAATAGAAGCCAACATAGCTATTATTTTTCATATACTTTAATTATTTTGTCTATAATACTTCCTGTTATAAGTACACAATGCTGTTGGTCTAGATTTCCTCAGTAGCCAAAGACACAAGGTCAGTTTATGGTGTCCCTATATTATCCAGTACAAGTGCAAATGTCATCTTTTAATCATTTAATATGTTTATTTTGTTTTAGTTGTAAGATTCTTACTCTTCTGTGTTTCTTTACAAAGGTATTATACCTCTTGAATCATTGGAAATTTAAGTTGTTCCTGGTGCAATTAATGAATATTTTTGTCAATATATGTAAGTGATAAAGTAATACAAAGTTGCACATTGTAAAGTGAATTGAATTGAAACATATATCTATGTACTCAAATGTGCAACTGTGTTCAGGCTCCTTAACCCCTTAATGTAATTTTGTAAAAATAGATTGTGTTTTTGGTGTCAAATATAGTTAAATAAAATAGACATTTTAAATTTTAATATAGCATATACACTAAATATAAATATAGGTATGATGCAAATTAATATTAGGGGCTAGTTTGCATCATATCCATTGAAGTAAGCTAATTTTGCAGTCGCAGATAATGCAGATTATGTTTTGATTCAATTTCTAAACAGATTTCTCTTTGAACTAGAACATAAGTTTCTTTTCTATCCAATCTTCTACTTCTTCTACTATCACAGCATCACAAATACAGCTTAATAGAGCTGCACGATTATGACCAAAATAATAATCACGATTATTTTGATCAATATTGTAATCACAATTATTAATCATGATCATTCATCCAATCCTGTAAAATATCTATTTTTATTGCACCAATTCTAAACATACAATGTTGCAACATTTTTTGTGAAAAATAAAACTTTAGAACAGATGATAAATAATGAAAACATTTTTTTCCCCAATACTATATATATATATATGTATATATATATATGTATGTATATATATATATATATATATATATATATATACATACATATATATATATTAATATATATATATATATATATATATATTTAAAAGTACAAGCTAAATATGCAATCTCAAAGTGCAATTTCATGGAAACAATATCAGCTTATACAGAAAAGGCCTTTGACATTCCCTGCATCCTAGTATTTACTATATCCTAAGTAGCAACCATTACTCATCCGTTAATGTAGTAAATACTGCATAGCAAACAATCGCGTAATAGGCATGAAATCAGACGTACTGTTCCACCATTTTGCGTGTCCTTTGACCCGTATGACTGTTCTGTTGACCGAGATGTTTACGTTCGCAAGCGGTCCCGCCATCTTCTAGCCGTTAGTTTGTCTGGTATGACTTAACAACTTAAATGTTTAATCAGTCAAAAAACTATTACAGTAATCTGTAACGTTGCTTCAAAAAATTGGGTGGTATCGAATTGCGTTTAGACAGAAGTACTTGCTGATACTGATGCCTTCTTTTTTGCAGTATTGGTAAGTATTTCTGATGGGGATATTTGTATCAGCCTAGCCATAAATTTTACAACAAAATTGAATAAATAAATAAAACCCAGTGCAACTATTTATCTTAAAGACATACTCCATCACTTTGTAGATATTTACCCTCTGCTGCCCTCAGGGCTCACGGCGTAATGTCACTGTCGTAAAACAGATTTCTATGGAGCACATCTAAAGAAGTGTACTGACGGTTTTACAAGCTCGCCAGCCAAAACATCAAACTTACACGTAGCAGTATCAGTTGCTAAACCATCACAAAATTGTCCCGCCACTGTATCACATTATCATGCCAGAACAACCGTGGAGCAAGCATTAATTACTTACCAATCCAGTAGCACACAGCTAGTTTAGCATATGCACATCCTGCTGTATCTCTAACGTTTTAATCACAGCAGCTGATCACACAAAACTGAAAAGTTGTAACACTGGGTTTTAGAAGCTAATCCTACTTTGACTGAGCAACAGTGTCAAAGAAAAGATCTTTCACCGCAGTGAATGGAAGGAAATGTTCTCTGACCTGTGTTCTCTATGTTTTTTTTCCCATTTTCCAGCTGCACGGCTCAGCATGCTACAACTTTCCTTACCCTGACTCATACCGGGGCACAGAACGGGTTCGCCCCAGTATGAATCAGAGGTTAACAAGCCTTCTGCAGCAGTGAAGCTCAAACAGTTTTCAGCTGCTCATGCGGCCCAGTTCCCTTTCCTCGCTTCTTTTGATTGCGTCTTCTTGGGGTGGAGAAGCTGGCTCTGTTCAGTGTCCAGCTCCGTGGCGGGCATATCTGTTCGCTCGCCGGTCTGTAGAAGTTAATAAGCCTCCAGCAGTGTAGCGCCGGCAGCTTTCAGCTCAGGCAGCTTTCAGCTCTTCCAGATCCGTTCCTTTTCCTCACTTCTTCGGATAGTGTCTTCTTTGATAGATCTGCCATTGGTTCAAGTCTCAAAACCACGGGTTTGTTTATATCATTAGGTAGCAGATAGTGTACTGCCGTAAAGCGAAACTTAGTCAGTACATCTGGGGAAGCGGACCATGGGTGAAAAGTTATATAGTGCGCTTTTTAGAAAATGAATATCAAAACACAGCTGGAGATAGGCACCAGCCCCCCCGCGACCCATTAAGGATTAAGCGGTTAAGAAAATGGATGGATGGATGGATGGAATATCAAAAATGGTGTTGTGTCACCAAAACTTTTCGAAAACGTGTTTTTATGGAGTAAAAGTTACGATGTGGGTCTTTTTGTCATTTAGTTATCTGCACTGGGGCAAAAAAGTATTTAGTTGCACCAGATTGTGCAAGTTGTCTGCAAAGAACACAGGACACTTGATCTGTATTAAGGAAAGTATGAATGGGGCCATGTATCATGAGATTTTGGGTAAAAACCTCCTTCTGTCAGAGTATTGAAGAATAACCATGGCTGGATCTTCCAGCTTGGTAATGATCCTGAACACATCACCCAGGCAACGAAGAAATGGCTACGTAAAAACCATTTCAAGATTCTGGAGTGCCCTACTCAGTCTCCAGACATCGGTCCAACAGAGAATCTGTGGAAAGACTTGAAAGTTAGTTTTAGCCAGTGACTTCTCTGCTCTAGAGAAGATTTACAATGAAGAATGGACAAAACACCAGCTAATGTTTGCAATCCTGGTGAAGATCTTCAAGAATCATTTGACCTCTGTCATTGCCAATCAAGGTTACTTTACAAAGGATCAAAGTGAACTTTTCTTGTTGACCAAATACTTTTTTTATTATATATATAGATTCAAATTATGCAAATAGATTCTTTAGATATCTTACAATTTGATTTATTGGAAAAAAACTGAAAAGATTAACCCAAACACCTAAAGGAAGGCAGTGAGATTTAATGTCCAAACATCTTCTGGGATATCCTGGAGACCGAGCTGAAACAGTCTGCTTGAATATTAACAAGTCGTATTTGATGTGAAAAGATTGATAACTAAAATCCAGACTCAACTTCAGTAGCACTTCTGTGGCAGGACACAACTAACTGTGCTTCAGCTATTTTGGAAAGAAGAATAGAAACTATAGGAAATCATTCAGTCGGGTGTTTTATTTGGTAAAACTTTCAAAAAACATGTATCATTCCCTTTCTGAATCCTAGTTACGCGCTGCTTTGTGTTGAAGTATGAAATAAATAAATATCAATGAGCTTCAGCAAGTGAACTTGGGGTCTCAGCTAATCTCTTTATAAAGCGCAGCCTCAGAGGAAACAATGCGGTTGTTATCAATGCAAGTCCATCTACCTCCTCCTCTTCTCTCCTGTGCTCTCGGTGCTTGGCTGTCATGCAGGTGGATGGTGATAAAATAAGGGTGGCACAGAGCTTCCAGACAAAAGATGGTGCCAGATAAGAAAACAGGCACTGTCAGGGCGGTAATAAGCCACCCCCACCCACCCCCCAAGAGGTTTAGTAGATGTGTGGAAACTTTCATGATTGGGAATGTGCACTGCACATCTATTTCTGTAGATCTTTACCTATTCGTGCAATGTATATACAATAAGATAGAGGAATGAAATTACTGTTCAGCTTTAAACTTTAAACGCATCATCATAAACAGGCTCATTGTGGTCGCAGAGGTGTTTTTTAATTGACTTTTACATTTATGCAGGATTGCATGGGGATTTTTAAGTGAAGCAAAGGATTAAATACTTGTTCACTAATTTTTGGGCCTGGATCAGGGCACGTTGTTCAAGACCACAGTTTTATCCAGACAGAAAAATACGCAATACAGAAGGCATTATCTGCCCCAAAACTCCATTATTTAACCATGTTTAGTTATTGATCACTAACACAACTCTCGTCGGAGTTCAGAGCGTCTCGGAAGTGCTTATCTGTTTTCTTCCGAGGTGTTTTGGAGGCTTATAATACAACTACACTAACGCGCGATTTCAATTATGTCTATGCTGTGCTCCATGCCAGTTGTAGTCTGAGCAGGACTTTCACTCTGTGCTCTACCGCGCTCGGTTAGACAGAACTTGCTAATGCAGACATCCACATGGTTCAAATTTACGTGTTTCCAGATTACACTAACCGAATGACCATTTTCAATTCCCCTTCAACGGGCTCTCTTTCCACATAAATACAGTCTACTATTGAGAAATATCAGGATCAGTAAATACTGGTTATTGGCCAGGAGTTTGCAGTTTCTATAGCATGTCAATACAGCCATGCCTACTCAATAAACCTGATCAGCATAGACAGGTTTGAGCATAATTAAGCCAAACATTTTTTTAAAACCGTATTGAACTTATATTTACATTAAAATCCATAACCGTAAACTAGCAAAGATTCATACAGGTGAACGCATTCATGTAGATCTGCATGTGACAAGAATTTACCATTTGGACCGAATCCGTACACTGGATCATTGAGTTTACCATCCGTGTCAACCAGGGAAAAGAAAAAGGTTTTTGTGAGCAACTTTTGTTAAAACAGTTTTGTCTGGTGCGATACTTGTCCTGGAAGCTTTAAGCTCAGTGCAAATCGAAGCCTCCACTGCAATCTCTGTTGTATTTTTCACAGCCCAATACAAGAGCAGAGTGTAGCTTAAATAACAGTTTATAAAGCTGTCGCAGAACTGATGGTGTGGACAATACTGGTGACATATTACAGGCTGACAGAAATCAAATTCCATAAAAATAAAATTGAAAACCTGCGATGAGGCGGCCTTGCTGCTGAATTGACAGCTCGTCTGAAAGTTTTTAGATGACTGGAGAAAGCCAGCGTGTGTTGCAGCTCATTCCTGCAACTAGTTATTAGATCCTGTTCGTTGTTCCTTTGCTAATTTGAATTTCTGGGGTGATTTAGAGCGAAAGAACAATTTGGATCAGGTCATGCAACAATTATCACAGGGATTTATGAACACTAGTGTACATGTAGGCACTCTTGGCGAAGAAATCCTAAGAGTATGGATGCAACCATACCACTTTTTTTCAAACCGACATGATACCGATTCTTGGATCTGAGTACTTGCTGATAAAGAGTACCTATGGCTATAGTTATACCTCATAACACAATGTAATGAATTGGAAGACAGGTTTATTTTTTTTCTCTCTTGTAAGAAGAAATGATGATTGATTAGATAAATAAAATTATAATAAAATTGACCCCAAAACAAAAATGTAAAGTAAAAACCGCCCAACATTTTCTTTGAAATTATTACAGACTTCCCACATTTTAATTACCGGTTCATGGTTACGGTTAACTAACCAATGATATGGTGCATGCCTATTAAAAAGAAAACATATGGATGCATGTGGATTATTTCTGAAATATGGATAATTTATGTTTAAACTGCTGTTGTGCAGCTTTTTGCGATAGTGTTTTCTCAGGAACGTTGGAGCACTGATTCTATTTGCTCTCCATGCTTTGTTACATTTTTGTTGCGGTTTGTTGTGAGCAGCTGGGCCGCCTCGCAGCCACGGTCATTGGACTGGTGGAACAAACTGTTCTCTGCTGAAACTGAAATCAGTTTCTTCCTGAGAAAGACTGATGAATCATAATTTTCATCAGGAGTGTGAATTTTGCTGAAGCCAAACTCCTCCAAAGAAAAGATTAGCTGCTTTTCTTCTATTTCATCATAACTTTTTGTTCCTTTCAATAGATCCCAGATTTTTCACAACAAATACCACCTAAGCACAAGTTATCCTTGTCTTCTACCTGTTAAAAAAAACTCACAGGTTGAATGAAAACCCTGGTTGCCGGCCAGTGTCACAGTTTACATCTAATTTTTCACCCATGTAAATTAATATTTTATCCTATTTTACATATTTTTTAAATGTTTTTTTTTTTTTTGTATAAAGCAGATGCCTCACGGGGAAGGCCGCCTCCCTGGTCACAGCGTGTCCTCTCAGTACCGGATGCACTCCTATTACCCCGGAGCCACCTACCTGACCCAGGGTCTGGGCTCTGCCGCCTGTGTGCCACCCTTCGTCAGCCTGGAGGAGAACAACAGCTGCTCCGACCCCATGGCAGTGTGTGAGTAACACAGAGACACTCCAACACACACACTTTTAAGGCTCCATAAACTTTTACCCCGACTTTATCAACAGAACATCCAAGGGAGGATTGCATTCAAGTCAAGAGTGCCATAAAATTTCATTTTCACTTGTGGTGAACTCTACTGCAAAATCCAGTACTTTCCATGTATGCAGGGTCTCATCAGCGAGTTTTAAGGCTATGCTTTACAGCTTTAATTGGTTAAACGTTTTCTTGATGTTTAAAATGCAGCAGAAAATGTATTATAATTAATCTCCATGTTTGATTGAGATAAATTTTTGGGAATTAGAAACTGCAATGCAAAGCTCTTGAGAGTTCCCAAACAGTGCAGCTTTGTTTCTTTTCGCCGTGTTTACAGATGAAGTAGATTTGATCTCTGATTCGTGCTGCAGTAGCTTTCTGGCTCTGCTTTTTCCAAAACTCAGATGAGAATCTCAGCCCGGCGTTGTTGGTTGCCTGGAGTTTATGCCTTCCTTATTACCAGAATGTGGGTGAATCAGATTATGTGTATTGCTTAATATGTTCAGTAAAGTGTTTTTTGTGTGTTTGGAAATATTTAAAGAATGCAGATAAGTACATAATAAAAGTGAGATTAGTGATGGTGTGCAAATTGGCAGCAAAAACAAAAGATTACAGGGTTAATTTGTGCAGGATGAATTTTTTTGAGTAAATCTCTGAATCTTTCCCTTATTTTTGTCATTTCGTCTTGTTCTTTACATTTTAAGCTAGCAGTAAAAGGGTTTTTGTGTAATAATTACTTTTTAGAGACTTGTTTGATTTAAGTGGACAGACTGGAACTGTAGCGTATGCTGAAGAGAAATGAGGAGTGACAAAGTAAGCCTGGGAACCAGTTACTGAAAAAACCAATGCAGGTAAGGGGAAGAAAACAGGTGAAACAATTAGTAAGTGGTTCAGGAGGTAGTATGGCAGGGAGACCGAAGAAAAACAAGAACTGAAACAAAGAAAGACAAGACAGAAGTGAACCTAAATAAGAACGAACACAGAAGTAACTAAAGAAAATATATTTAAGGGGGGAACCAAAGTCAGAGTATAAATAAAAACACTAATGAAAAAAGCAGATACAAAATAGGAGGAAATACTGAAGGAGAAATTAATGAAGAAATAATCCAATGAGAAAATAAAGAACTAACAAAGAGGTAAAATAAGTAATAGGTAAAATATGAAGCAAAAAAATAGATGAAAACATCTAAGAGCAGGAAGTTGAATGTATGGAAACAAAGAAGTGCCAAAATCAAAAGGCTAAAGTTCTAAAGTAAAACATAACACCAAGAAATAAACTAAAATGATCATTTAAACTGAACAAGGAAAAGAACTAACTAAATCTCAAACAAAAAAATGTCACATCATAACAAGATGTTGATGTCACAATAAGAGTTTAGTGACTCAGTACTTTATTCCCTATGTTTTATGAAGTAATTGTTCAGCTTTTGGTTGAAACGCCCTGCGTCGCTTTTTGGTTAGCCTTGTGCCGTCAGCCATCCAATTCAACAAACAGGTTTCTGTTTAGCAATGCATCTGTCCTCATCTGTTTATGCAAATTTTCCCTCTGGTTTTGGATGCGATGCAGATGCAAATATTTATTTTAGTATTTTTTTCTAACTTCAAACGATTGTGGCGATGCTTGCTTAAAGAGGAGGAGTAACAGCTCAAAGATGTTTCTATGAAATATCATTTCTGGTGCCAATATATTCAGGAGTTAGCAAGTCATAAGGCCGTTCTACAGCAACACTCTTCAGTCAGAGGCCTCTTGAAATTAAATGCAAGACTGACTGTTACCGCAGATCCTTCCTTCCCACAACATCACCATCCACCATATGAGTTACAAAAACATTCAATTTCCCTTTGGGAGAAAAAAAGTATTTCTGAATTAAAAATGATCAAGAATCACCAAATTATAATAGATGTACCAGTAAATATAACCATCTTAGTTTCACAGTAGTAGAAACAACCCAGTTTGTAGCATTTTTCTATTCTTAAGTACTTTAGTTCCTGTTGCTCTGAACATGATTAGTGGTTTCTTTGTGTCGTATTTTTATATTTCCAGCATGGAGGACATGCTGTACAATTATGACAGAAATGAACTCTCTCACCTGTAAACTAATTATCCTTTTTTTCCTAAATTTCATACTTAATATGTCTTATTTATGAGTCTAATGTTGGCCTGGCTTCATAATTTTTCTTAGTTATGTTTCATCTGGTAATCTTTGGTAAGTTTTTGCACATCTTTAAAAAAAGAAACAACTTTATTTCTGTTTCATCCACTTTTGCTAGTGGGCCTTTTTGTAACTCTTTTTTTTTCTTTACCCGTGCTTACGGATAAGTTCTTTTCTTGTTGTAATACCCTATTTCTCACACACAGGACATTGAAAGAGCATCACAGGTATAACATCAACAGTTTTTCTTTTTCTTTTTTGACTGAAAGGGAGCAATGACACCACCAGCATCACAGAACTTAAGACCCTTACATCTCCCCTTGTCCCGGTGTTTGTTTATCACCTTCAGCTGTCCCTCTGCTCTGAGGGTCCCACGTCAGCTCCCCACCCTGAATCGCCATGCTTCATTACAAGAAAAAAACAAAACATTCTCAGCAGGTGGTCCCACATTTAGTGTCAGCAAAGACACCAGTCCTCAGCAGAAATTAAGTCAATTCACCCTTAGAATTTTTTTTTTTGACCTCCAAACCTTTTAGAGGGTTTCAGATTTATAACTGTATATTACGTTCTGATTTTTTCAAAGCAGCAGCTTGTTCATCAGCAGATCTTTCCCTTGTTCACTGCACGACTGTTGCTAACAAGAATACTGTCTTCTTAGCTTAATGAACACAGTTGGCAGTGTGGGATTTGTTCTTTTGGTCTGATTCAGTGTCTTCCAGTGACATTACAATGTCAAGTCTTCAAATCAAGTCTATGAAGTGTAATTTTTTTTTTATTTTACCAAAAATATACAACTAAAAGTTAGAGCAACATGTACAAGCTGCTGAAGAAGTGATTCTCTGTAAGAGCAATGGGTACATTAAAAATATTCTAATACATTCAGTTAAAAGCAGAAATCTACATAAACCAAATAAAACCTAATAAATCAATATTTCTCTCATTATTTTGGCATTTAACAAGACAAGAAACAAGAGAAGTTTGGTCGGATTTACCTTCAGACATTGAGGGAAAAAGGTTTGTGTGTTTTTATTCGGAATGTGTTAACTTCTGCTTTCAACTCAATTTATAAATATTTAAATTTATTCAGCTTCTCGTCCACTTGTAACCTAATTTCCTGTGTACAGGAGCTTGTTTCCTTCAGTTGTACGATTATGGTTAATTGTAAGGAGCCGATACCGTTCTAATGTACTCCTATCACTATCAGTTAATTAAGTGATACCCTGAACCAATACTTAAAATGTGCAAACTCTGCTATAATTTTACTGAAAATGTCTAATTTTCACTTGAAATTTTAGCTTTGTGGTCATTTTTATTAATGTTTTATTTTTTACATAATTCACCATCATTTGTTGCAATAAGCAGAGACGAAAATAAAACCTATCTTCCAATTAATTGCATTGTTTTGTGTGGTAAAAGTATCATTGGTACTCTGTATCGGCAAGTACCCAGATCCAGGTATCGGTATTGTATCGGTTAAAAAATAGTGGTATTGTTGCATCCCTAGTTAAATGACTCTGGACCAGACTGAAGTTCCAACTTCATCTTGCTGTCTAATGCAGAATTCATTGTCACCTACAGCCGGAAGCTTAGTTTCTGTCCTTTATGCATTGATCGTGGCTTTAGTTTGGCTCCATGCAAACACACTCCTGCTGCTTTTATATAGTTTGATTACAAACCTTCATTTTGTCCATTTTTCATATTGATTTTGCTGTGTTTTTAAAGGGACAGTTTTCTAAACTAAAGCTGTAAGTGAATGGCTAACATTCAACAAAATTGCTACACATTATTGTATGCAATTAATACAAAAATATGTATTACTAAATTATCATTTTTAACTTACTCTTCTGTTTCAAAAAACACTTTTCAGAAAGGCAGAATGTTGATTCGGTCATTAAATCAAAAATTTAAAGCACCTTTTTGTCTAGAATGAAACTTTATATCTTCAATATCTTTGTTTTTTTTCCCTACAAAAATTGTATTTAACTTTTCACTATTAAAAAAAGTTTTTCTTTACATAAAATTTTTCATTTTTTACTTATTGAAAAAATTCTGTAACTTAACTTAATACCTTTTTCTTTTTCTTATAAATTAACTTTAAAATAGGACTGCCTTAACCGTTTTGTGTTCTTTTAAAGATTCAATAATTAATCCTATTAATCGATAAGTTAGAACTAGGTTACAGCAAAACTCCATCCAGCTTTCTTTTCTTTGTTTTCCATCGGATCAGACTCAGAGAACCCAGTTTCTGTGATCTCTGAGCCTTCCTTCCCTCCCTTTCTGCCAAACGGCGCTCTGACAGATTTATTCCCCTCCCAGGATAAGGCTAATAATTTGGCCAAATACAGAGATCCAAATAACCTTCAAGAGTGCCACGCTGTCCTTTCCCTTCCTCTCCTCACCTTCTCCTCCCCCACCCCCTCGCTGTCTCCGCAAAATTGCCTTCTGGAGTTAGTGAGCGGGAACAGTTAAGATTTACAAACAATGATGAAGCTTGTCATGCGTCTTTCTCCATCCGTCACGGCGGTCCGGGCGGAGCCGTGGGTAGAGCCATCCCGGTGTTCTTCATAAAAGCCAGCTCCCTGTGAAATACGCCCCCGGCCGGCCTGTTTACTGCCCCGCGCTCGTCAGCAGCCCCGCCGCTGTAAATCCCCGGCCGGGAGGTGACAGTGCAGTCCATCAAACTCCCCTCCTCATCTCACATCGCCCTCCCCCCTCCCCAACCCGAAACCCAACCAGTACAAATATACACAGAGACATCCACAGTGTTTCTCCACAAACAGCTGCCTCCTCAGGATCGACCCAGATGAGCTGCCCAACCAGAGTTATGGTGGGTTCAGATTCACGGGTGACATTTTTCCGTCCTTGTCCCGACAACAGAATTTAGAAGTTGGTAAGCTCTCAGCACAGCAACTTTTCCTTTACTTAAAAAAAAACCCCAAACAAAACAGATTTACTCTACAGTCAGACCTCATGATCGAGCGCCGATGTCTAGCCTATGCGTTTGTCTGTGTTGTTATATTGGTGTCAGCACAGTGTGTACTGTAATTTAAATGCAAATCAGAGTGTTGAGGTATTGCAGATGTTCATCCTGCTAATCGATAGACCTGTGTGAGCCCATTAAGTTAGAAATCCATTACTATCTTTCTAGATGATATTCTATTGATTTTCCCCACTTCGATCTATATCCTACTGTACACCAAAGTGAGTTACTGCGTATAAAGTCTGCCGTTTCAAGTTGTCAGCCTCCCCTGAAGAATAAGCAGGGGAATAAAACAACAACAACACAACTGAGGAGCTCTCGTCAGTCTGTTTCTTTGTTTCATGTATTAAATGAGTTTTACCTGGTCTCAGATCAGATTCATTTTCACCCTTGCACTCTCTCACAAACTCATTTAGGAGCATGAACCTCGGCCTTACTCATTTCTGAGATGCCACAAAGGCCTCTCACTCTTTTGGATTTATTAAACCTAACCGTATCACAAGTTGGTACCTTGCCACAAAGAGTCGACCTTTTCAAAGTAAAGTGCTGTTTCATGTCACGTTGCCAGAGTTCACTTTTTTCAACGTTAATGGGTTCAAAACATCACTAACTTTAGCCCATCTAGGCAAAACTAAAATGGCTGTCCCAGAAGAGTGTAAAACTTACTCTTTAGAGGACATAATCAGCTTTTTTTTTTTTAAACCCCAACAGTAACGGTAAGTAAACCCAGGGTTACTGATCCTATTCGTGCATTTTAACCCATTAGCTTTTGTGTGACCTGGAACTGGACACTACACACTTCCACGTTTAAATGCACCAATATTCTCTCTTCTTACTTCTGTGAACTTATACATGTTTTATATCATCATAAGCTAAGAGTATTGTGAGTATAATAACATATTCCAATCAAGGATACAATTACAACTGTTGACTAGGGGTGTGCCGTAACACCTAGTTATATTTGAACGTTTCAGTACGGAGTTGTTGGTCCGATACACACTTTCGAGTTTCTACTCTGACGCTTAACTGCGTTGCACATGCTAACCAAACACAGTGGAGCACCGCTTCCCGTTATGGCCAGCGATTCGGAAGAGCAGGAGATCAAATACCCTCCTTTGTAATTAAATTCTCCTGTCTGGGAACATGTTGGCTTCCCGATGAAGTATGAGAATGGGGGGGGGGGGGAATATGTGGATAAGACGAAAACAGTGTTGCGGTGTTACATTTTTTACATGTTACATATACTTTAAGTTCCCCATCGAGAGCTGTATCAGCTCCAGGTGCACACACCTAAAGGGAGCTGTGAACACGGTTAATCAGAGGGGAAAGACTGTCTGACGGTCCTCTCAGGATCTGTTTCTCCTAGACTTCTTTTTTCTCTTTAAGCTTTTCGCTTCAGGGGTTGCCACAGCGAAACACTCTTCTCCATTTAGTCCTATCGTCTGCATTCCTCTGCCCTCACACCAACTAATGCCCATTTCCACTAGGGCCAGTACGGTACAGAATGGAACGGGTCAGTACGGTCTGGAGTGGGTAGGTTGTGTTACCATTACCATCTCAAAAGAACTGTAGTGGGCAAGGATGTGGGCGGGCTTAGTTTAACAAAAGCTCTAGCAAAAAGCATCTCTCTTCTGTTGTTGAAGATTTAATATTTGGAGAAAAAAAGATTAAGCCATATTGCCCAGCCCTATATATAATATTCACTCTCTATTCTGAACCTTTAATCCTGTAAAATAAGAGGGGTTTGACCCTTGTTTAATAATGTTAGTCAGGAAAATCATATTTTGACACAATATTAAATAGAAGAATTACTGCATTGAAAAATCTTAATTAAAATTTCTCCTCTGCCATAAAATGGTGTTTTTGTTTTCATTTATTGAAATACAAAACTTAAAACATCAACCACAGCATGTTTTCCTTCCAGATTTTACATCTCTTTAAAAATATGATGATCTGAGATACATGCTGAACAATGCATTGAAGATTGAGAAGACCTTGTGCATTCTTTGGGGAGCAAATAAATCAACAGAATTATTATTCCTCCTATCTTCATTCATTTATTGACCTTCTCTAAACCACATCGTTCAGCACCGAACATACAGAACTGATCAGGCCACTGTCTTGATGTCAGAACGTGGTTTAAAAATAAAATATAAATAATATTTTTTTCTACAATCTGCAAAAAGTCTTTTTTTTTCTGAAACCAGCAAGAATATCTGTGAACCTACTGTGAAAAAAGATTTCAGCACCGCTATAGCAAGCACCTCCTCATCACCTCTGTTCCCCTCACCAACATGTCCGTTAAAATCTGCATCAATCACCACCCTCTCAACTCTCGGGATACCCAGCATCAAATCATCTAGTTCACTCCAATATTTCTTCTTTCTCACATCCTACCTTTAGGGCTTTACCACTAGCAACATTGATCATTATTCTCCATTTCAAGTTTCAGACTCATCAGCCTATCTGACGCCCTTTTGACTTCCAAAAAATTCCTAGCAAATTTCTCTTTCAAAATATCTCCTACTTAATTTCTCTTTCCAACTAACCCATTTACACATACACTTACACTACATTTTTCCGGACTTGGGATTGGGAAAAGAAATAACTGGCTTGTGACCAGTGGTTGCATTATCTGTTCCTCCTAGGCTAACTTGGCAAAATAAAATGTTGATTTTATGCTGAACAGAATTAGGCTGCACGGTGGCGCAGTGTTTAGCACTGTTGCCTTGCAGCAAGAAGATTGTGGGTTCGTATCCCGGCCCAGGGTCTTTCTGCACGGAGTTTGCATGTTCTCCCCGTGGATGCGTGGGTTCCCTCCAGGTACTCCGGCTTCCTCCCACAGTCCAAAAACATGACTGTCAGGCTAATTGATCTCTCCAAATTGTCCTTAGGTGTGTGCATGGTTGTTTGTCCTGTCTGTCTCTATGTGGCCCTGTGATGGACTGGCGACCTGTCCAGGGTGTACACCGCCTCTCGCCCGTTGACAGCTGGAGATAGGCACCAGCCCCCCCGCGACCCATTAAGGATTAAGCGGTTAAGAAAATGGATGGATGAACAGAATTACTGAATTCAATTCAGTTTATTTATATAGCGCCATTTCACAACAGATGTCATCTCAAGGCACTTTACAAAAAGAGTTATTACAATACAATGTTTAGTGTAGAAATTACAGAACCACAGAAGATTGCGTCGTGGAATTCTCAGCAATCCCTCATACTGAGCAAGCATGCAGCGACAGTGGGAAGGAAAAACTCCCTTTTAACAGGAAGAAACCTCCGGCAGAACCAGGCTCAGCACAAGCGGTTATCTGCCGCGACCGTCTGTGGCTTGGAGAATACATAACAGAGACACAGAAAGAGCAATAGAACTGATGCAGAAGTTTGTTGCAGGACGTGGAGAATTTTCCGTCACTGCAATGCCATCTTAGTCAGGGTCGTCAAGCAGGGCTAATCCGGAGCACCTACTATAATAGAAAACAGGTTAGTGCTTGAATTGACAGCACATCATGCAGTTGGGGAGAAGTAGGAGAGAAAGTAGGAACAGACCCTAATAATGTCCTCCAACAGCCTAGCCTAAAGCAGCATAGCTACTAACATTAACCTGTCTCCTAGCTACTAGGAGACCTGGCTACCAACACTCTGTCTGAGTCCTCCTGACCCGTGGACGGTGTAGGGCCGGTAACGGCCCCCGTCATGCCGGGGTCTTCTCGGAGTCGGGTTGTTTGAGAATGCAGCCCAAAGTGGGTGGTAAACTCCATCTAAGGCTAAATACCGGCACGAGACCGATAGTCGACAACTATCTTAAGGAAAAATAGACAGAACTGAGAGGACAGAGTTGAAGAGGGCGAGAAAGTTTAAGAGATAAACGGGTGGGGTCCGCACAGTCTGCCCGGGGGATTCAACCCGGCAGGTAATGGGCGGCCGCACTGTGCGGGAGGATCCCCTTGAGGGACCTCTCTCCGGCGCTGGCTGGCCCCTGTGGGGCACATTTCTTCCGCGGCGGTAAGCCGCGCCGCGACCGGCTCCGGATCTTTACCTGGCTTACATTAATCTATCTCTACCTAGCTACTCTACCTCTTCCTATCTCTTCCTAACTTTTGACACTCTGCCTGACTACTAACATTAACCTGTCTCTTCCTATCTACCTGTCTGACCTGACTCTAACTACCTATAAACATATCTCTAACTGTAAGCTTTGTCAAAGAGGAAAGTTTTTAGCCTAGTTTTAAAGATAGACAAATTGTCTGCTTCACGAACCAACCCTGGGAGCCGGTTCCATAGGAGGGGAGCCTGATAGCTGAAAGATCTGCCACCCATTCTACTTTTAGAAATCCTAGGAACTACCAGTAAACCTGCAGTCTGAGAGCGAAAGGTCTCTGTTGGGAACATATGCAACAATCAGGTCTCTTATGTATGATGGAGCTAGATTATTAAGGGCTTTATATGTCAAAAGGAGGATCTTGAATTCTATTCTAGATTTTACTGGGAGCCAGTGAAGAGAAGCTAAAACAGGGGAAATGTGATCTCTTCTTTTAATATTCATCAGAATCCTAGCAGCAGCATTTTGAACTAACTGAAGACTTTTAATTGTATTCTGTGGACTACCTGATAATAGACAGTTACAGTAATCCAGCCTTGAAGTAACAAATGCATGGACTAGTTTTTCAGCATCAGTCCTGGACAGGATGGTTCTAATTTTTGCAATATTCCTAAGGTGAAAAAAGGAAATCCTACAGACTTCTTTAATGTGAGTTCTAAATGACATATCTTGGTCAAAAATGACACCGAGGTTTTTTGCTTTATTACTGGAGGCTAATTTAATGCCGTCCAGGTGAAGGGTAAAACGTAGAATTGTGGGTAAAACGTTGTGAAAGTAATCCCAAAGGGAAAATCTTAACGTTTAAATAGCATTCTTGTTTTCTGAAAATGTTGTTGGCGATTTTAATGCAAGGCAAGGCAATTTTATTTAAATAGCACACTTTAAACACAAGGCACAAGGTGCTTTACATGATTCAGTGGCAATGACAAAAATATGAAAATCAAAACAGATCATCTCCAAAAGAAATTTATTTAGTAACCGAAGCATAAAATAAAATTTATGTGAGAGTATGACATTTAGAAACAAATAAAACACAAGAATCCATCAATAAAAATAGAAGGTATAAAGAACAAATAAAAAAAATATATATATACAGACGTGGACAAAATTGTTGGTACCCTTCATTAAATCAAAGAAAAACTCATAATGGTCACAGAAATAACTTTAATCTGACAAAAGTAATAATAAATAAAAATTATATAAATGTTGACCAATGAAAGTCAGACATTGCTTTTCATCCATGCTTCAACGGAATTATTTAAAAAATAAATGCATGAAACAGGCCTGGACAAAAATGATGGTACCCACAACTTAATATTTGGTTGCACAACCTTTTGAGGCAATCACTGCAATCAAATGATTCCTGTAACTGTCAATGAGACTTCTGCACCTCTCAGCAGGTATTTTGGCCCACTCCTCATGAGCAAACTGTTCTAGTTGTTTCCGGTTTGAAGGGCGCCTTTTCCAGACAGCACGTTTCAGCTCCTTCCAAAGATGCTCAATAGGATTGAGATCAGGGCTCATAGAAGGCCAGTGTTTTCCTCTTAGCCCTTCTTGGGTGTTTTTAGCTGTGTGTTTTGGGTCATTTTCCTGTTGTAAGACCCGTGACCTGCGACTGAGACCATGCTTTCTGACACTGGCCAGCACATTTCTCTCTAGAATCCCCTGATAGTCTTGAGATTTCATTGTACCCTGCACAGATTCAAGACACCCTGTGTCAGATGCAGCAAATCAGCCCCAGAACATAACCGAGCCTCCCCCATGTTTCACAGTAGGGACCGTGTTCATTTTTCCGTCTGTGAACATAGAGCTGATGTGTTAAAGTTAAATTTTTGTCTCATCTGTCCACAGGACATTCTCCCAGAAGCTTTGTGGCTCGTCAGCATGTAGTTTGGCATACTCCAGTCTGTTTTTTTTAATGATTTGTCCTCTGGCTCAAACAGCGAAGGATGTTCCGATCTGACACTGATGTTCCTTAAACATAAAGTTCAGCTTGGATCTATTTTGAAGTCTTTCTAGGCTCTTTTGTTACCATTTGGATTATCCGTCTCTTTGATCTGTCATCAATTTTCCTCCTGCAGCCACGTCCAGGGAGGTTGGCTACAGTCCCATGGATCGTACATTACTGAATGACATGTGCAGCTGTAGTCACAGAAACATCTAGCTGCTTGGAGATGGTCTTATAGCCTTTACAGTTAACATGCTTGTCTATGATTTTCTTTCTCATCTCCTGAGACAACTCTTTCCTTTGCTTCCTCTGGTTTATATTGAGTGTGGTACACACCACGTCACCAAACAACACAGTGACTACCTGGAGTCCTATATATAGGCCCACTGAGTGATTACAGGATTGTAGACACCTAGGATGCTGATTAGTGGACATACCTTGGATTAACATGTCCCTTTGGTCACATTATTTTCATTCTTTTCTAGGGGTACCATCATTTTTGTCCAGGCCTGTTTCATGCATTTATTTTTTAAATAATTCCGTTGAAGCATGGATGAAAAGCAATGTCTGACTTTCATTGGTCAACATTTATATAATTTTTATTTATTATTACTTTTGTCAGATTAAAGTTATTTCTGTGACCATTATGAGTTTTTATTTTATTTAATGAAGGGTACCAACAATTTTGTCCACGTCTGTATATATATATATATATATATATATATATATATATATATATATATAGATAGATAGATAGATAGATTAAAAACAGAATCAGTTAAAAACTAGTAATAAAAATCAAACCACAGATATCTCATATGATGGGGTGGTTTCATCTCTGGCATGGTAACTGGTGAGCATAAGGTGGCATATACGAAAAGACACGTTAGATGATTATGCAATCAATCAATCAACTTTATTTATAAAGCTCCTTTCATACAATGAAATGCAGTTCAAAGTGCTATACAAAATTAAAAATGAACCCCACGTATATATCCCCTCTCCCCAACCCCAACCCCTATAGACACAAACAAGTTAAACAATTATACTGCCCTACCCCAATAAAATCCCCATGTAAGCTCTGAAACAACATGAAAATTAGATCAAAATAGACAATAAGAGAAAATAAAATGAACGTTGGACTGATAGATGAGCCACGTTAGAACAAGAAACGCCATCAAGCGAGCCATGAGCAGCAGCAGATCAACAGTAGCAGCCGAGGCCCCAACCCAGGACGCTCAAAGGAGCCGGGAC
Organism: Apricaphanius iberus; assembly: GCA_028564705.1. Classification (NCBI taxonomy): domain Eukaryota; kingdom Metazoa; phylum Chordata; class Actinopteri; order Cyprinodontiformes; family Aphaniidae; genus Apricaphanius; species Apricaphanius iberus. Next base: position 491,514 of record JAPXFQ010001700.1, on the reverse strand, counting down.
ACCCAAGCACCACCTGAAAAGCCCTAAGACAGCCACAGATGACCACTGCTCCCAATGCAGAGGGCTCACACAAAGGAAACACTGGAAAAATATGACTATTAATTTGTGTAAAAATAACAGGAAAAAATGGTAAAATAAATAAATAGGTAAATAAAATAAATAAAAGATAAATTTGTAAGAAAATAAATAAATAAAAGTGAAATAAAATTTACGAGATAAACACAAGAGCATAAAGCAGTTCAATTTTTACTGGCAGATAAATAGGCAATAAATAGTCAGTTAAAAGCTGGGATAACATTAAATTATTGCAGTTGACTGTTATTTTGTCAAATAAATACATAAATAAAGTAAATGGGCTTAGTTTTGGAACCAAATGTTGGAGTTTGAGTTCTCTGGTTTTTGAGAGATAAAAGGCAAATGCTTGATCATTTTACAGCTACAAAATTTTCGTTATGCATGATTTGTTTTGGTTGTTTAAAAACACTTTAAAAATACGATCCGATTAATAAACTGCTAGATTAATCGATTACCAAAAAAATCGATAGCTGCAGCCGTAGATCATATACAGGTTAAAAAGCACTGGGCCTAAAATTGAACACAGCAGAGTGTGCACCAACCCTTTCAGCAAAGTGGCCTAACATACTTTATTACCATAATAAAACAGAGTAAGCAAAGAATCTTAGTTTGAGAAGAGAAAGTAATGATTCTGACTAGGGCTTGGCAATATGAGCTAAAATTAATGTCATGGTATATTGAGCATTTCACCTCGACAACGATAAGTGGTCGATAACATCACCGCACCCCCTCCCTTTTTCTTTCTTTTTTTTTATATTGTGTCCTTTTCTGTATTTAATATCCAGTAGTGGCCAGATTTGCTTAATGTTCTTGAAAATATGATGGCTTCTTGCTATTGAAGGGTTTCAAACAGCCTTTTAATTCAGGGTTTGATTCTCACTCCTTTCTGTGTTTCTTAGAGTCCAGTTTAAACTCAGAAGTGACCACACAGACCAGATGAGGAAGTTACAGGGGCTTAGTGAAATCGGTGGTTTTAGTGTGCAGTCGTTTATTTTAGACAGAAAATATTTTACAACCGAGCACAGGTGGGAATACGCGGCGGCTTCCAGTGCTGTATCAAAAACAGCTGCAGCAACTCAGCGGGGTTAACATCTGCTTCGCCTGAACAGGACCTGCAAACTCTCTGGTTCGGCCACAGCTCCGTGGCTGCAGTAACAAACATACGTGCGCCACGTTCGAGTCTGAGTATCCAATAACAACATAAAAACTCACTTTATTTGTCGCTACTTGCATTTTTCTGAAAACCAGTCAGTAGATGAGTCCAAACTCTTGCTAAGTATAGCTACACAGTAGATTCGTCAGCAACGCTTCCCTGCTCTGTCACATGACTGTGCGTATTCACGTGACTCAAGGAAACGCTGATTTCTTAAAGGGGCAGGAGCACCGCTAATCTGAAACACATCTTTTCATTTTTATAACATACCGAATTTACCGCCACAGGCAAATTGACGTTGGTAACAGTCATACATTTTGGCATCAGTAAATTTTCGGTATACCGCCCGGCCCTAATTCTGACAATGTTTGTTAAACAACTAAGAGTAACAGATACCCAGAAGATGGTGTGTATGGCAAACTTTTGGGCACATTTGAATTGCAGTTTGAAAAATATTTGCAGAATATTCATATTTTTGTCAAATTAGGTGTGGATCTAGACAATAATCTAGACCAAACATGTGTTTCAGGTCACCATACGTGTTTTGGGTTACCACTTCATTCTAAAGCCACTTTCAGAGCACGTATTCTTAGAAAATAAATTGACATCATATTTTATCTTTTTCAGTGTATTAAAATTCATAATGCTTGGTAACAACAGCACTCAGAAATACAATCACAATTCTGGGAGATTTTTTTTTGCTTTCCAAAGAGACTTCAGTCATTTGTCGACTCAAAATGGTTCAAGAACAGCACTTTTGGTATGCTTTTTTAAATAATGTAGCGTGGAAATTGCAGGAATCCTAAATGCAGCCCTGGACATTTTATACTATTCTTTGATTAAATACTTTTAATAAAGTAGACACGGAAAGTGATTTAAATTCAGCCCTTCATTCAAACACCTTTTTAATGAAACTGAAAGTTTGTAAGGAACAAAAAGAAGAAGTTTAGAGACATGAGTGACATCAGTAAATACTGACAAACCTAAAGAAATGACTAATGTTATTAACCATTATGTTATTGAGTAAAAAATATTTAATCATTTTATTATTAAATTGTAGGCTTATCTTGATGCTTTTAAAATTTCTTTTAAAAGTTGTATAACACTTTGTATATTAATATCTCAGATTTTTGGTTTAGTTTGTGTGCAAAAACCGCCCAATAGAGCTCCGGGAGATGACGTCATACTGGCAGGAAAAAATGGAAACAAGCTATAGTAGCTAGCCGGCTATTTTAGAGCTTTCCAGCTTTGCGAAAATGGTTGACAGGTGTTGTGCACAAACCACCAAGGAAGGTCCGGTTAAAGACAGAGCCTTTTATTGCATCTCAAAAGATCCAGCTTAGAGTAAAAAAATGGATTTCTGCTATAAAATGACAAGCACAATTTAAAAAAGCAGAGCGTTGGAACCCGTCTCTCAATGGATTTCGCTTGTGTAGTGACCATTTCATTTCAGGTTACTTCACCCAAACACATACTTTAAGGTTAACGTTTACATTAGTATTTCTAACAAATGTAATCCAAATGTGTTCACAGTTTTAATGATGGATTATGAATGCTGAAAAGTTATCTGTGGCAGTGTAACAAAAAAGGCAGAACAGTAAACTAAAGAGATATTTTACTTAGTATTCTTGGAATGCTTTTATGCTTTTATAAAGTTTCTTAGTGGCACCGGCGCAGCGGGCGTCAGCGTGTCAATGCAGCTGCTGCTTGGACGTTTTGACTTACCGTCCGAGTTGCTGCTGCGGGAAGTTGGGAAAACTGAATTTTGGGGCAGGAAACACGGGGCTTCAACCAATCAGCAACTTTCCTCATCCATGAGGAAGTTTGGTTTCAGCTCCATGGCATGAGTTCCATTCTTCTGCAGATACTTTATTATGTTCAGAAAAATTTTGTGATGATGATGCACTCACTTTTAACAGATGGGCTTTTTTTATTAGAAAAGCCCCCCCTTGTTTTTTTCTTGTTGTTTTTTTACTCTTTGGCTTTTAACTGGAACAAACCTTGGATTAAAAAAAAGTATCAGTTCTGCTGAAAGACACACAAAGGGTCTTTCGTAATAGATTAAAGAGTGAGATTCGGCATATTCTTGCCAATTATTTTTGTATTGTCAGGGTGTTTATTAGTTACCATGGTAAAAGGCCCAAGTAAGTAAGTGATTGACCAACTTTGTGATGATAAAAATCTTGAACTTGATCTGAAATAACTTTGATAAGCCATTAATGCAGCTTCACAGTTCAGGCTGTGATTTAAGCAAATATGTCATACTTAAACATTGATATGTTTATTGTTAAATTCAATAAATCCCGTGTCCCTCTTATTAATAATAAAGAAACTTTACTTACTGAATAAACAAACTTAAGCACAGAGCAAAATACAATATATGGAAGCAAAGTTGTCATCGCAGTATCAGTTTTTGACATATTCCAAAAGTAAACTAATATAAATAGCAAATAAACAAAAATTTCTTCTGAACTTTTAGTTCGTAAGACTCTTCATCGCATTAAATCTAGTGAACATGCATTTGACATATTACTGAAGTTAGTTTATTTACAAAAAAAGCCATCTGAGGGGCTTTAGATCCATAATTTGTAACAAACCTCCCTGCTTTGTCCATCTCAAAAGTAAGTAAATTAAAAGGTTTCCACTGAATATTTCTAAAACTTACTGTAGCTTGAAGCAAGCATTAATTTAAAGCTGCTTGGAGGCCTTACAGGTCTAGTTTTAGCGTTTCTCCTGGTTCTTGATTACAGAATAAAGCTCCTGTGAGACCTGTCATATCCGCCTCCTTGGCTTGTCGGGCTGCTAAGTGCCCTGATAGCCTCTGGGGCTGTGGATGGGTTAAATACCAGTATAATTGTCTGCTCAGGGCACAAGCACCATAGTAATGTGTTGTTGAACATCACTATTAACACAGGCCTGGGGCTGTGGAGACATTAAATGGCCAGGGCTGTGTAGTTTATGTCCTCTTATCCTCACTCTCTATTTCTCTTTCTGACTCGCTCGCTCTCTCGCTCACACACTCACTCACTCTACCATTGTCCTGCGGGCTTGAAATGAAATAAAACGAGGTCCTGTTGACTACTTTTGAATCTTAAAACCGTCTCCTTGCAGATCTGATCGGGGTCTCCGTATAAGATCGTGAACATGCAACCAGTGACTGTTTTAAATAGGCTTCAGGGATGGCGCTCTAAGAAGGGTGTGACTGAAAGAGATGAAACCGTGTTTAGGTTTCATTTCTGCTCTACAGAAACTTATTTCACCCACAGTTCACTATAGTAGAAAAGTTCCAGTAAAGTATAGGTCTTTGACTCGATGCAGTGAGTGATTTAAAAAAAAAAGTTTTTTTTTACTTTGTTAAACAGTTAATTAAAGTATGGAACATAAGTATTTGAACACACTGAACCCACTTAGAAACTATGGAGTCTGAACTTCAAGTTGAAGGTACATTTGCATGATGAGAGACAGCGATTTTTTAAAACTAGAAAAACATTTCAAGATTTTCAAAGAATCTATTAATGCACATTTGTGGAGATGTTTTCGATTATGGTACTCCGTTTCTGTCTGCAGAAGTATAAACTTGGCTTAAAGAGCTGTCAAAAGACACCAGAGACAACATCGTAGACCTCCACAAGGCTGGAAAGGGTTATGGGGCAATCAAGCAGCCTGGTGAAAAAAGATCAACTAGTGGAGCAATTGTTATAAAATAGAAAAGGCTAAGGATGACTGTCAGAGTCCCTCAGACTGTGGCTCCATTCAAGATCTCACCTGGTGGGATATCACTGATAATAAGAAAGGTGAGGAATCAGCCCAGAACTACATAGGAGGAGCTGGGTAATAACAGGAGGACAGCTGGGACAACAGTTTCAAAGGTTACTGTTGGTAGAACATTATGCCGTCCTAGTTTAAAATCATGCATTGCATGAAAATGTCCCATGTTCAAGTCATCACATGTCCAGGCCCTTCTGAAGTTTGCCAATGACCTACTAGATGTCCAGAGGAGGCATGGGAGAAAGTCTTGTGGTCAGATGAGACCAAAATAGAATAGCAATTATGTTTATCATTTATTTAACTTCATGGAGATCCCCATTCGGCATCTGAAAGAAATAGACGATGCGGAAACTTAACAGAGCTTCACATCCCCACCGCATCTGTTCCACATCCCGTATGAATTAGGCTTCATGCTGCAAATTAGTTGTATTTTACTTCTTTATTTCTGGTTTTGTAAATGAACTTTTAGATCGTAAGAGGACACTTTACCTAAATGTTGTTGTTTGTTAACCTTTTACATTTAATTTTAAAAAATGAGTGTACCTGACCAGTAGACCAACGGTACTGTAAAGTGTTAGATGAAAGGTATACTGGACACAAATGTGAAGATTTAGTCAACTGTGAAAAGAAATAAGTTCTTTTATGCCTTTTTTTTTTAAAGAGCAATGAGTTTCTAATTGTAAGAGTATTTCTTTTCCCTGTTGGTTAGACAAGCTTTTGGAGGTTAAAATCAAACTCTGGAGACGGTATCCAGTCGAAACATAACTGAATTTGTCTTTGAAAAAAAGAAAAAAACTCTGTATTTGATTTTTTTTTTTTTTTTCAACTCTTTAAATATAATCTTCCATGTGGGATTTTTATCATTCCCATTTAAATGACCTCTAATTTTGGATTTAATAGGTGTTTTCTCATGATCTTATTATAAAGCAAACTTGGTAACCTTTTACTTAAAAGGTTATGACCATAAACATAGCTGGTTTGAGCAGCCGCTTGGTGTGCATTAGTGAATGACGTACCCATGGCAGCTCTCCGAAACAGTTGAACAACTTGGATAAACATGTTTGGCAGTTTTAGCACAGCAATATATTTCACTCTTCCTGTGTCCTTTACTTTGGCATTTTTCTTACGCTGTCAGCTCACAATTAATCTCTAGTTTAAAACGTAACGATAGAAAAGCCACGCAAACATCGATCGGCCGCCTCAGCTCATTATTGCATATCCATAACTCTTCGATGGATCACGTCAGAAAGCCCAGCGATGGACTGACATGCCATTTTGTGAGCTGATGGGGCACAGTAGCCGAAATGGAGATTTAGCGCGCAGACGACGGCGGTGTCACGCCTCCCTGACGGTCATCCTCACCAGGGACAGATTGGTTAACAATGCAGGAGCAAAGGGTCCTCTCTGCTTAATTAGCCTTTGACCTCAACGCTTGATGCCTTCTGTCAAACTGTGTTGGCCCTCCAATCTCATCAGCTCCATAGCAAACCAATAAAGAGCCTCTAAGTGTTTCTATAAACATCCTAATTGCTGCAAAGGAGGCTCCATCCGTTTGAACAATTGTCTCAACGGCTCTCAGCTTGCGAGATGAGAGTGAGAAATTTATGGAAGATTTAACAGTGCACAGTAAAATGAATAGTCCATAATAATGGCAATTCAAAAGCTTTTATTGACTTGGTTTAGTTCAGTGATTAGAGTGTTTGATGTTGCTTAAAATTAGAAGCAGCTCAAGCATTAGCTACCAGGCGTGCTGACTGAGTTCTGGTCACTAATTTACGGATTTGAAAAAGCAAAGCAATAGAAAGTTTTGTTCAATTAATCAAAAGCAGAAAGGATGAAGGTGGTGCAGTAGTTGGTGGCACCCAGAAAGTTGTGGGTTTCATTCCAACTTGAGCAAAACACCCCCCCCCCATGTACCTTGATGTTAAGATGTTTTAATACATATATGTGTGTGATGGCTCTTTATTTAGACAGTGCTGTAAAAAATAATTTGCACCTTTTACTTATTTCTTGTTTTTTGCTTTTTTTTTTTGTCTCATTTTAATTCTTCACGTTATCATATAGATTTTTATATTGTCTAATATTTACTCAAACAGATTAGATGTAAAAAGTATTTCTTAAATTATGATTTTATTTATAAAGGGAAATATGGTATCCAAATCAGCCACCCTTGTTGAATATTGTATTGTGTGTAGCTAATAGTGGTGTAACAGTACACAAAAATCAAGAACAGTTTAATAAAGAGAACTAAATAAAAAAAGTGCACATGACTTTCTTTTTTTTCTTTGATCAGCATTAAAAAAAAATTTTTTAAATCCTGAATTCTTTCCTTTCAATTCCTGAAATTAATTAAATTTCATTATGTTCTATGAATTTAAAAAGTTGAAAGCAATGCTGACTAATGATTTAATTGGATTGTTTTTTTTAATACATAAAATAGTACAAGGAGACATAGCCAGAGTAGAAAAATATAGACGCTTCAAAAAACTGTTTTCATGTTTACAAATGTTTAAATGATACTATTTGAAAATAAGCCATGCTTAAATCATCTTGGAGTTGTTTTGATATTTTGACAGCCTAGTTGCCCAGCTGTACCTAAATGCAGCATGGGCAGCTGTTGGGAAAAATCCATTCTCATCAACAGGAATTCATGTTTTACTAAATCAGTGGTTTGATTGGATGCTACTGGTGGACATCGGCTGGTTTTTCTGTAGTATCACTGATGTTTCCATTCAGCTTGACATTGTTTCAGGTGAGTCATTCAGTTCAGTGCAGAGCGTGTTATGGACCTTATTCCTGTTGAACGATGTGCTTGCTGACAAAGTTCGGTCCATCTTTTTCAGTTTCGTGATAGCTGAGAGTCTGATCTGGGTTTTTGCTGGGGTCACTTTTTAAGGTTACATTGTGGAACGTTGGAAACACATGTACTGTACCATTAGATTTCTAATAGCCATGCATACTTTTTTGTTCAGTTTTAGTAGCCACACCCAAACCTTATTATTGCTAGAATTAGAGAACCAAGAAATCCCTTAAAGCAGTATTTTGGAGAATTTTTTTTATGTATCAGAGTTTTCTAAATATTTTAAATTATAGTTTGGTTCCGTACTATGATAAAAGGCTAGTGCTATACATTTGTTATTTTTCTTAATTATCTCCTTTCTCCCATAGAGCCCAATGCAATTCACACTGACCTGCAAATTGTTTTATCCAATAGAATTTGTATTTCTGCATTGTCGGCTGTCAATCAGTGTGCATGCATATTGGGGCACACAGGCCACTCCGTTTCCTCCTGTTTACAATTGCCATAATGGCATTGAGTGGTAATCGAGAATTCGGATCAAACTTCTGCAAAAAAGTAAGCCATTCCCCGGCTACTGGGGGCTACATTAACTTCAGAAAGAAAAACAAAGAACATGGGACCAGAGTAGGATTTACATCAGAGGTGCGTTTCAACAAAGGGGATACCTCCCACTCTTATAAGGCTTCAAAACCAACAGCTTTAGGTAGAACTGGTTTGACAACACAAAGTACACTGAATTTGGGCAGGGCGATACGTCCTCAAATCTCTTACGATATAATCGAAAGCATGTCTGGTAAGAATGTCTATTGTGATATCTCCTTTTTGTCTTTATACTTGTCAAAATTACTGCTTTTGAGCATTCTCACTTTCCAGACACTTTGCAGCAGAACAACTTTCAAAAGATTTAAATGCACTTGAAATGTAGTTTATTGTGCAAAATGCATTAAAAAAAATTCTAATCTTTTTCCAAAATAAAAAAAACTAAAGGTCTCACAACATAATTAAGATGAAGATATTTTGAATTTAATAAAAGCTAAATTTTCTGAAAATAAAGTTAAAACGTTCCCGGTTACTTATTTATAAATTAAAATTCACTCAAAAGGAAACCTGCACATATATGAATAAAAAAGCTTCAAAGTTCAACAGGTTTCTTTTCCAGTAAATGAACAGGTCAACTTGAAATATCTGCTGTAAAGACAAACACTGAAAATCAGTGCTAATATTCCTTGTGTACCTGGTACAAACTATGTAGGCACAGCTTGATGACATCATCAAAATGCGTAAGCTCGATAGGGCATTATAGTCAAAATCTCTACCTTTGGCTAAATTTATATAATTTCTACTATTGCCCACTACTAGGCTGAACCATCTTAAAATGTAAAACATACTCAGATCTCAGTGCATGTATTAGCAGTTGAAAATGAAGTAGCTGACATCACTCTGGAAAGAGACGCAAGGTCATTTTAAGTATCAATGAAATCAGAGCATACGCAGAACATCGAAGCTTCCCAGGAGTGACATTTGCATGGTTACATTTCTCTGCATTGTCTGTGAAGATTCTCTCATTCACATATTCTCCTGCTTCAATCGACTATTAAGACATTTACCAGCAGCCACTTTTAAAGAACTTTAATCTTGGTGTTCAGCTCCTATAATAAATATCCTGATTATGTCCTATATAAAGACCACCTCTGTGTTGTCACTTTTATTTAAACTCGCCTCCAGGGTCTCAGAGAAAAGCCCAGAGACGTCTGTGTGTTTGGAAACTGTTAAACTTGAAGCTTTAGAAGTCATACGAAAGAGTCAGATTTGATTAGTGATTTCAAACTGCAGGGTGAAGGTCTGCATCCCGAACATCAGCCGAGTTTTTGACTGAGTTTTCTGGGCCATTAAGTCCTCCTGCTGGCCCGATACGATGATGAGCAGCCAGACACCCGTGACGTTCCCAGAGTGGGGAGCGTCCATCTTTACAAGGATCGTCCTCAGTTGGACACACATGGGTCCAACTAACACTCCACGGCCATTTTCTTTTTCTTTTTTTGCCCTTTTAGACGCCTCGTATCATTTTAATGGTTGCTGTTTAATCTCAGGGCAACCTTGTCATGTGACAGGCAACTCTTCATTCCTCAGATTTAATTCCCCCCCACCCCTTTATAACAGCCGGACTAAATGCTGCTGGCCCTGAACACCTCCGACACATTCAGACAGGCAATCCTTGGTGCTAGAAAAGGGAATCAACGAGTCTTTTCATTCTATAATATTAGTCTCATCTCATCGAAAATGGTTCCGTGATTCAGAATTGTCACCCACATTTGCTGCAGGCATCTTGCAGCTACTTTCTATTCTAGTCTTGATTTTAGTCACAGGCAGATTTCTGTATGAGTGTTTACTTAAGAGTTATCTCCTTCGATCAGTACGGGTGATGAGTGTGGAGTATGAAAGCCACAGAGAGTGCTTATCCTCTGGATCAGACTGAATTACCATCTCCTCTCACATCTGAGCTTTTGTTTCCCCCCCTTTTTTTTGGCAGCAGCAGAAATGATTGCACCTTCATTGAAACCCTCCCTCCTTTTCTCAACAGGACAAGTGGGAGGTTAAAAAAGCTTCCTTTTGTTAGTCCACACAAAGACAGTTTAATAGTTCAGAAACCTTATATATAGTGCAGAGTGACTGAGAAAAGGGCAAAAGTTCATTCCAGAAACAAAACTTTCTCAGGTAAAGACTCTCTTGACAAATCATTTGAGATTTATGTCATTACCAAGGTTATCATTAAGGAAAACTAACAAAGTAATGAAAACTAGAAATAAACAAAACATTTTTGTTTACTGAAATTAATTTAAAAATTTTAAACTTTGCAACTAAACAAAAAACTAACTGAAACTGTAATGAGTGTTCTAAAAGCCATTTAATACAAACTATATTTATTCAGAAAATGTGCTTAGTTTTCGTTCCTTGTCTCATGCAGTAGTACTGTACAAAGTCAGGGATTATTGGTCTTGGTCACATTGAGAGTAGTAGAAGAGAAAAGTAGAAGAATGAAGAAAAGTGATCAGTTTGTCCTCCAACAGTCTAACCCTAAAGCAGCATAAATACAGAGATAACTCAGGATAACCTAAGCCATTCTTACTATAAGCTTTATCAAAAAAGAAGCCTAGTCTTGAAAACAGACAGATTTTTGGATTAGCTGAAGGCTTTTCGTTGCATTTTGTGAATTTCCTGATAATAAGGAATTACAGTAGTCCAGCCTTGAAGTAACAAATGCATAGACTGGTTTCTCTGCATCACTCCTGAACAGGATGTTTCTAATTTTAGCAATATTCTAGAGAAATATGATTTTTATTAAACTAAAGAAAAACACAGTTTATTACATTATTTATTTATTACATTACATTATTTTGCAAAGACTATGCCATAATTTAACAAACATAAATTTTTAGAGCATGAATAAGACACATATTTTCATATTTGTATAGAAAGTATAAAGGTAGTATGTAGTACTAAACAAAGGTAAATGGAGATAAAATGCAAACAATTTATTCTTTGGTGCAAGGAATATGAAACCTCTACTCTAAAATTCTGACATGAAAATGTTTATGCAGCATAGGAGGAAGGTTTTAAAACTCTTCTCATTCAGTCGAGGACGGCCCATGCTCCTTGAAAATTAATGTAATGAATGACGAGGTTCTTTATTAAGTTGATGATATTTCAATATAGCGGCTCAAATCTAATCACAGATGATATATTTAACTCTGTTGGCGATTCTTTTCAAAAGATGCAGTCGAACCTTGATGTTTTAGATGTGCCGTCTGTGAGCGAGAGAGCAGCATCTTCTGGGTTTCAAACAGCACTGGAAGGAACAGAGCTGAGCAGCTCTTTAACATGGACATTTAATCAGAAAGTACGGAAAATTAACCCAGAAAAATATGTTTCTCCTCAGCAACGGTACCTATCGGATGTTTTCTCTCAGTACTAAAGAGGTACTGCGCTTCGGTACTCAACCCTAGTTGCACAGCCACATTTCTTAACAGTAGATCACTATTTCCCAGCCCTGATCGTCAAGGCATGTTTCCCTGCTTTAACAAACCTTATCCAGATGATTGCATTTCAGCCAAAGCCTTTTAATCAGCCATCAATTGAAATAAGGTGTGCTAACGAAGGAAAACATGTGTTCCTTCGTCCAGGATTGAATAGAGCTTAAAAATTTGTCTTAAATCATCCAACATCAAAGAGGGTCAAAAATTACGTCCCTGATGGGTTGAAATTGACGTTTGATTGGTACGAAACGGCTCATGGTGTCTTTTTTTGCCTGAAAAAGTTGGGTGTGAAGTGAAAGCACAGCAAGAGGTGAGAGACAGTTAAACACGCAGATACAATAGCTAACAATCAGCTGACAATGAGAGCGGTTAGTTGCACCACTAATTGAGAAGCAGCCTTTCTGCTGTTTCGGTAGTTTGACATTAATTACACAGCAGAGCAAAGGATATCTGAACAACACCAGGAACATGTGTCGTGATTTAACGTCCCTGCTGAAACCAACACGTTCGCTTGTTTTCAGCCTTTAATTACATCGTAGATTTCCTGCTGATGAACAGAGGCAGAATTAACCGCGAGCGGGCTAATTCACGCCTGCCCTCCGCACCACCCTGCTGTTACTGCTGTACAAACAGACTGCTCAGGAATGAAAGCTACACGAACATTAGTATTAACGATCTAGCTGTCAGTTCTGAACTGGTGACAAACTGCAGACGAGCAAAAATCGGAGTCCGAAACCAATCAGGAAGTTAATGAGGAGAAAAATTACTCCTGTTTTCCTTCTCAGCTCTGCTGAGGAGAGAAAGAGAGACCTTTGAGAGGCTACTACGTTTGAATGAATTTCATTTGTGTCATCTGACAGGGATCCTTACAAATAAAGATTACACATTATCTGTCTATATTCTGTTAGACAAGGCAGCTAATAAAATAACATTTTTTACAATTTAAAAGATAAACATAACGATTTTTAAAACATTGAATATTTATAAAGGAAAATACAAACTCAGAAACATCTTTCCCCCTCAGATCCACCCAGTTTCTAATTATCCACCTGCTCCCTGGTCATCCATCTGTATTAAAACTGTATTAATAGCAATGTATTATTTGAACGTTTCTGAACGTTAACTTAATGGGTTATATAATGTTCTACTCTGGCTATGTCTGCTTGTACTCTTTTTATTTAAAACTAATTAATTAAAATCTCCAGTCAGTTCTATACTATCAACTTTTTTTAAGTTATAGAACATAAAAATAAGTTAATTTCAGTAATCGTAAAGAAGTGATTTAGAAAAAAAGAGGTTGTCTATTGCTGATTAAAGAAAAAAAAGTGTTATGCACATTTTTATTTTTATTTCTTTATTAAAGTGTACCATAAATATACCAAATCATGACTTTGAAACCCTGAATACTTATGTCTGTAGTTCCAGTAAAAAAAAATGTCTGAAACTTGGTTAAGTCAAACCTTTTTCCCTATCCCATTGTCTAAATCCATCCATACCCAAGCAGATCTCCCATAATTTCTAAGTGAACTTATGAATTCATACTTTAAAGTGGGAAGTTATCTTGAATCTGAAATAAACATTGAATATTGTTTAGGAGGTGTTTAATTGAATTCGGATTGTTTTCGTCCCTGCAGCCTTTTCGCCCACCAGCTACGACTCCACCATGACCTGTCGCTCCATCAGCTCTCTCGTTTCATCCGACGTCAAGGTCGAGTGTGAGGCCGGCGGCCAGGCGGCCAGCTTCACCGTCGACTCAATCAATGGTGACACCAGTAACTAGAGGAAGAAGAGGAGCGTCACGTTAGGTTCTCGTCTGAACTGAACAGTTCAATAGTTCCTTTGTTAACACAGGTTTTTGTTCATGTTTCAGTTGAGGCATAATTTCTGTTCTGTGGCCGAATCTCACTGTTCTGCACTGAAGGGAGTTCAGCAGATAATCTTTGTCAATCTGAAAACTGAATTTGTTTTTTAGTTGTTGTTTTTTATTACTCCTAATTAGACAAATTAATCAAGACTGAATTAGCTCACAAAAAGAAAAAACACAATCACACACTAAATATATTATGTATCTGGGTCTTTTTTGTTTTGTTTTATCCAGTAAGTCCTTTTTTCGTTTTTCTCTGATCTGTTAAAGACGTGTTTTTTCTACTATGTTAAGCAGAATTTCTGCTTAATTTTGTCAAATAAACCAGATTAATCACTGTAAAATGGGGGTTGGGGTGGATTTTTTGTATAGTAATCTGCAAATCGGTCACTAGATGCCGCTACGTCTTACTGTACACGCTGCATCTCTGAATTATAATTCACTAACATTTTCTAATTAAACATGACGTTGTTGCTCAGTGACAGAATTTCATCCAGTGCTAATAAATCTCATTAATCTCATATCTGAAATTCCTTTAAAAGTTTGTACTAAAAAAATAAAGTGTTTTTTTTCTGAACAGGAGTGTGATTAATGCACAAGAACTAAGTTGTTTTTCTGGTTTAAAATGTTTGTCTCTAGGTTGAAGTTTATTGCAGATTAAAAAAACAAGAGAGACAGCGGTCTGACATAAATCACATTTCTCTTCGCTCCGCAGGCGTGTGATGAGCACTGGCTTCTTATTTATGGCATCATTTTATTCCACAGGATTTGCATGTGTATTGTATATTTAACCCCTTCACAGCCTGATATGTTTGCTGCACACGCATGTTATTGTTTACAATTTTTTACCCACTTTGGGACAACCTTGTAGCGGGAGCAGAGCATCCTTCAGTGACACAGAATTTATGGAGAATGGTTTCATTATTTTTTTTGCCTCACACCGGGCAAAAGTCTTCAAAAAAAAATAAAAGACCGGGGGGGGGGGGGGGATATGTGCTTGATTTAAGCAAACCAATGAAGATACTTCCTCTTTTTTTAATAATAAAGAGGTGTGGCATCCTTGCCAATAAACGTGTTTAAATCCTTAAAATAAATAACATTCTCAAACTTCGGAGGAAGAATTTAACTGTAAAAAGTTAGAATAGATAATAAAACCTTCAAAAAATCCAACTTAAAAACAGATAATTATTGTCACAAGATTGTGGATACTTTCTTAAATAACTTTTCGTCCATAGAGCAATATTTTGTGTTCTCCTATAACAGGGAGAGAGAGATAGATCTTTGACTAATAATAACGTAACAGTTAATGGATTCTGTCTGGAAATTATGATGGCGTTGAAAGGAGATAGATTATCATTTATTTATTTTTATCTGGTGAACTCTCAGTTAATTTGGCTAAGTTTAGTTTTCTGTTGCTCAACTTTTACTGCGCCCTCAAATAGTTTATGACGCCATGAACTCTTTCCAGTTTCTCAGTGCCTTTTGGTAGAGAAACTGACCCACAGATCCTCCACTGTACTTAATGATACTTTTTTTTCCTTTACACCAAATGCACCTGTTTTTTTGCTGAAATGCTCAATCTTGGTCTCAACTGTACATAGAAAACGGTTCCAGTTAAAGTTCCAGTAGAGCTTTGAAAACCACACACATTTATGTTTGTGACTGTAGGATAGAGACGGCTTATTTTGCTTGCATAATTTCCAAACAACCGGTTGGCATTTAGATGTGGTCTGATGAATGTTATGAGAACTCGCTAAATAAATGTGATGGCTTAGCCTGTAGCTCCTTCCCATTAGCACCCGCTACTCAGCTTGGCTCTACTTGACTCTTCAGAAACTGTAAATCCTCTTCTTACTCTAATGCTTTATGTCAGACTCATGAAAAGTTTTGGGCAGTGAGTTGAGACATTGAAAACTCCAAACAGCAGCTTTGATCCTTATAGGTGTGTCACTCCTGTAACTCAACCAGCTACCCCACCCTCTAACCAATCAGAGAACAGCCGTCTTATGACATCACATTTTTAATTCAACTGAAACTCGGGCTGAGTAGGTGCTGATAAAGAAGCTGGTACCAAGTACCAATACCTGAAGAAAAACCAGGTGAACCAAGTAGCTAATAGTGGAAAAGGGATTTAAGTCGCATCAAGTTGAAACCGTTGATTAAAAGATCGTAGAAACATATTACAGTGGAATTTTCTATGGCACTTCAAGTTATTTGTGAAAAAAGTTGCCTATTCAAGCATTTCTCTGTAGAAAGAAAGAAGCTGAAAAGACCTAAATGTGATGCTACTTGACATGCTACTGGCTGGCCTTTGGAAAACAGCCAATCCTATTAATTTTCCTTGGTGTTGATCGGCTATAAGGAAAGGCAATTTTATTTGTATAGCACACATTCAACAAGGTAATTCAAGATCATTTACATGATTTGGTGGTAAAGAAACCAACCATATTTAATAAAAAGCATGAAAAGTAAAAAGCAATTAAGCATAAAACATGAAAAGCATAAACAACATTAGAGAAAGTAAAAAAACTAAGGCCTGATTTATCAAGATTCCTGATAATGGCCACAAAATTGCATGCAGTGCTAAAAAAATTGCGCGAGTGAGATATCCTCAAAGGAGCAGGGGGCCGGATTGAAGAAATTAAACTTTGCGATTTAACAGAATACAATGCATTTCAATGTACAGCTTTGGTTTTTATACTGGTCTGCTGAAGATGCTATGTCGCTAACAACAATAGCAATAACTAGCCTGCCCCTCGACAGCTGCTGCCCTCAAAGCGTCCATGTTCTTTCCGACTCGTCGTGTAGCGTCACATTCTAGGGTACGCCGACTCAGACGCCCGAGTATTTGAGACAAATGGAATGCAGCATAAGTAATAGTGTTCAATTAGCCGTGTCTAAAGTCTGGGCTCTTTCTCTTCCTTCTTCCTGTTAAATCGAGAACGCGCAAGAATTGTAGATTGAGGTCACATCGCGTGTAAGCGGCAAGCGCGGGAAATTTCGGCCACCGGCACACAGGCTGTCCAAGATAATGGGATTACACATGGGTGGGCTCATTTGACTTAGTTTAAAACGCTTTATTACCCAATACAATTACAAAACTGAACATGAATATAATTTATTTTAGATATCCAGCTCCTTTAATTTGCAGGTGATTTACTAAGATGTACTAACTGAGTTTGACTTTATGGCAGTGCGCTATGCGCTACCTAATGATAGAAACAAAGATGCCATTTTGAGACTTGAGCCATGGAAGATCCACCAGAGAAGATGTTAAGAGAAGAAGCGAAGAAAAGAAACGGTTCCGAAGCTGAAAGCTGCCAGAGCTTCACCGCTGGAGAAGGCTTGTTATGAGTTCTGCACCCGTTGTGAATCGGGGGTAAGGAAAGTTGCAGTGGCACATCAGCGGAGTAGCAAGGTGGGAGAGACAAGTCAGAGAGCAATTCCTTCCCTTCACTGCTGTGAAAGATCTTTTCTGTCAAACTGTTGCTCAATTTAGGTCAAAGTAGGAATAGCTTCTAAAACCCAGTGTTAAAACTTTTCAGTTTTGTGTGGTCAGGCGCTGTTAGAGACGTTAGCGATACAGTAGGATGTATGGATGCTGACCTAGCCGTGTTGCTACTGGATTGGTAGGTTATTTGGGCATGATGTGATATAGTGCCAGAGAAACTGTTTGATGGTTTACATGCCGTTAGTCCGATTTTTTGCTGTTTGGCTGGCAAGCTTGTAAAACCATTAGTACACTTCTTCAGATATGCTCCACATAGATTTTCACATCCACTGCAGCTTTCGGCTTAGTCTTGCTAATAACCAGCAGCCCCACTGTCGCGGTGCAGAGCATAAAACCATCGTACTTATGTTGGTTTTATGCATTTTGGTTCACTGTATCTAGGGTTGCCAACTTTCAAAAAAATTAAAATAAGAGACACTTAGGCTACAGGGCGTTATTCACCACGGGCTAAGCTGTCCGACTCGCGGGGAGGTGTGGTGCTTAAGGGTCATCTAGAATGGTCATAAGTTAAGCCTAAAATGCTTTAATCACAATAAACACATTAATCCATCAGTTCTGTAAGTTACGCTACAAAGAGCTGCAATGCAATGCATACACATAAAAAAAGGAAATATAGTGTATAAAAAATGTTAACATGCAGTGTGATCTAACACATGATGATGCTAAGAACAACATCAGGTCGTTTGTTGAGCTTCCAACAATGTATTTTCAATACACTAAAGTGACTGTATGGGGATACTGCAGATGAACCCCCAAACACCTTTTTTATCGGCTCATTTAAATACAAATTTAGAAGTGGGATGACAAATACTTATTTAAAGTGGCTTACATGGCTTGTCTGAACCATAATCAAACCAAACCAAAATTTAACACAATGTTCACTTAAAATGTATTGGTTATTTGTCTAAAATATAAAATTGTAACAGCCATAAACCTATCTAAACATTTTTCATTGTAATCTATTTATTAGTGTGACAGTGCGGAGGTCCTGTCTATATGGCTCTGTTTGATCATGTGCCCTGGCTGCTTGGACACAGGCATATACCTTTGGCTGAATGGTTAGCGCGCATGACTCTCACCCAGGAGTGGTGGGATCACCCGGGCCGTCGATGTGAACCTTGCTGCATTAGCATAACAATTACTCAGTAACCATGCTTTGTTCCTCAAGTTGTTATTTATATTGATTGGATAATAGACTATGCCTCAACCTACTGGCTTTAAAAAACAACAACAAAATCCTCCACAATTAATCCCAAAAAAAGAAAATTGCACATGGACGAGACATCTTTGAAAATGTACAATAAATGTTGTGTTTGGAATATTTCAGCCTACATGCCGCAAAAAGCCTCAGCGACGTGTGTTTTCCGCATTCTTCCGTGCCTGCCGTCCCGCACGGTGAGTGTCTAAGTGCGCGACTGAGAACAATCACTGCATTCTTTACATTTTACCTCATGTTCATTGGCGGCTGTGGCTCAGTGGTAGAGTAGAGTTGGCTTGCAATCAGAGGGTTGCAGGTCAATTCCAGCTTCCTCCAGTCACATGTTGATGTGCCCCTGGGCAAGGCACTTAACCCCAAAAAATCCTACTGTCGGTGTGTGAATGGGTGAATGTGGCTTCAATGTAAAGCGCTTTTAGAGGTCAGTATGACTAGAAAAGCGCTATATAAGTTCAGTCCATTTACCATTTACTGATCGTGTCAAGCCAAGGATGGGCTTCTACCCACTCATCTATATCTCTATAAGCATTTTTAAAGGTGCTGCGTGGGAAGGGGCAGTGTGATTTGTGTGTCTACCTGATCAATCCTGAGCGCGCAACATGTGCGAACCGCAAACACAAACAATTTGCGGTCCCTTTAGATCACGCCGCCGGAACAGTTTTGCTGACTGTAAGTGAGTGATTTGTATTTTATTTTTAAATTAGCTACGTAGCCATATGAAGCCTATGACCGACACACATATTGGACATTTATGAAAATACTGAACAAATAGCGTCCCTTATTAGTTTAAAACGGGACGCCACATTTAATTGTCAAATAAGGGACGGTTGGCCACCCTAACTGTATCATTTCAGCACATTTCGTAGTGAGTTGCCGCTGCGTTAAAGTGCACATTGTTCTGTTAAAGTGATGTTTTCTGACCTAAAATTCATTTGCGGAAGTAGCTCTATAGATCTTGACAATATGATTTGGTCATGGTGATGTGATACAGTTCTGTGTTGTGCTAAGATAGTTATCTACGTGAGAAATTGTATCCCCTGATGAGGAGCATGCATTCACTCACTAAAACGGTGTCTGCTGTCCTCCGCTATTTGATTGTTTACCAGCTGACACGTGGTTAATTTGAAGTTTTGTTGTTTTGGCTGGTGAGCTTGTAAAACCGTGAGTGCACTTCTTCATATGCGCTTTATAGAGATTTGCTTTTACAACAGTGACATTACACCACAAGCCATGAGAGGGCGACAGAGGGCAAATATCTGCAGAGTGAGCCTTTAAATTATAGATTTTTGGGTTTGAGATTGTTGCTACAGTGAAAGAGGAAGAGTCAAACTAAATTAAACAGGCCATCACTGTAAATTGACCTGAAAGTGAAAAATTAATCAATTTCTAACGGTTTAATTAATTTTGTGTTGTTTTCGTTTTTTTGTTGTTTGTTTTTCTTGGATCACCTGAAATGGAAAATCTAAGCACAGCCTCTGTGGAGCAAACTGGAACTCGGCTTTTCCAGTCCAGATTTATTGGGATTCATTTCCAACCTCGTTTTACTCATGCTCCCCCTTTCAGTGAGGTGGCCACAGACCCAATTTGGAGCTTTCATGTTTATGTCGCTACAAGTTTTAGTGGAATAAAAGTGCTGTGAAGTGATGAAGTGTAAATGTGAAGTCGTCCTGGGGACAATATAAAAACAGACAAAGAAAATTACTTGTATTTTCTTTTCCAGCTCGGTGTTGGAGCATTGGATTCTGCCCCATCTGCTGTAATCAATAACGGGACCGTCTTGTTTTTTTTATGAAACGCACTTACTCTTAATTTCATCCACCAGTGGTTTTAGAGAGAAGAATGTGGAGTTACCTATAAGGCTTTGACATTATAAATCACCTCTTGAGACCAGATTGTACAGCAGTATCGATTGATCCTGATATATCACTGAAATTTACTGTCACTTCTGTTTTCAATTAAAGATACAATCAGTCAGATAATGACTTAATTGGATTTTACAGAAGATTGACTTTTATCGCCGCATGCTTTACGAGTTTAGTTAAGGAAGGCCGTTTTATCACGGCTGCCGCTGACTTGTCCTTCTGTAGCTGCCGGCCCGTGTACAGCGGCGGGAAGAAAGTGTCACAGGGTCGCTTTCCCTTGGGCTGCCTCGGCCTCCATGAATCACGCCCTCCCGTAATAGATAAAATCTGCTCGGATCCAGCCATGGCAGCGCCGGTGGAGTGATGGCGCCTCTTTACAGACTGGAAGTCCGTAAAGCTCAGAGGCGGAGGAGGAAGTATTTAAAGAGCTCCGGTTGTTCAGGGAGGAGTAAACTGTCGCCTTTAGTCTCAGTAAATTCAAAAAAGTGTGATAAATTCAGAGAACTTTATTTAGTGCCATACTCATGGAGAGAATCTGTTTTTTTACTTTATTTGTGTTTATATTTTTCTTCCAAGTAGCCGTACTCCCTCCAAGCCGCTCTCCGTGTTTCCTGTTCGACTTTATCTGCTTTTTCACTCTATTCACCATATTAAAGGCAACGCAATGCAATTTTATTTGTATAACTTTCAGCAAAAGGGTAATTCAAGGTGATTTACATGACTTGGTGATAAAGACACATACAAATATGATACATGATTAAACAATGAAATGCATAGAATACATTGCAGAAAGTAAAAACTAAAATTAAGAATAACAAAATTAGAGAAAGTAATGAAACAGCAATTAAGTGTAAAACAGACAACATGTAATCAGAGCTGGCCCAATGCACAAGTAAGGCCCCCCAAACCCATCTGGGGCCAACCATAAATGCTAAAATTGAAGGGAGAAAATAAAGATGTTAAAATCTATCAAAATTCTAATATTACTCCATTTGATTTCATTTTGTTTTTCAGTGTGGATTGTAAAAAAATTCAATTGTATAAAGTTTTGTGTAGTAACTAGGGAAGTTACTTTGTAACTAATTATTGTATTCATATTTTTTTTTATTAAAATTCTATCTCAGATAATAATAACAATTACCTTTGATTTTTAGGATCAGCCAAATAAAATGCCTACTTTCCCGGATTAGACCAAATCTTGATTGAAACGCTGTTATTGTGGCTAGTGGTCTTAACAGACCCCCCCAATAAGACTCTGCTTAAGGTCCCACAAGACTTTGGGCCGGCCCTGCATATGATACACTATGAAGCATAACCGTTTCCTCAGGAGCCGCTCTAGACAGATCGGTATTAAGTTTTGATTTAAAGCAGTTTATGCCATCTTGACTGACCTGTGAATCACTCCAACTTCCAATATTCCTCATTAATGCCTTTCTTTCTAGAAATAAACAGAATTAGCTCAAAACCAAAAATAATGTTTTAAATAGCATCTTCAGATACTTTTTCACTGTTGGGATGTCAGGAGTTAGTCTTTTAGGAGCAGCAAACTGGTTCCTAAAGAGATGCAAACTGGTCATCGAAGGAAGGAGCATCTTTTCAGAAGGATTTTAACGCCTGACACGTCTTGTTTTTTGCCTACTTTGCTCATATAAAAAAAAAAAACACAATATGCTGTCATTGACAGGTTCAAAGACTGGAATAATCTGGGCTAAAAAGTTCAAAGGTCAAACTTCTAGAGATGTTCAGAAAGTTTTCAAAACTATGGATGCGGACCTTTTTTATTTGTTTACCATAAAGTCATTCTGATTAGATGAAAAAAGTAATGAAGAGTGCTTTAAAGCTTTCATAACTTCTTCTTTTATTTCCATATTACCTCTTTAAAGGCGTAATCAAATCTGCATGTTCATGATTAAAGGTTAACATCTAGATTTAATAAATTGAAGTAAAACTAAAGTAATGACAATGTGAATCTGTTCACATATTTTTCAATAAATATTTCTGTTCCTGATCCTGAATAGGTTCTTCCTCCCCTTGTTTACACTGAGCTACTATTAATACTACTACTACTATATTCAGCATCTCAGTAAGGATCATTGCATTCACTATTTCCATATTTAGTCAAGCATGTTCAGGGTGTTTGTGTTAGGTGTTAAATAAAGGTTATTGTGTTACATAAGGACTCAACTTGCCTTAAACTGCCTTTTAAGGGTAAAATATAACCGTTTTCAGATATATTAAAAACTAATGCAAGCAGAGTTATAGATTACATGGCTCTTAATCACAGTAACAAACAATAAATGGGAGAGATGAAAAACAAACAAAAATTATTTTTAAATTAAAACTGCAGTAACATGCTTGCAATGAGATTGGGATTTAATGTAATCCAAGTTGTATTGATTGAATCATCAAACTTTTTTATCATTTATTTTTTAAATTAATTTCTGTTTTTGTTTTTATTTTCTACATATATTTTTTTAAAATTCTGGGAAAAGACAAAATGTTCTTGGATAATTTTTAACCAAGACTTATTCAAAAAATGAAAATGCATTTAAAAAGTGATTATACTTTGATAAAGTACGTTTTTCCTCCGGTTTATAGTGTGTTTTTTTCTCCCTGTGACTATATAGAAATAAAACAAAAAGATACTATAATATGGTACTGATTTTGGATTCATTTGGTTACGCAATAAATAACGACAGAATTGTTCTCTTTTTTAATCTCTTCTTTTTTGCCTACAGTATTTTTAATAAAGCACCATTGACAAATTAGCAGTATTAGAATTGAAAAGTACTTAGAATAATCTTTATTCTTTGTTATTGTTACATAACTCATGACGCTTTTTTCTGAGTCCTGCTTTTAAAAACACTTTGATGTTGTAGATTTAACTTTTTGCCTGAGTGTTAAGGGATTCTTTTGCTATATTTTTCATACTTTAATTACTTAACGTCTTGACTTTAACATTCTTCGGTGGATATGTGAAAAAGTGCAATGTACAAGAAATGGACATGACAAGAAAGTGTTATTTTCTTTGCTCCAAAGTTTTGTTTACTTGTTATTCTTACTTACCACAACCCAGTTTGGCATGTACCAAAGCACGCCATAATCCCAGTGGATTTTTTTAAAATCTAAAACATATATGAATTGGCTTTTAACAGAAATAAATAATAAAAGTTCAAAAAAGGAACTTAACTAAGAAAACTGAATAAAAACTTGTACAAAAGCGAATTACAGACTTGTCAATGATACTCGTTGGACGTTGTTTTCCTCCCTGTAGGCCGGTAGACTGACTGATCTCTCTCTAATTCAGATGTCAACCCAGTTCCTCTGAATGAGCTCTGTGTCCCGCCTCCCCCGGGGGAAGCTTAAATCAGCGCCTCTGTGACAGAACTCCTGAGAGGCAGCAACGCCCCCAATCAGCACTTCATAATGAGCAGAGGTCAGCTCCTCCTCCAGCTCATAGGAGGCACTGCTGGAGGAGGTCCTGGACGACCTTCGGGTCATTAAAACAGAATAACTGTCAGGACTCATCTTCATACGCAAGAACCAAACTGTGAATTAGTGTTTGTATTAATGCTGAAACACAAAGTAACGAACCATCCTCATATGTATTAACATGAATCAGAAATCCGCAGATAGAGCTTTTGTAAGCTATTTTTGTTTAAACTAAGATCTTAAAGGTGTGTTATAAGATACATCCATTATATTTCAACCGGTATATTTGCCGAAACAATTATGTCAAGTGATTCATCTAAATATAATTTTGTTGTTTGTATAATTTTTAAAAATCGATTTAGTTTTTGATCGACTATTAAAATCATTTGTTATTTTTTGTGAATAACCGAAGTGGTTCCTGCTCGTCTCATGCCAACTTGACCCGCAGGGATATTGGTCAAATCTGGGAATCCCTCAACATGCAGATATGTGCTAGAGAAGATTATTTCTTCCTAGGACGATGCAACTACCATCTGCGACAAGTTTTTTTTCCATAACTTTATCATGATCTTAATGTCACTGACATGAAGGATCAAACCAAGGGCTACAATGACTTACACCTTTATTGGCACTCTGGTTTAAATGGGTAAAATGAATTCAGATTTTACAGCAGCTGACTGATCTAGAGCTAGAAAGCTAAAAAAAAAATGAATAGAAAGTCAAACCAGCCAGCTACACTTCTTTGTATCCCTGACATTTTGAAGTCTGTGCTCAATACAGCAACCGTGTTTAATAACATACTCATCAATACAGACTGTGGTAGAACCACAGTGTCGGTTCTGTTGGACTTCAGCAGATCATTTTACACTGTTGATCATGATATACTATTGAAACGACTGGAAGGCTTGGTCAGTCTCTGGTACGGTTTGAGTATTACCTAAAGAACAGGAATTTCTTTGTGTCAATAGACACTTCTACATCAGAACAGAAATAAATCCCATGTGTGGTCCCCCAGGGCTCCATCCTGGGGCCCCTTGTATTTAATATCAGCATGCTCCCACTAGCCAAGTTTATAACAAGATTAGTTACCATAACTATGCAGATGACGCTCAGCTTTACATTACAATGTCTCCAGGTGACTTTGAACCCATCCAAGCACTAAGTGAATGCAATGAGCAAATCAATGGATGGATATGCCATAATTTTTTCAAACTGAATAGAAATAAACTGAAGTTATTATCTTTGTAACTAAAGAGGAATGATCAAGAGGGAGCCCTCAACTTCAGTTAGTACAGCTAGAAACTTTTGATCAGACCTGAAATCCAGGTGGACCCAGATTGATGGATGGACTCAGACCTGAACCTCCAAGGTCACATAAAATCCATAACAATGTCAGTCTTCTATCACCTGAAGAACTTTTCAAGGAATAAAGGACTGATGTTGCAACAGGACCCTGAAAAACATGATTACTGCAACAGTGTCTTTACTGATCTGCCTAAAAAGTCAATCGGACAGCTGCAGCTGATCCAGAACGCTGCTGCTCGCATCCTCACTAGAATCAGGAAAGTAGAACACATAACCCCAGCTCTAACGTCCTTAAACTGTCTCCCTGTAGCTCAGAGAATACTTTAAAATGCTCATACTAGTTAATAAACCACTAAATGGTTCAGCTCCAAAATATGTTGAAGTCCTGCTCCCAAACCTAGTTTACTAATGATCCCTAAACTCAGAATCAAACATGGAGAAGCAGCTTCAAGTTTGCAGACCACTGCAAAGCTGCTGAAACCCTAAACTCCTTTGAAGGGGAAGTGTTTTTGTTTGTTTGTTTTTTTGAGTAAGTGATTACCCCCCCCCCCACACACACACACACACACACGCACACACATATGAAACCCATCATGTATATATATTTTTTTTTAAACCCACAATATATTCATTAAGTAAAACTAGGAATATTTTTTGAAAGGAAGCCCAAACACATGAAATGGTAAGTCTAATTTAGGACTTAATCGAATTTTTAAAGTGATAACAAAGCTGCATATTTTTAAGTGACGATCTTTACGAGAAGTTTAAAGTTTTTAACCGAAATGGACTTCTTTCTGTCCTCTTCTAGCACATTCTATGGCATAGTTGCTTTGTAAGAGAAAGCAATTTCCCAGTCACGTATTTCAATTAAACTTCAGTTCAGTTTATTCATATAGCAGAAATTTAAAGCAGTTTTCATCCCAAGGCATTTTACTAGAAAACTCATTTCAATACAATTATACAAATATTCCAATCAGTGAAAAGATTTTCTGTTGAAAGAATACCAGCAGATGCATTAAGTCATTGATGTGAGGTTGGGCCACATTGATGTAAACTTTCAAACCACAGCAATACCTCAGTAATCCCTCATACTGACCAAGCATGCAAGCATGTAGTGACAGTGGAGAGGAAAACTGCCCTTTAATAGGAATTAACCTCCAGCAGAACCAGGCTCAGTAAAAGTGTGCATCTTCCACGACCGCCTAGGGGTTTGAGAAGACAAAGAAGAGACACGGATAGAACAGAAGGAGTTGATGAAAGAGTACTTTCTATGTTGAGCTGAGTAAAAAGTTAACAGGACATGGAATATTTTCAGTCACTGAGAGCATCGTCTGAGTTGATTTTTCTGCATTTAACAGGATAATGTAGCTGAACAGGATACCAGACCAGGTGCACCTTCTATGGAGAGACAAACAATAAGATAAAAAACAAGGTTAATAGTCGAAATAACAGCAAAAGAAAAAAGAATTATAATACAACTGGACAGAAGAAGAAGAGAAAAGTAGCAGAGAAGTGGTCAATCTGTCCTCTAACAGTTCTAGCCTATAGCAGGACAATATTTATATTGGTATATAAACAGGAGAAATGCGATCCACCTTTTTCTTTTAACCTTGGAGGCTATTCTTGTTTCCTGACCCTGGTCCTAAAGACACTCTGCCCTGCATGTTTTAGATGGTTTCCTGCTTTAAGACACTCTGGTTTACTCATAGTATAAAAGAATCAGAACCAAACATGGAGAAGCAGCTTTCAGTTCTATGCTCCTCTTATCTGGAACAACCTTCCAGGCGACTTCAAAGCTGCTAAAACACTGAGTACTGTTAAATCAAAGTTAAAAACCCATCTCCGTAGATGGCCTTTTATTTATTGATTAGCAATACCTGGAATGTCATAACTGTAGCATGATTGGATGCTGTTTATGTCTTTGATGTTGTATTTTCTCATTTTATTTTTTGTTTTATTGCTATTTTTATTTTTATCCAAATCACCCAAAGAACCTTGAATTGCTATGTTGCTAAAACTGTGCTCTACAAATAAATTTGCGATGGCTTGACTGATTTAGGTGAGTGCGGTTCAGCAAACATCTGTTAATCACCCATTAATAGAATTCATGAGTGCTGAAGCAGTTAAACATCTGAAATAGGGATGCACTGATACAGATACTGGTATTGGGGCCAATACCGCAGTTATATACTGTATCAGTTACACTTAACCATGCCATAAACTGATACTTAAAATGTGGAAACTGCAATAATTTCACAGAAAATCTTTATTTTTCACTTGAAATTTCAGTTTTGTGGTCATTTTTATTGATTTTTTAAATCTAATTAAACCATTATTTGCTGGAACAAGCAGAGAAGAAAATAAAACCTGTCTTCCGATTTATTGCATTTTTGATATGTGGTAGAAGTATTGGCAAGGACTCAATTCAAAGTATCGTTACGTCATTGGTTTGAAAAAAACTGGCATCGTTGCACCCCTAATCTAAAACATGCAGGCCAGTGTGCTTTGAGGACTAGGGTTGGGAAACACTGCATTATAGGGCAACACAAGACAGAAACCCATGTACAAACACTCATTCATAAGAACAATTTATAATCTGTTTTCTTTTTATGTTGAGTTGGAAAATGGTTTCATGAGATTATTAAACATATTCCAGCTCAGTGTGAGAAAAAGAACCCCTCCACCACCACCACCACCAAAACATATTTAGTGCAATATATAATGAATGAAGGAGTGGAAAATACAAACAATGGTTAATTTATTCATTTTAAAGATTTTGTTTTTTGATTTATTCAATTCTTAAAGCATAAAGGTGTGTTTTCATTATATAAAATTTCTACTATTTGACCTCAATACATCAATAAGGTATTATTCAGAGTCTAATTTTAAGACTAGGAGCTCAAACTGCAAATAATATCAACAAATAAGATGATAATGTTAAACAGTAAAATAGATTTAAAAATATATAAGAATCAAGTTAGTTTTGCTGGATTTTAAATTTCTTTTTATTATTTTCTAAATTAAGATATATATTTTTAAAAGTACATCAATTTAAGTTTGTTAGAAAATAACTCTGTTAACTGTGTGTCATTTTCTCTCCAATTTTCTTTCTCTTCAGACAGATTTTTGTCTCATTTTATCTGATGCTGACCTCCTACAACTATAGTTATGATCAGTCTGATTACAGTAATCTTTTAAAACAACTATGCTCGGTTTGGCCTTCTAATTCAAAATTCTAAATGAATATAAATAAGCCTTGAGTACATTCTTTGATGATGAAATAACTCTAAATGATTAAAATATAACAGCTCATAAATATTAAAGGATTAGAAGGTCATTATTAAATCTTCATTTAGGCCTAAAGAAAAAACAGTAGATATAAATGGTATCATCAGATTGTTACTATAACACACCAATCAAATTATTATCATTATTTTCGCTTTTACAAAGTAAATTTACTGATTCATTGAAATATCGATATATATAATTACATTATTACAAAACAGTCAAATCTAATTTATTATATATTTTCCTTTTCAACAAGTTTAGATCTTTAATGTGACTCTAAATCTGAGCAATGGGAGGCCCCTGATGGTTTGGGGGCTCTCAGCAGTGGGCCACTTCAATCATGCCTTCCAGTGAGGAAGTGCAAGAGAAAACTATGTCGTGGCTCACTTAGTCTATGAATTAATCTTTTATTTATTGAATATTATGGGCTTTTTTCAAGGTGTGTTGTTTTAAGTGAAAAAATGTTAAACTAAAAAAATCTGATTTCTTAATTTTACTCCAATTGCTGCTGAAATAATCAACACATCATTAAGGGCGAACGACTACTTTAATATTTCTGCTTTCATGTTACGCCTGGTATAATATCTAATCGTGTCTTTTAGGGGTTTAAATGCTGAACACTTTGGGGATTAAATATGGATTAGGAGGTTAACGCTTCACATGTTGACCTGTTATCATCCCTTAGTGTTCCTTTCCCTGTTACTTTCTCCTTCTCTGGTTTAAATGAGCTCTCGTTTACATGGGTTTAAATAATTGCAGAGAGCATGAAACATGAGGACAGTCCTCCAGCAGGGCACAATAACTCGAAGTGCATCAAATTAGACAAAAGAAGCTCATCAGCGCGGTGTAAACTTAAATTATCCCGGTTTGTGTTTTCCCCCAACATGAATAAATTTATTATCCGCTCGGCCCGCAGCCCCCCGGTACTCTAACTCCCACAAATCTACTCGGCCGGCACAAACTGCGAAGCCACTCTAGTCACCTTGAAATTTCCTCTGCTATTTTCCAATTAAAAGCTTAATAGCCCTGGAGACGGGCTCCATGCGGTGAAGTTTACCGGGCTCTTATTCTGTGCGAGGCGCGCCGCTCGGATCCCATTATTTGCTTGAATAAACCTTTTTTTACGGTCAGAAATGGGGCCCGGCTTTGTCCGGTGTTATGTTTCAATGCCCTCTATTAGTCCGGCGGAGGGGACATATCAGCGTCCTCGACATAGTTCCCAAAGGGGCTTTTTATACATGCAGAGAGCTAATCATCTAAGTTATGCACGATGCTGTAGGGGGTGGGGGGGTGGGGGGGGAGAGGTGTGAAAGGCAGCGCATGCGTGTTTTCTGTTTTGTTTGCTCGGATAAATTTTTTTACAGCCTGAAGGCAACAGAGCAGGAAATACTGATTACATGAATAGCTTTGAGAGAACTCTAAATAGACACGGAAACAGGCTATGGGCGATGTTTCCCGACAAATAAAGAAGAAAAATCAACACTTTTACAGGAGGCCATGATTAATTTAATACCCACAGCAGATAATGTGGGATAAAAATTGGGTTTATCGCAGAGGCCAGATTTCTCCTACATAAAAGATGAAATAGATATTTGAAAACAGTAGTGCTTTTTCAGATAAATGGTGTGGCTCTTTGCCAAGAGTGTAATGTGTAAAGGGGTGGCATAGATCTACTTAATCCACTAAATGATTTTTAAATATTATGAATTTGGTTAGTTGGTATTTCAACTAAGATTCTTATTTAGGGGAAAAAGTAAAGTATTTATTCTTTAAATCTGGACTGAATTTGAGTGGCTCTAGTTAACACTCTTAAATACCTCGGCTAATCGAACTAAAGTCTTTTGATTATTTCACACCGCAATGATTCAGAGAAATAAACACTTCCAGATTAATTAAGTCTTCATTACATATTTTAAAACACAGAAATTTAATATTTTAAGACAAACAAAAACAAATCATTACAAGATTGTTTTAACCAATATTGATCAATATTTTTTTGCTTGTTTTTTTTTATTTGTAAAACCTATCTGGAAAGTAACAAAAATACATATTGACATACCTTTTTTAATATGAAAAATACATTTAGTTATATCTTTTGCAGATATAATGGCTTTCCCAGGTAATAATTAACAGAAAAACCGCTGCTTTGCAAACAAAAACTGGAAATTTTATTTAAAAAAACGTTTAGGACAATGACAGCTGGAATCTTTCAAGTCTACTCTCCACTTTATTTTGTATTTAGGTATATTTCGGATGAAAATGAAGATGAAATACTCAAGATGTTGCATTCAGGTGCTTCAGTTATGCTTTCTCTTCATAGCCCTTCTATCTCTCTCTATATATATATATATGCCTGTTTTTGATTCTTTAATGTTAATGGTGAAGCTCCTTTCTGGTTAAAGGTAGGGTGAACTCTCAGGGGTTCTTAATGTTAATTTGTGGAACAGGCAGAGTTTAAAGGCGTGGAGATCTCAGAGTGAAGCGTGATGTGCTCCTTGCCCACTTTCTGGCTCTCATGGCCTTTTTTTTTTTTTTTTTTTTTTTTTTTTGCAGGGTGACAGCCTTTGGTTACTCGTCTCCATAAGAGCATGTCAGTGTGATGCATATCTGTGCTGTCAGCCGCAGGAAAAGTGGATCCTCCACTACAAGCCAACTCCTCTTGTCTTCATCCTGTCATGCGTGCAGCAAAGCAGCTCCTTCCAGCTCCATCTCTCTGACTGATCTCCACGATCCCCCCGCAGATGTTCTTGCGCTTCCAGGAAAACTCGCCGCGCCGCGCAGAATGAACAGTTACGGATCCCCGTACCTGTACATGGGGGCCCCGGTGTCCCAACCCCGTGCTCCGCTGCAGAGGACACCCAAGTGCGCCCGGTGCCGAAACCACGGCGTTCTGTCGTGGCTCAAAGGACACAAGCGCTACTGCCGCTTCAAGGACTGCACCTGCGAGAAGTGCATCCTCATCATCGAGCGGCAGCGCGTCATGGCGGCGCAGGTGGCGCTCCGGAGGCAGCAGGCCAACGAGAGCCTAGAGAGCCTCATCCCGGAGTCCCTCAGAGTGCTGCCGGGCATCGGCATGAGCGGGGCCGGCGAGGGGAACCAGGGAGCCCCGCCGAGGACGGAGGAGCTGGAGCTGAGGTGGACCGGCTCGGAGCCTCTGCAGGCTGGAGCGCAAACATGCACAGGTAAAGGGAAAAAAATATTTTGATTTCAAACTTTGAAATCTAAATTGATAATAAAGTTAATCCGATTATAGCACAAAGAAAACTAGCATTAGTAAAAGAAAACATAATAAATGCATAGGATACTTTAAATTCTCAATAAATTATTCTCAAAAACGGAGCAATAACTTTCAGATTGTGCAAAAGTCTAAAGAAGCATTAAGATATTAATATGAAGGGGAATATTTAACAAAAGTATGGAAAAAGTAATGATTAAAATGTTTATTTGAACTTCGTTTGTCATATTTGTAGAATAACT
Organism: Apricaphanius iberus; assembly: GCA_028564705.1. Lineage (NCBI taxonomy): Eukaryota > Metazoa > Chordata > Actinopteri > Cyprinodontiformes > Aphaniidae > Apricaphanius > Apricaphanius iberus. The sequence continues at coordinate 459,729 of JAPXFQ010001700.1, read as the reverse complement.
TTTCAATCATGTCCATTCAAACATTAAAGAAAACGAGAGCCTTCCGTTTATCTTTCGAAATCAAATAAATGCAAAACAAAAAGAAAAACTTTTTTTTAAAATCAAATAAAATTAATATAAAAGCTCTTTCGAGTCAAAATTTAAAAGGCAGAACTATAATAAATCTATACTTTCAAAAATAAATGGAAAAAACGCCAACGTCAGTTTTGATTGTTAAATTATTTTTAAAATGCATTATAAAAAATAATGGATTTTTTGTTTTATTTCAAATATTTCACCACACTCGATCAAAGGAGTTCAAACTATAAATATTATCGAGAAATGAGATAAATAAACAACTTATCAAGCTTGAAAGGTCTATATAAGCCAGTTATTTTGCTGGACACTAAAACGTAAAAAATGTACAAAATTAGTACAAAATAAGTACATTAATAAGTTTTTTAGAGAAAAAAAAACCTTCTTTGCTTCTCTCTATCTTTTTCCTCCGTTCTAGACAAATTTCTGCCTCATTGAGAAAATCTGTTGTCGGTGCTTTTTGACCTCTTTGTAACCAGATCTGCTGTTTGCCTAACATTTTATCTGATGGTGACCTCCTGCAGCTGCAGTTATGATCTGTCTGATTACTGTAATCTTTTAAAACAACTCGGCTCGGTTTGTTAAGCTTTTAATAATAATAAAAAAAACTGGGTCTGCAAGGCATCAGCAGAGTTCCGATTGAGTCCAAATTATTGTTTATGATTACTTAACAAGTTCAGTGAGATAAAGGCCAGGAAGGAAAATTGCTTTTATGCAGGAGGAGGGGAGGCATAATTGTTGGAATAAGAAGATAAATTACATTTATTAATAGCAGTTGAGTATGAAACGTGCTGCTTTTTAATTACATTTGGGAAAATCATTTATGGGAACAAAAAGCTCAGATGAAATTCTAATAAAACATTTCATATTATAGTTCACGTACAGGTTAAATTGTTGTTTTTAGTTGTTGTTTTAACTGGCGTTTTTATGAGTTTTAAATGTTTGTCTGACAGAAGCTGCAGATGACGGCCCAGATGACGCTTCAGGAGGCGAGAACACAGGCAGCTCCAGTGAGAAGGAGCAGGACCCGGTCAGTTCTCCTGAGGGATCCAAACCAAACTCCTGCTACACCCCTGAGCCCTCGGAGACCGCCCCCCAACAGGAGGAGAGCCGCTACAGCCTGCCCAAAGCCGGCAGCGCCGAGAAGGAGGCTAAAGCCGAGAGTCCTCAGAGACAGCCGCCTGGTTCCGGGGACCAGAACCTGCTGATTGAAGGCCTCTCCGGCTCCATCAACCTGCCGTTCAGCCTCAGGGCCAACAGGCCTCCGCTGGAGGTCCTAAAGAAGATCTTCCCCACACACAAGCCCCCGGTGCTGGAGCTCATCCTGCGGGGTTGCGGGGGGGATCTGGTCGGGGCCATCGAGGTGCTGCTGTCCAGCCGGAGTCCGGACGGGAGCGCGCATCCTCCTGCAGAACCTCACCCGGTACCAGAGGGTCTGGTTCTCCCCTCAAACGGACATCTGTTCGAGCACACGTTGGGCTCCTACCACCCGGTCTCCTCCTCGGCCAAGTGGTCGGTGGGCTCCGCGTTCCGGGTCCCGGACTCCCTTCGGTTCGGGTCGGACTCCGCCTCGGGCGCGCTGGGCGTCCCCCTGCAGCACCCATCCTTCCCGCAGCCTGCGCGCTACCCGCTAATGCTGCGCAGCTCGCTGACGCGCAGCCAGAGCGGGCCCTTCCTGCACAACGACGTGACTCTGTGGAACACCGTAGCTCTGCAGCAGCAGTACCAGCTCCGCTCCGCCGCGCAGTACGTCTCTCCCTTCGGCCCGGCTGCCCCCGCAGGCCCCGGCGCCTCGGTGTTCCGTAGCTCCCCCCTGATCCCTTCCAGACCCTCCGAGGAACCGCGCATCAGCATCCAGGAGGAGAACTGCGCACTGGGACCCAAAGGGGGCCTCTACTCCCCGGAGGAGGAGTACGAAGAGCGCTCCGACTCCGCAGACTCCCGCATCCTGAACTCATCCACCTGAAACAAGAACGGCTGCGAGAAACGCGCCGCTGTGGACGTAAAAAGACACGTTTCTTTTGCTTAAACTGTCTGAACAACATCAAGAAGACATCAGCGGACTTGACCAAAAATGGATGAATGTATGAGACCGAGCTTTAGCCTGTCAGCATGCTAATCTGATGTAAGGATCAACACTGCATGTCCAAAACGCCAAATAAATCTGTTGTCCAAACGGATCCGCTTGGCTTCTTTAGTAGCGCTGAATTAACACTTTTGGACTTTATTTTTGTTTGTCATTTTCGAAAACGCCTTCATTCCTCTGTGATCCTCATAGCTTTAGTTCATTCTTTCTTTTTTTTTCAAAATATATAATTCATCCATTTATAAATCTCTCCACTAAATGATAGATGCTGAAACAGTTTACAGCCACACTGAACAATGATTAAGAGATTAAGTTTACCTCAATTTGTTTAAATATCCCAACATGACAACTTAACTAACTTAATAAATTAACTTGGATACACCTTATTTCATCGACTTAATTTATTTGAGTTGGATCCCCTATTCTCCTTTTCAGTGTAGAAAATGTTTTATCAGGATGAGTTCTGTTTTTCTCAGTTTAGTAGGCCTACAGCTGGAAAAATGTATTTACACCAATGCCAGTTATGGGTCTAAAAACTTTTCATTAATTTATTTTCTTTTTTTTGCTGCCATTCGTCAAATTGAATCCGTGTTTTTTCCGGATAAATTACTTCAATTAAAAATGTTTACTGGCCAATTATTCGCTTGCAAGGTTTGATGCTTCTTTTTCCAATTTTAGGGACAAAAAAATCAGAAATCCGTTCAGCTTTAATTCAGTAAAATATACCAGCGCTGCATACTCACATTTTGAAACATTAACATTTGAGCTGTGGACACGTAATAAGCAGAATCTGACCAACATTTGTTGTTTTTTGCTCAGAATCTGCTCCAGTCTGGATTCTACTCAGCTTTTAAAACCGGTCAACTGCTGCCATCTAGTGGTGATTTTTGAAAAAAATCCAAGTTCAATGTGTGAGATTATGTCAGATGTTTAAAATCTTGAAGGTGAGCGAAGTTTGCGACTCTAATTAGGACTAATCATCTGGCCGCTCGTACAAAAACAGCAAGTTTGATTGGTAGAAACGATTTTTTTTTTCACTTTTTCTGTCACACAAATCACAATTCAATCAAAAAGTATTTGAGTAGGCTACCTATGTAAATATTGATACTAAAATTGAATCACGCAGTTTTTAATAATGTTGTTTATCTTCTGGAACACACTTCACATTCCGTGATTAGAGAACCCAAATCATGTACTCCAAAGTAGCACCACTTCAACTCAAATAAAAGTGAAAAGTATTTATCAAATATATTACTCAAATAAGAATAAAACAGTATTCAATATAAAGGTTAGTTGAGTACTGCGTACCTGATCATAACACCTAATAATATGTATAAATGATGTCATCAAGTGACAAATTATACATTTATGTGAAAATTCTGGTATTCAAAATGCTAAAATAAAAAAAAGAATATACAGAAACACATTTCAAAACTAAACAAATGTAGGCTAACCAAGACTTTTCCAAATTTTTTTAGTATTTTTCTTTTCAATATAAACTTTATAAAAAAGAGTGCAGGTGCAGTTTGGCATTAGGTAGAGTACCAAGAAATGGTATTCAAGTAAGAGTATTGATATTTAGAAATATTACTCAAGTTGAGTAATACATTTTACAGCAGTAAAATTACGCAGTAATATTCTTTTTTGACAAATTGCACAAGTCAATGAAATCAGTTGTTACCCACCTTGAGAGTCTTGTGACCCCATTATTGATTTAGAAAGTCTGAGTATTTTGTCATTATACTCAATCTTATCAAATACTGATTTTATTCATCTTCGACTACATATTGTTTTATTTCTTGCTACATTTTTTGAAAAACATGCATAAAGCGTAGAGTTATTTGAAAATGTATCTTTACACCAAGAGAATACCAGCATGTTAATCTAAATAAATCACAGCAGATAGTTTTGTTAGCATTCCAATAGATTGTCATGAAAAATAAAATAAAATAGAAGAGGTTTTTGTCCTGCACATCTTTAGAGAGCCTTAAAGTATTTTCTGCTTTTAGATTTCTTTTGTTGGGCTCTATGTTTCTCACACTCAAACATATTTTGGTTCCAAGTAAAAACAAACGGCAGTCTTCAAAAAAATGATTTCATTTAATAATGCAAGAAATGTCTTCAAAGAGACCTGTAAGCATCTAAAAATATATTTACCCTACTTGTTAAATGACAAGCTAATTGCAATTAGTCACATAATCTCTGCAAGATGAGTTCAATTTACCCAGAATTTACATAAAATCGAGAAATTCGTTGAATAGATCCTGTCTCACAGCATGAAGTAGGATAAAAGATCTTTAAAAAAGCAGCACATCATGTCCTGATCTAAAGAAAATCAAGAACAGGTGAGAAACAAAGTAAGACATCTTATTGTTCTGGGAAGGCTTGTAAAGAGATTTCTGAGGCTGAGGGACTGCAGCGAACCACAGTATGTGAGACATTATCCACTATGGCAGAAAACACGGAACAGTGGAGAACCTTCCCAGCCAACATGAGTCCAAGAGCTCGTCAATGACAAATTCAGGAGGTAACAAATGCACCCATCTAGAGCACAGCAGGCCCCGATTACATCAGTTAAGGTCAAAGTTCATGATTTAGCAATAAAACAAGAGAGACTGGGCAAATAAAGCTGTTTTTTACCACCACTGACCGAAAAGAACAATGATGTCTATCTCATACATGAATGGATCTCCCCGGCATTTTGCAAATTATTCTGTGGACTGACAAGATAAACAAGGAACTTTCTGGAAGGCATGTTTCCTTTTGTATTTGGTGTAAAACAAACAGCATTTCAGAGATCTGTTCAATCAGTCAAATAAGGTGGTGGTAGTGTGATGGTGTGGGGCTGCTTTGCTGTTTGGACATTTGGCCATAGAACCATGACTTCTGCCCTGGCTTGCAACATCTGTGACTGCTCAAGAGATGGGAGTTTGTCCCGTAACCGGAAGGTTACCGGTTCAAATCCTTGCTCCGTCTGTCTCTTTCTTGATCAGTAGGTCTGGTGTCACAGATGTATGGCAGTCTAAAGAAAGCTTAGATGCCTAGGCAAATTCCACATTTAATAAATACATAAATAATTAAATAAATAGGTTGCTTTTGCTTGAAAACCCTCCAAATGTGGCTAAATTCATTCATTTGCATTTATTTCTCACATTGTCGTGCATTGCCTTAATAAAACAAATTAGCAAAAAATTATTGATAAAAAATTTTATAATTTCTTGCCTTTCTTAAAATTAAAAAAACATATATATTATAGATGGCCTGGCAGTCAATTACTTGACAATCAAACTCAATATGAAAATAAAAATAATATTTAACCCAATTGTCTCCATAGTACCCATCATTTATCTACCTCATACATTTAGAGTATTCTGTTTCCATACATATTCTTAAACTAAAAAAAACATTTACACTCATTTTCATCTCTTTCTTTAATGAATTCCACAATTTTAGGCCATATACTGAAATGCAGCTTTGTTTTAAAGTCGTCTTTGCAAATCAATGTTTAAAATGAACTTTCCTTCCATTGTACTGATCTTCTGAACAAAAAAACAAAAAAACTTCTGCAGACTTGCTGGTAATACTTGACGTTTTGCCTGGTACATGACTAATAATTTGTTTAATCCAAATCTTAAAGTTTCATAAGTATGTATTGCCCCACAGCTCCAAACAATAACCTTGATAAAGCAACATACTGTAAATAAACAATATGTGCAGCACATTATAACCCAACACATATTTTGCTTTGTTTATAACGGCAGTATTTTGCTTTTGATGTAGGCTATATGAGATTTCCATATCAGTACGACACGCAGAAACCTAAACTGAAATAATCTTTCAATAACTAATCGATAATCTAACTTTTTCATCCTTTCTTCTTTTTGTGAAAACCACATATTTAGTTATCTTTAAATTTAATGATCACATATTTTTAGTAAACTATTTAATCATTGTATCAAAACATTCTAATATTATTATTTGGTTCAGGAGGCAATTTTTTTAAAACTGCTTTTTCTATTTTCTCAGTCTGTGAAACTGGAAATCTTTTATTAGTTTTAGAAAAAAAAGATGAGAAATTGATCAACTATGAAGAATTACATCAATAATCCAGTTAAGTAGTAATTTAAAGAAAGAAACAAAAAAAGAAAGAATGTTCAAATGACGCCAGTCTGCCACCTAGTGGATGAATTGGGAACTTCGACTTTCACTTTTAACGTCACATCTACAGAATGCACATTAACCTTTACATTTTTATTTTTATTTTTTACAAGGAGTCCATGAGTGGTGAGTCCCAAGAGAAAATGAAAAGCGTGAAGAGATCATCAGCAGCAGCAGACCAAAATGTATTTAAATGCATTCAGATTTACAGAATTAAATAGTTATAATAACAAGAGAATAACAGGTTTGTAGCAGAAAAATTGAAAAATTCAAAAGTTAAATTTTAAAGTGCTTGAATGGTTTTAGGAATACAGATATTAGATTGTGATTTGGAGTTCACACGGAGCGCATCCACAGAGTGAGTGTGAGTTTTCTGACAGCTGCGCGACACGTCTTCCCGCTTGTTGCACGTTGGCCATGAGAGGTCGAGGTGTCAGAGCTCCTTCAGGGACGAAGACAAATGTTGCCCCACCTGGTTTTGCATTCAGCTACATGTGTTGTCTGTCCATCAGAGGCTAATTAACATAACAGCGATCTCTGTCTATCCTCAGCTCCTGTTACAGTTTACGGCCCGGCTCAGCAGGACACTTCCAACAAGATGCTGTTGTTTCAATCAGGCCCCAAAATTACAACAAGCAGCATGTAAGGGGGTGGGGGGTCTTTCTATGGATGTACAATCAGAATCCAAATTTACAGTGTAAAATAGGATTATGCTCTCATTTCTTTAAATCAAATACTTCCAGCCAAAGTAGGGAAAACAAATGAGCAAGGAGTTTTCACCATATTCAGTTATTATATTCCCTTCTTTTCAAGAACTCTTAGAAGTTACTCTCAAATTAATTGCACACGAAAGCAAACCTCTACCTGAAAACTCGTCAAACGAGCAGAACATAATCCTCCCTGTTGTCCCAAACCCCACCCATGTTCCTCAAACAAACATTAAATTCAGCAAGCAAAGTTGAACAATCTGCAGAACACGTTGGCCAAACGTACTGTAGAAGCCCTTTAGCTCTGCGGACTGAAGAAATCTTGTTCAAAACAAATTCAAAACATACAGGGCTCAGTGAAACAATGGTCGGATGGCTTAAGGATCATTCAACTCAAAGAAGTCAGGAAGTTTTATCAAGAATCCTATCACCTCAATTCCACGGAATCACTAATACATCTCCAAACTCCCAAGATCAATCAGGAGATCCTTAGAGAATAAACGGAAATTAAATACAAGTAACAACTAATATTTTAAGGATTCATATTTTAAGTGAAAAATAAACATTTTCTGTGAAATTATTGCAGAGTTTTCACATTTCAAGTATTGGTTTATGATATCGATTAACTAACCGACAATGATACAACTCCATTAGAACAGTATCTGCCCCGATAACAGTTTCCCTACTTTAGATAAATAGCCGTAATGGTTGACTCATTTATGAGCAAAATGTTTAAATGTATCGGGGGAGGCCAGTTATTATTAATTTATTGATTTGAAATTAGATTGTGAATAAAATGTCACTTCAGAAAAGATGTGATTAGCATTACATTACGTCTTAACTATGAATGTTTTCCACTGTATGATTATATAATAACAATTACACGTGTCAGTATTTTACAATGGAAAATGAATTATATTTAAACTTCAAAAACATTCAGAATCTCATAAAATGAGTTACCCCCCCCCCACCTCTTTGTGGGACAATAAAGGATTATTATATTCCATTAATAATCTGAAAAAAAAATGTAAGTGCTCTTGGGATCCCCCTGCTGGTTTGGAGGGGGGGATTTTTCATAGTGTTGAACCTTAAACAGCATTTTATTTCCCGCTCCTGTAATCAGCCCCTTTGTCCAGTTATTGTGAAAAGATATGTGTAGCAAGTACAGTAATATCAGTCAAAGGTGATTTAGGATTGTGTGACACCTGAAGTTTCTAAAACATATTTGAAAACATTTTCTGGATCTTTGGTGCTTGTTAGACCAACAGTGTGTCCCCGTTTTTCACTCTCAGATAACACCTCCAAAAACAACAATAAGCAAAAAAGCACAGCCCCCTGAAACATTCCTAACAACTTCCAAAACACTTTAAGACAGGAATTATTACAATCACTGCACGATTTCTCAATAAAAATAATACTTATTAATAATCTTTGAGGCTGCAATTATTCAGGAAAAACCTAAAAACAAATAAAGAAACTTTTCCCGAGCTAACTTTTAAATCCCACCCAAAAAACACCAGAAGTGCTGGGATTCCTTTCAAGAATGGACCCATCTGAAAAAATTACTAAAAATTACCATGTGATCGAGTGGAACCTGTTAAATTAACTCCCTGAAAGCTGGAACTATATAACGCATGTTTGGAATACCTTAAAGAGACCCTTAAAAATGGACCCCCACATGCCCCAAAGTGCCTGACACAGACAACACATTTCACCTGGACGCCCCAGCTTTGCTCGGATCCTTTCCTCCGACCGTCAGGCCTGCTCTTGAACATCAAAGCATTCCTGGTGTGGAAACGGCAGCCCGGGGTGGCCTGCTCGTAACCTCCGCAGTAAATTAAGGAGAAAAGGCAAATAAAGCGGCACCTGCAGCCCTGACGTCTTCACCTTCAGCACATGGAGGAGCAGTTAGGAGTCATCATCTGGAGATAAAACGAGGAGGAGGAAAACATGAGGAGAAACGCTGTTTAGGAGAGAGAGGAGATTATTTTACGTTTAGATATAAAACCCACACTTTCAAAGAGCCGGGCCAGAAAAATGTCAAATATTTTTTAAACATTTCATCGACATCTGTAAAATCACAGAAAATATTCCACCTTTGGTTATCATGCTGTCAAAGAAATCCAATAAGAGACATTTATTCAGCACATTAGACTATCAAAAATAAATGTGACTGTTTATATTTAAACTATGGCTCCTCAATTCCAATTGGAAGTTTTAGAACAGGCAGAAAGCATCAGAGAAACGGCCTTTAAAAAAAAAAGCAGTCCATTCATGAAAGCAGCTCAAAATACCTCCATGTTCTCCTTTCCACGCCACATTGGCCATCAATTTCCCGCCGTGCACAAAAGGTTGGAGGCTCTGTCCCGCTTGACCTTATGGTCCGCTCCCACAGCTGTCCACCGACTCTGGGTAAATATCGCTCATCTTCTGTTATCGCTCACTAACTCTGAGTTGAAGTCTGACCATGCAAACAAAGACACATTGTTGTGTCTTTAATTGCTGCAGGTCACAACCAGTGATACTGCAGCAGAAACGTGGAGAATGGAGGAGTGAATGCTGCAAGTCAATAACTTGATGCAATCTGCTGGGTTTCCTCAGATAGAAAACTGTATGCATGATTGAAATGAAGGGACTAGTAAAGTGCCTTGAGATGGCGTCTGCTGTGAGTTGGCGGTGTATAAATAAACTGAATTGAAATTGAAAAACGTGTGGCTCTCAGATTAATCTGTTAATATTTCTAGATTAGACTAATCTTATTGGGTTTAGGATTAGTTTTAAAATAGAATCAACTGCCAGTGCAACAGTTTGACTTTTAGTAACTCTTCTCACTGCTGACCAAGTGTGTTTTTTTTTCTAATCCATTGTTGGATTCTTGTGAAAACAGTAAAATCACCTTTTGTAGTGCCTGCCAGGAGGACAAACTTCAAAGATCTGCTGGACATTACAGTCTGTTTCCCTGCTTTTTATAGTCATCTAATAAGTTATCAGAGGCATTTTTAGCATGCCAGCCCTAAAATATCATATAATAGACCTAGTATTTTCACTGCAAGGATTCAAATTTTTAAGAAGAAACATTGATTTCAGATCTCTGCAATGCCTTTTGTTTTTAGTGAAGAAATATCAAACTAAAACTTCTGACAGAAATTGCATTATTCTGGAAAAACATCAATAGGAATGTCCAGCCTTAAAACTATACTTAGTTGAAAAGGAATTCCAGAAAACATCAACTAAAGCAAAAAATGTTGGGTGTTACTTTGAATATGTTGTGAATGAAGACGACACCACTAAAAATACAGCAAAACATGCGAAGAATATGAAAGTATATGGCTAGAAAAGAGAAAGGAAAAGAAGAATCATGAAAAAAAATGGTGATTCACCCACATTACCTCTTTGAAATCTTATTCTGAGTTTCTCTGACAAAAAGGCTGAAATATTTCTAAATGTGAGAAATCTTATTAATATCTGATTAAATACCATCAAAAATGAGCAGAAAGAATGCTATTAGTGACATTCAAAAACTGCAATAGGGACTCAATAGGAGTTGCAACCGATTATGGTATAATGTAAAACTGAATGTGAAACTAATTGTGTTCAGTGATCTATTGAAATATATCACTGAACACAATTAGTTTTACATGCCTTACATGTTCTTAGTTATACATGTTCTTATACCATAATCATTTGTATTCAGTGGTATATTGCATGGAATTAGGACATCATAAGACAGTTTTAATGTGTGTGTGAGTGTGTGTGTGTGGGGGGGGGGGCATCTTGTAATTTACAAATCAAAAACCTTAGCTTAGTTAGCTTCTGTCCTTATATGTGTATATTCATAAAAAGTTGTTCTAAAACAATCAGTTAGTGTTGAAGTGTAGATTGAGCCACTGTCTGACCTTTAAGAACCCATTTATCAACAAATACTTCATGATCAACATGTACAGGATGTCTTTGGTGGCAAACCTAATATAGCTGTAACTGGAATCTTGTGATAATAAAATGTAACAATATATCTTGTATAAGTGAAGCTTGTCTTTCAAAGCGTCTTTTTGCTTATTTGGTTTCACCTCTTATGGACTACTGAAGCTATTTAACTTCATGCTCCTTACATTGTAAATACATCAAGGGGGATGTATGAATACAACAAATGTTGGTTGATATATATGCCTCTCATACTAAGGACACTATTGGGAGAGCTTTGATACTATCTAGTGGTTGAAGTGTGAAATACATCTGGTTCAGGGAAGCAAAAGTGTGCAACAGATAAAAAACATTGAATTTTGCTGATTGAATCATTTAATCATTTTAACTCTGAGCTAGATTTTTTTTGAAAAATGTATTTTTATGCTTATTAAATCCTTCTACAAATGATATAAAAACAGAAAAACTGCGACTAAAAGAAAAAAAATCTATGAAGCTTTTTTGCGACAGTAGGTAAATAAGGAAAGAAAATTGGTAAAAAAAAAATAAAAAATATATATATATATATATATATATATAGTGTAATTGTAGAAACAGGCAATTAGTTTTACATGCCTTACGTGCAACTTTGAATCAAAAGACTACATCAGATTACAAAGAAATTATACATAAATAATGATGAATAAACAATTATGTATAGAGGTACATACCCTAAGACATAATCATTATGTGGCTACTAAATTAAATGAATTACAGGAATATTCAGCCTCTGTAAGGACAGTCCGTCTCAGTCTGATATCTAATTGACAGTTGATAGTTCATAGGCTTTCTCCTTAACAAAAATGACTTTAGAATGAAAATGAACTATCCTCTTAAACTTAGAATGAAAATGAACTATCCTTTTAAACTTAGAATGAAAATTAATTATCCTCTTAAACTTAGAATGAAAATTAACTATCCTCTTAAACCTAAAAAAATTATCAAGGTTTTTTGTTTTGTTTGTTTGCTTCATCAAAGCACAAAGATATTTGGAAAATTAGGCCACTAGCTGTACAAGCAAGCTTTCTTTGGATTTAGCTGCAGTTTGAAGTAAAGTGGCAGATAACATCTTTATGGAAGCAAAAATTAAACCTCCTGAGATTTACCCTTATAAATAAAGGTAAAATTAAAAATGTATAATACAATCTTGAATTTCTCCCGCTGGCTTCCTTTCGCTCAGCGAATAGAATTTAAAACAGCTCTGCTTGTGTACAAGTCTTTTCATGGTTTGGCACCAAAGTACATCTCTGACATGTTAGAGACATAGGATCCATCTCGGGCCCTGAGAACTTCAGGGAGGGGTCTCCTGGTGGTTCCCAGAGTCAACAATAAACACGGTGAGGCTGCAATTCAGTTTCAGGCAGCTAAAATATGGAACAGTCTTCTTGAGGACGTGAGACAAGCCTCAACTCTAACAAGGTTTAAATCCAGGCTGAAAACAGTTATCTTTACCCGTGCAGATGACAATTGAAAGTTTTTTATCTACAATCTTGCTTTTTATTGTAATTAATTATTTTTTAAGTTGATGTTTTTTTTTTCTCTTTATTTGTTTTCTTAATTTATGCAACTGCGAAGCATTTGAATTGCCTTGTGTATGAATTGTGTTCTACAAATAAACTTGCCTTAACATATAAGGCAAATACTACAACATAAGTCATTCCCCATTTTGTATTATTTAAAATGACTTCCTTATAAAGCTAATTCTTATAAAAAATGACAAATATAGGTACTATTCATTTGGAATAACTATAATTGTGACCAAACCGAGCTCAAACACGATGATTAAACTCATAGAATCAGATAGCTATAACACACAACAATCAATATATAGATTGCTCTGCCTTTACAAAGTACAGTCACCAATTTCTTTAAATCTTAAAATTCAATGTAAAATTATTTAAAATGTTTTTGATTGATCAATTCTATAACCGTCATGTCAAATGAAATCATATTCTCATTCCCTATAAACAAAAGTTTAAACTCTAGATTTATGGTTTGTGTTAGAATATAAGCATTTAACCCTCTAGGTGCCCTAAGAAGCTTTTTTGATTTTACTTTGGGCTGGCTGTGTGTCTATATATTAATATACCCACCTTGCAGTGTTGAATTAATGCGTTATAGAGGACGAACTAACTCACAGAAAGGTAAATAATATTCCATTTAAAAAAACTTCCCCATGTAGTTATTTGCAAAAAGCTAAGATACTATGGAATATCAGGTCTTAGCTTTCTTTTGGAAAGATATTTTTATATACTATAATGTTTAATAAATGTCATGTATAGGAACTTCAAACATTGCAAAACAAGTAACATTTGTACTTTTTAGATAACGTTTTCAAATTATTTCCATTTTCTCTGAAACATGACTTTAGAAGTAATCACATCACATCATCTCCTTCCTCTGTAGGAGCCTGCCCACCCGATAAACTGCCGTGCAATCCTATTGGTTGCGGATGGTATTTAAACAGCCAATCAGAGTGCAGAAAGCCCAGCCCAGAGCGGTTCATAGGAGTGTGACTCCTGTGTGTCAGCTTCAGAGGAAAGTTGGACGTGTCCGCTGCGCGACAGTCATTGATCCGCTCAATTAACATCTAATTAGCCTTCAGAGCTGGAGTCTGGGCGGCGTGTGTCCCTCATCACAGCCCTAACAACCTGAACACCTCTCTGCCGGACCGCTGGAGGTGAGCCCGACTCTTTTTTATTGTGCTTTTAATTCAGGCTGAAGGAGCTCGATCTTATAAACGGTTAGCCTAGTGTTTAAAAAGTAACCTTTTAGTGATTACCAGATACAAGATCGGAAGTTCGGGTAGAATTGTGTTCTTTTTTTTTAAACAAAGTTTTACTATAGGCCTATATATGCAATTTGTATTGTTCACTGGCTTTGAGTTTAGGATTTAATTTACTTGGGCATTACTATACACTATTAACTATTTTGACTAATAAAGTTGTGTGGAGAATGCAGTTGTATGTAATAATTATAGGAGTAATAAAGGTACAATAAAACATCTTGTCTCGATGTTTTAGTAAATACTGTGATATAAAGAAGTATGTATTAAAAATAAGATATTAGCTTCTCTAATTTGTCATCTTGACATGATTTTGCATGATTATATAGCCTAAATTAAAGAACAAAACTCAGGTATTAAATTATTAATAAGGGTATCAGTAATCAGTTAATGACGCTACCTATTGATAAGTCAAATTAAGAATTATTTTAATAGGCCTATCTATTTTGTTGTTAGTCTTTACCTACAGGTGAACAAAATGAATTTAACTCAACTTAGCTGTTATTATACGGTGTTAGACAGAATTAGTAAAAACATTTGATCAGTTAAAGGTGGACATGAATCAGCTTCAAATAAACTAAGCCGGACATTTAATGAATATAACTTAGGTTGTGGTTTATAAATATTATTAACTACTTTGGTTTATTTAAAACATTGTTTTAGATGGAAGCCCACCTGACTCCGGTTTGTTTCTTTCCTTTATTTCACAGAAACAGCCTGTAAAGGGCTTCGGGGCAGACATGTCAGACAGCGCGGGGTGCGAGTTTGAAATCGACGTGGAGAGCCTGGAGGCGGAGAGCGACGAGCTGCCGGAGGACTCCTCCTGCTGCAGCCGCCCGGGCTCGGCGCCGCTCGCCGCCGCCGCCTCCGAGGACGACGGCAAGAGCGACAGTAAGCCGGGGCCCAGCGGCTTGAGCTCGGGCGACCAGAGGAAGCTGAGCCGCACGCCGAAATGCGCTCGCTGCCGCAACCACGGAGTGGTGTCCTGCCTGAAGGGCCACAAGCGCTTCTGCAGGTGGAGGGACTGCCAGTGCGCCAACTGCCTGCTGGTGGTGGAGCGGCAGCGGGTGATGGCGGCGCAGGTGGCCCTGAGGAGGCAGCAGGCCACGGAGGTAGGGCTGCACCGACTGTTTGCTGTTGTGTGTGCGCCTTGACGTAGCGAATAAAAAAAATTATAATTTGCGATTTTTAATTATTCAAGGAAGGAGGTGAGCTCGGTCAGTGATTCTTAGGCTTGAGTCAACAGTCAAATTCAGTCAAATCAAATGAGTTTGCATAAGGAGGCATTCTCAGCGCTGTACATGATTTCCAGACAATAAGACCAGTTTCTTTTTCTCTGACTGAGACCCCCCTCAAAAAATGTATAGAAAAGTAAAAATAACAAAAAACGTGTATTATTAGATAGATAGATAGATAGATAGATAAGCCAAAAAAAGTGCAATAGAAATATAGTATGAAAAGCAACAGTCTAACTAAAACATTGGGGAAGTATTATTGCAGTAGGCCTACTACTACTGAGTTGCTAAACACTATTTGAATCTGATTACCTCAGCAAAAATCAGATTCTATAGAAAGTCACTTTGTTGCACATATGTGTTGATTCCTGTGTATTACTCACTCAGGTATTAAGCCAAATCCATCAACACCATGCACAGAATTAACAGTATCAGCATAAACTATATCACAGTCATGAAGAACTGCTTGGATGCGATATATGAGGTTTCCTGCGTTTACACTCTGCATGCAGGAAAAGGAAGAAAAGAGAGCATGTTAATCTCAGTCGATGTGGAAACATGTTTAGCTCAATTTCACATTTTGAGTTGCTCTAATTCTGATTCGATCATTAGAATTAATTTGTTTTTTTTCTATTTTAACTGTTGATTTAGTCATTTTTCTGCTTAATCCCTTTACAGTTTGTTTTTGGTTTAGTTTGACTCTTTCCGTGAGTGAGGGAGCATCATTTTAGATGATGAGATGTTTGAAACTCAGAGCTGAAACTGCTGGGCAAGTTTTCTTAATTCAGTACCTTACTGTGCTTAACTTAAGTCCCATCACTTGTTATTCCAAAGGCTCACTCACTGATGGAAATGATCATTTTTTATCTTTTGAGTTATTTTTCCTGCCTTAAAAATCTCAACTCTAATTTTATATAAAAAAAAAAAAAGACCTGTGCTGATTTTATTTTAAAATCTTTGGCCTTGTCTCCAGGACTTTTGCTTTATCTTTCGTATGATTCTTTTTTATTGCAACCTGAAGTTGTTGAAATTTCAGGATAAATAGTTAATTTGATGAAAAACATTTTTGTTTTTCTATAAATGTAGGGGTGGGGGGACAAAAGCTTCACCTGAATTATAAAAATAAAATGAGTTCACAAAAATGCTACAGTGGTTACAAAAAGCCGTTAATATAAATGAACGTCTACACCAGTGAAATATTCAAGGCTTCTTGGTTAAAAGCTTTTCATCTTCACACTTTTTCATGCATCTTATTTTTATGCTTTTCCTAAATTGTTGTTTTTAATCAAATGCTATGTTTGGCTTCTTTACCAACAAAACATGTAAAGCACCTTGAGTTGGCTTTCTTCGAAAGTGTGTTATAAATAAAATTGCCTTGCCTGAAAGGAAAATTGATGGGGGCATTTATTTTCCTCTGTTGAGGAACAGCCTATTTAAAATTATTCTAATTATTTTAACAAATATGTGTAATGATAATATTCCAAAAAAAATTGGTAGGTTTGCGTTACAGGTTTAGTTTCATACTCGGCGTTCAGCCCGATGCTCATCCCATGCTTTGAATGTGACGTGTGTTGTTAATGGAGGAGATAAATTTAAATCATCTTGATTTACCTGGTTTTAATTCCAGCTAATGTGCATACCTGTATTTATTCTTCAAAATAAACATGTGCTTATGTTTATTATTACCGTTGTTAGAGAAGCCACTTAGAGGCGGAAAATGATCAAATATTTTCTCTACTTTAAGACATTTCTGAAATATTAGCAGTAAACCTTTGAATCTGAGGAATTTAAAATATCTCCTGTTACAATTTCCATGGTACATCATTTAACTTCTGAGTATTTCTTCTTTTGACTGCATTTTTACCTCTTCAACCTACAATTCACTAAGATGTCCTAAATACTCATTTTAAATTCTTGAAGTATTTGATTTCGAGTTCAAAGCATGTTTAACATCTTTAAGCTCAAATTAAATGGAAGATATACATGAACTGAACCCATTTTTGATGTTGTAATAACATCTGAAATATGTGTCATGGCCCATACTTCCTTTATCTTCTTCCTTTAGAGAGTTTAAATTATCCAGACATCCAACCTGAGCTAGGCTGTAACAAATCAGTTATTGCTCAAGAATCAAGAAAAACATCCTGACAGCGGGGTCTGATGCTTTTCTTTCCTCTTCCCTGTGTGTTAGGATAAGAAAGGGATTTCTGGGAAGCAAATTCCAGCGGAGAGGAGGATTTATCAGCGACACATTCGACCCTCTACAATGCTCGCCAAAAGCATCCTTGAAGGTAAGGAATCAGAATTAAAAATACGTTCTCTTTAAGCCTTCTCCCGTCTTTGTTTCCAGATCCTCTTTCTTCTCGTCTGCTGTTGCTTTTACATCAGTCATGCAGACTTACTGGCATCTGTGAGCAGTAAACGTTCCCCACTGTTGCCATATCTGTGCCCCTTTTTATTCTTGAGTCTGACCAATATTTTGATAGAAAACGCCTGAACAAATGTGCAACACTGCGGTTTTTGTGTAAAACAATAAATAAATCAGAGGACTTAATAATCGATTAGCTAACATGGGTCGGTGTGTTTGCTTTTTCTAACAGGATACCGTCCAGTCCAGCCTGATCCCTTCTTGGCAGCCAACACCTCCCTTCCTCCACCGCTGAGCGACCGCATGAGGAAGAGGAGGGCCTTCGCCGACAAGGAGCTGGAGACCATCATGCTCGAGCGCGAGTACAAAGAGCGAGAGCTGATGGAGACTAACCAGGCGGCCCCTGGCCCGCTGCTCTTCCCCAGCAGCATGGTCCACCATGCCGCTGAGTATAGCTCCTACAAGACTGCCTTTTCTCCAGCGGCTCAGGTGGAGCATCAGCCCAAAGAGCTGTGCGGCTTCCTCGGCTCCGGCTGTCTGGATCTGCCCGTGCAGTACCCCAGCAGCTCGTCCAACGTGGAGTTGATCTCCTCCAACGTCAGCGTGGCCACCACCTACCGCCATTACCCACTCCAGCCGTCGCGAGGCGGCTTTGTGATGTGGCCACGCGGCGCAGCCAACCTGGGCGACGCCCTGCTCTACCAGCAGTGCCTGTTCAACGCCACGGCTGTGCAGAACATGAAGCCAGGCGCCGTGTGGGAGCCCAAAGCGATGCCCGCTGAGAGCCAGCTGCCGGAGCAGGAAGCAACGGCGGCCGCCCTCACCGCTAAACTGGAGGGATCCCGAGCAGCTGCCCTGCAAGACTCATCGGTCCGCCAGCGGCCAGATCCCAAACCTCCCAGCGTCTCCCAAGTGGGGCCAAAGGAGTGTTCAGCCTTCTCTCCTCCAAAGAGGAGCTTTGGACACTCCTTCCCTAGCAACAGTAATCCCCACAACTCAAAGCTGAGCAAGGACAATGCTAAGCTCTCAGCGAAACTCGACTCCTTCCACAATCTCATCCAGCACTCGCTGGCTGAGAAAAGCAACGGCGGGTCCGGGCCGCACATTAGAGCTCCGTACTGCAAGGAGCTTCTTGAGGAGGCGGCCCGGAAGTTCAGGGAGGGGAACAGCAAGGACATTCAGGCTGGGAGAGCCTCAGAAAGGTTCGGCAAGGACTTTTCCACCAAAGCTGTGGGGAGCAAGATGGCGTCTAATGACTCTCTTTCCTTTTCCGTGGAAGCCATACTGAAACGACCCACACCGGCCATGAGCCGAGCTTTCCATTAACTGTGACCAGGATCCCTTTTCTTGCACTACAAAACACAGGCACTGCTTAAAAAAACACAATCAGTGTGAAAATTGTTTCTCCATGTAATATAAATGTACAGGATATTATTATATTTTACATGTGCATGTTTTAATAATGTAAATGTGTAGAGTATTTAAACAATGTTCAGTTTTTATTGTTTTTCATTTCAATAAACAGTAAAGAAAAATCTCAAGATGTATTTTATTTTAAACTCTAATAAAAGCTCAATGACATTGTTAATTTTAAGAGGTCAAAGTTTTATTTAAATATAAAAATATATATTTTTATTTAGAAAAATTGCTCTATCACTTAAAAACTGCATTTAACCTCGTGTACTGGTGTAACTACTAGATATTTATAACCTGAATTCACTTAAAATTTCAAATAAGAGAATTAATACGAACAACTACATTTTATTCATCAGTCAAAATGTATTTATCTGACCCAACTACTCTCCCTCGACTTAAAGTGCAATATGAAAAGAAAAGTAAAAAAACAACAACATAGAAGTAAAAACACAAAAGTAAAGATGTCCCACTCAACGAAAAATAAAAGTACTAAAAAGTTATCAATGATTTAACTGCGTGTTTAATTGTAATTATTGCAAACAAAGAAGAATGTTTTGTGTAGTTTTGTGTGAACATAAATTAGTAATGGAGTAAAGCAGAAGTTGAGCCATCTTTGCACTTCAAATAAATGAAGATGCAACATCTTCACTGTTATTCATTTAGTTTGTCAAATAACTGTCAAATCCAATTACGATCCTGCACTAAAACCCAGCAGCTGCTAATCACTCACCCGAAAATAATTAAACTGATGTTCCAGATTGTTTTTATTCATAAACAGCACGCAGATTATTGATGCAACACGGTGTACATGTGGATTAACCGCTCTTCGGGGGTTTGAAACGCGATACAAGGCCGTAAATCTGGGCGCAGCATCACCTCATCTGCTCAAGATGTGTGTCTGCGCTCATTCCTTCGCCGGTTATGGCCTCTCCCTCTCAGTGTGTGAATGTGTGTTGAAAGACAACTACAAACATAGGTTTCACTTGAACTGGGGAACTACTGAGCCGTGCAATAATCAACAAGTCAGGAGGTTAAAAAAAAAATCAATCTCTTCTAATCTCTTCTTTCTGCCGTGAATGTTCACATTTCTTCAGTGTGACTCTGCAGTCGAAGCACTCCACTTCTTCATGAGGTCAGGATTTTTCCTGTTTCCTTTCTCTTTTTGTGCTTCTGTTTGGTCTGAAGACAGAAGCGATGACAGGGGGAGATTGAGTTTGTGTTACAATTTTGAAGATTTAACCTAATGATATTTTTTAGCGCCAGGAGAAGCAGTTTTAGGTAACTCTTCTTTATAGCTGTGCACTGTGAGGAAGGCATAGACTTAAAAAATCTAGCTACGGAAAAAGTTTTGACATATTGCCTCCTAATAGAATTTTGCAGTTCAGCATTCAATGATTTACCTGTTTTCCGATTTTTCTGTGAAACGTAACTCTTACGTTGTTTGCCGATAAGTCACCTTTTAGCAGATGTTTTTGGCAGAGCTTAAATAAACTATTTTAGCTTGGGAAGCTGAAATATACATTCACAATGCTGCTTGACACAATATTGGATGGCGTTTGCAAATAGCCAATTCAGGAGCAACAATAAAGGGGTATTCCACCCCTGAGTAAAAACCTGTCTCTTGACACATATTCTAATTAATTTACATTGGTTTATGCTAACTTAGTGCAAACATACTGCAGCCAGGAGAATAACATTTTTACTCAGGGGTGGTGTAAAATTGATTACGATTTTAAATCTGTGGGGAGGAGCAGGTAATGTGGTATCTATGTGGTCAATTTTAATCTGTAAAGCACTTTAAATTGCAAATTTGTATGAAAAGCACTTAAAAAAAAGTATAAATAAAAAAAGTTTGATTGATTGATTGAAATAAGCATAAACATTATTTGCATCTGTAGTAGTCACAAGTCCATTTTGTGTGTATTAATTAGGGATGCACCGATACCGATACTGGTATCGGGTATCGGCCTCGATACTGCCTAATGTAATGGTATCGGTATCGGTTCAACTTATCCGATACCATGAACCAATACTCAGAACGGGGAAAATCTGCAACAAATTCACCAAAAAAGATACATTTTTCACTTGAAATTTTATTTTTTGTGGTAATTTTATATTTTACATCTGTTATTTTGTCTCAGTTATGTTTAGTTTGTAAAGTCTGGTGCCTTTAATCCCTGTGGCCAAGCAGCCAGGGCACATGATCTATCGGAGCCATAGTGACAGGACCTCCACACTATCACAAATAGTATCGGATCGGTATTCGGGTACCGTCAGATACACAAAATCCAGCCATCGGTATCGGTATCGGGACTGAAAAAGTCGAATCGGTGCATCTCTAGTATTAATGCATATTAAGGTATACATATTTCATGTTTAACTATTAAAATAGGCATTTTAAAGCCTTTTCAGACGCTGTCTGAAGTATTTGGAATTTCAGCTGTTTGCTAAAGACTTTTAACCTTGCTCTGCAAGATGTATTCTCAGTAGATTTGGAGTTATCCAAACTCAGGAGAATACATCTTGTACCGCTCTCTAATCAAAACCATCCGACCTCCGACTCATTTTTGACCGGGCCAATCATTTGTCAGCATTGTGCTTTGGGGCGGGAGTTCAGTCGTGACGATTGTATCAACTGCCCAGCTAAGACAAACAAACATGGCCGCACCGGTTGACGCTCGTGTAGAAGCGGCTATTGAATCGGTTGTAGAGGAACTGGATACTATTTCTTCGTTAAAAGTGAACGAAGGGAAGCACTTTGTGAAAAGTGAAACAAATATAGCCGCTGATGCTCTCATAGAAGCCAGTGCCAGGCGGGCGCTACCGTGCGCTTCCTCCAATCAGCTTGCAGTATTCTACCAGCTGGCCCTCCCTCTTTCAGACAGTTTCTGCTGGCGAGATTCCAGATTGAAGTGTGTAGGCTTGACACGGGGTGGGACTACACATAGATCTGGCTGATGCCAAGTTAAAAGACTTTGAAGAAAATTTTAATTTTAACCCAGATACAATGAAAGTAATGCATTGAGTTTGAGACTGCTAGACTACTGATGTAATTCTCTCCACTGATGCTACTTCTCCATGGACTGAGAGCCTGCTGAGCAAGAAAGAAGTGCCTGCTCCATTACCAACACCTTCAAGCACGACTAAAATTTGCAACTGCAAATGTAGTAAAGCCAAATGCTTTTTGGAGAAATGCTGTATGGCCCGACAGGACTAAAATGGAGCTATTTTACCCTAACAAAAAGAAGAATGTTTGATAGGCTCAAAATGAGAGCTAACAAAATGATGGTAGGTATTAGGCAAGCAATAGCGAATATGCTAACAATAGCATATTGGCAAAAATGCTTAAAATAGTTTACTAGAATTTATACTCATAATATCTTGCCAAAAGTGGTAACTTTATCTGACTTGATAACAATGTAATCTAATGTTGTTGACTACCAAGAGCAAATACTAGCTAATATGCTAATGGTAAGTATTAAGCAACGATTAGCAAAAATGCTTACCACATATTATAAAATGCTAATGTTAGAATACTACAATATAGGTCTGTGACGATAAAATTAGTAAATGATTTTAAGGGATATTAAAAAGCTGGTAAAAGAACTGCACATGGTTTAAAAGGTGGAGCGTGTGCCCCATATGGCTATTGGTACTCAAAGCAGATGTCAATGGTCCAATTTCCGACCCAAATCAAAAATACAAAACCTTAAAAAAAAAAAAAAAAAGTCAAGCGTGTGGCAATAGCCCAGTATGGTGTGAGCCATTTAAATCGATGTATCATTTGTCCTTTCAATTTTTGATTGACAAAGGAAAATCAAAAAATTGAAAGATATTTTAATTTTTTTTAATTTTTTGAATGATCTGGGATGTTGACCTCTATAAAGTTCACATGTTTTTTAAATAACTCTAATTTAAGTGTATAATTATGCCTTTTAAAACCAACAGTCAGATACGACTAATATTAAGAATTGTTTAGGGAGATTACTAGCGCTTCTCAGGCGAACACTGCATATGGAGCTTGTGCACTTAAGACGTTTATGCAGATGCAGATTGTGTATTTAGCCTGGGCATTTGACTATCGTCATTCAGAATTAATCAGCTAAACAGTGCCCCCCAGAGTCAGAAAAATCTAGAAGACGGGGAAAATAGTTTCACAACTATTCAAGGCATCTGAGAAATTAAAAAGAAACTAATTCCCAAATTAACCTTTTTTGCTTATAACCTGTATAAATTAGTGTATAATAGTACTGTCTACATGTATGGTGATTGTTGTTTTGATATTTTAGTACATTTTAGTAAAATTATTAATTTTCTACCAAAAACCTTCATGGTGGTGCCCACTTTAGGTTAAACCTCTACACTGCACTTGAATTTGCATCATGCATTGCTAATTGCTCTGTAGTGATGACTGTCATCAACCATCCTGCAGCTGTGGGGTATAAAACAAGCCGAGTCTTGGCCCCGCCTCCGTTATGAATTGGATTTGGAATCGTAATGAAGTGTTGATGCCGCCCAATCCTCCATGGATTTCTTGGTCTGCCAGGCAAACGCCTCTATTTGCTGCATTTTTCAAACTGGAAATGTGGGTTGAGTAAAACTCTGGTGGGGGGTTGAGTTGCTCTTTAAATAATAAAATCAAATAAGATCATGCAACACGTTTTTTGTAATATTGTAATTCTGATCCCAGGCTAAAATTTCGAAATTTGAAAACAAGACCTTTTTTGTCTTTGTTTTATTGGATTTGAAAACAAATATAAAAAAAAAACAATTTCATTTTCTGATTTTTGTTTTTCAGTCACAAATGGAAAGGACAAACAATATATGGATTCATTTAATGGCTGTCAGCTGAGCTGCTAATGTTAGCATTAGTTTTTGTTTATTTATGTAGTTTTACATTTTTGCCTCATTTATACATAGCAATAGACATTGAGGTATACTATTCATTATCATTACACAATAGGCCATTTCTTCCAGTATTGTGTCTATTCTGATATTTTAGCTATTTGGTTCAGTTCAACACTTGTTTCTGATTTTGTTCAGCTTTCAGTAAAACAGCATTTACAGACTAAATTAATATTTTTTTTGTTTTTTTTTGTTGGAGTACTGATACAATTGATACTGTTTTTAATTCTTCTTGACAGTAGTTTTCCGTTTAAAGCAGGAAGGGCACTTAATCTAAGTCACATTTACAACCTTAAAGTATCAAATCTTGAGATACACTGAAGCTCAGTGACGACCTTGGGAGGTTTTACGACTGCTCTGGCTGTCTGCACAGCAGACAGTGACAATGTTTGCCTCCCCTAACTGCCACTGATAAGTATCTGCTGAAGGTCTTACTCCTGCATCATTCCCTAAGTGTGAGATTTAAAATGTCAGCAGAGGGAACTGAAATGTTGACTGACCTCCTGTCCCCTCCTCACCTCTCCACTTTCCCCTTATCTACAGTTGTAGTTCACACAGTAGCATTTTGTTTAGAGAATGCAGGCGCTGTTTGCCATTAAGATACTCTGTCCCTTAACTTCATGCTGTGAGGTTAAGGAAAACAAAACATGCACTCACTCACAGACATATAACACCATGGGAAGTCAATCTATTCTTTTACGTAGCTCGTGCTTAAAGACAGAAAAGACAACAAAGCAAAGTTACTGAGTGTGCTTGTTGTTTGTACACATGAAAGCGTTGAATGTCACTCGGTCTGCACAAAAGGAACAATGCCATTATCTTGCATGCTGGTTCCACTTTAAACAAATAAATGACCGTAAACATCTACCTAGGTGCAAAGTCATTAATGTATCAGATAGGCAAGGGAAGTTTTCATGTCAACATAACGGACGTTTTACAGAAAGTCATTGTGCCCTATTCGTAAACCCCTAAAACTATTTTCATTTCATATTTTGTAATTTTGTTTGAAAAAAAGAACAAAGACTACTTTTAACATCTTCTTTTCATAACCCAGCATACAAACCAAACAATTTTTTTAAATTAATTACACCATCAGCAGTTTGTTTCCATACTATAATTTCTTGTTGTTTGGTTGATAAGCCTTTTGTTACGTTTTTATAAGAAATAAAATGTATTTTCACAGTTTCAGATAAACATATCACAGTACAATGCAGTTCAAACGCAAAACCTAGAAGTTAGCATTATTTAACAGCAACCATGGCCCTTTTCCGCTGGCACCTAATCAGCATGGCTGAACTCTACACCATTCAGGTTAGGTAGCTACTACCAATGGTTAAATGGTACAAACCCTTATTTTTTTACCTTCTTCACTGGGTTTTCAGACTGGTCACAAATTGGCTAGAGGATGGAGTCACTGGTTGCACTCCCAAAAGCAACTTCCTTACAATAACCTGACCGGCCATTTGCAAAAACTCACAACAGCCACTGAGCATATTTGGACTTTTAAGTGTTAATGGTGCACCCAGCAGAATGCTCATAGTTGAATGTCCTCCCATTCGCATTGTGTTTCTGTTGTGTACAGACCATGTCCCACTACTTTTCAAACTGTGGGACTGCCAAATTTTATGTCAACCCCATACACTAGAGCTGTTACTCAATTGTAATAGAAAACCACCCAAACTATGTAGAGTTGAGCAAAGTCAAGCTGTGCAGGTCCTAGTGGAGAAGGGTCATTAGCTTAACTGTTAACTATTATGGACAATAGTTAATATTTACTCAAAGGCAAACATTTATTAGTTAGTCTAGCATGTGCCTCAATAATTTGATTGTAGCTTCAACTTTGCACTAAAATATGATGCTAAGACATGCATCAAGAGTCGATGAAAACGGTTGTTCTTAGCCTGTTAGCAACTTTAAAGGGTAAAGTCTTTTTTTATAACCTGGACCTTATACTGTATATAGCATGTATTACTTTCACCTACTCACCAAGACAAGTATGGAGCCACTTTGACTCCTTTGGAAAAAGCTTATATTCAGTGATGATCAGCATATATTGATATCATAGGATTGGTGGGGGCACGTGAAGTGCCGCCCCTAAATAAGGCATTATCTGCTACAAAACTTGATTTTACCAATGTTTTGTTCTGAATCACTAGTGCTATTCACCTTTGAGTTCATAGCTTCATGGAAGTGCTTCTTTCTAATCCTTTAGGGTATTTACAGGCATTTACTCTAACTTTAAAACAAACTGTGATTTCACTGATGTTGCTGCAGTACCCCATGGCAGTTGTAGTCTGAGCACTTTCCTTCTGTGCTATATGAAGGATCTTAGTCCACTTGGTCATTTTGTTTGTGCAATTTGAAAACATGCAAGCGCAAAGCATGTTTATATTTGTAGTAGAAAGTTCTGTATAAACATTTGTCATCATGGAGCACAGAGAAAGTTCTCATCATACTATGACTGTCATTGCGGATGGCAGCGATATAATTGAAATAGCATTTTGTCGTATGTTGGAATTATTTGGTAAAAATGGCTGTAAATTCCTCGGATGACAACGAAAAAGCACCTCAGTGAAGCTCCGAACTCACAGGGGATTAGTACTAGCAATTCAAAACAAAACATTGATGAAATGAAAGAGTTTTGAGGCAGATAATGCCTTATTTAGAGACGGCACTTTGGTTTCCCGATATACACTGATTGCAACTGGATATAAACTTCTTCCCGAGGATTCCAGGTGGCACCAATCTTGTGAGGGTGAGGGTGAATAGGCGAATGCAATGCATGCCATAAATAAGGTCCAGGTTGCAAGAAAAAACAAACTTCACCTTTAACAGCAACCACTAGCTATAGTCATTCAGTGACATTATCAGGTTTTTAAAAAACAAAAAACAGCTGATAGATAAAATGTCTATTCAAAATTAAAAGAAAAATTAGGACGCGTTAATCCTCTAATATTTGGTGTTCCTGCTTTTCCCTGACTTATTGTGAGTGACATGCTTCTGCCAGTCTCTAACATTGATCTGAGGAAAGTTGTTTTAGATATTTCTTGCATCTAGAGCTTTTTTCCTACAACACCCAAATCCGTTAAGTTATAGCTTACCTATCTGCAGCAATGCAAGCTATTCATAGCAATAAAAACAGCGACTACTATAGGCATTTGTGTCATTGGAAAACATGGAAAACTGTCCCATTCAAAGGTAAGACTAGTGGATACAGTGGAACCCTGCGTATTTGTGGATTTTCTTTGGATTCTTAACCAAACAAAAATTAAAAAATGCATAAATGAGAGTAAAAAATAGAAGGCACAAGCAACTGTGATCTAAAGCAGTATTTCCCAAAGTTGGGATCGAGACCTCACTTGTGGTGGTGTCAAGAGTATGGGGCGACAAGGATGACTTCAGAAATTGACCTAAATACAAAAAAAGATTACGAGAAAGGCTTTGCATTGTAGAAATGTAAAAGATGAAAAAAAGAAGATTTAAAAATAAACAAAAGCTAAATACTGGCAAATACATTCGTTGTTAAACCTGAACATACTGTCATTGTAACACATTTTACTTGACTTGGTCAAAATGTTTGTATCATAAACCATAGGTCAGGATCATGACCCAATTAAATTTTTATTATTTGGGTCACAAGGAGGAAAGTTTGGGAACCGCTGAGGGTTTCACAGTTTAGCTAATCACTCAGATGGTTTACATGTAGTTAAAGAAAACTGAATTATTGCCTTTGTCTGTTCTAAATTCTGACTTTTGAAATGGATGTTTACATCTTAAACCGGCTGAAGTTGAACTGAACTGACCTACTCAAATAATGCAGAAAAAAAAAACAAATTTCTAATTAGATTTGCATGTACACAGACTGACTGATGTAGACCATTTTGAGCAACTGCTTGTGACGTGACGCTGCAGTGACTCTGTACTTTTAATCCAGTCAAGACAAACACGCAGAAACCCCTCAGTCTGGCAAAAGCGCAGCACACATTTGAAACACAAATCAGGCAAAATGAAAATAAAATGACGTGATGTAGATTTTCCCTGCTTGGATACAACAGCTCCATTCTTCTCCTGCCCTTCTGCCCATATAGCATTTGGCTGCCCTTCCAGTGACTATGTGTTTGGTTTATTGCTTTATTACCGCCAGAGTTGTCTCAACCCTAAACACACACCTACGAACCCTCCGCCAGGTGTTAATCCAAGCCATCCATCCCACTGTTGCTGTTGTCACGCCACTAACTTTCAGCCCATCTGATACGCTACAATCCTTTGCACATTAAGAATCTATTAGGCACCACAAAGTCAAACACAAACACACATTCACTGCAGAAAATTGCATGGTGGGTTGTTTTGACTCTGGAAATAAATGGCACATGCTGTGTTTTGCATTGGTAGTTAGTGGCCGTGAAGGGTAGGTTCTCCATTCATTTTTACCCACGTTGTTTCTTTCAGCCTCTACCAGCAGCAGGGAGAGAAGCAATGCTATGTTCCTGCATTCCTTCTCAGCACCTTGTAATCCAATAAGAAAAGTGTAGCACTGCAGCTTTTTGACAAGCAGCTCCCACTTAATTACCATGTTGTAGGGGCTGACGGGCCTTTGGGAGGGCAACTGGAGCAAAAAGGCGGGTCACTGGCGGTTCAAAGTTGCCGGGAACATCCTGGAAAGTCATTCAAAGTCATACTTTAAATTTATAATTTGAAATAATACCTAGGAAACTTTTGGTTTTGCTGCAAACGGCAGAAATTGATCCATCTGGGCTCTATGCTTAAACACCATCAACGAAAATGTATACAACACCCGCCTTTACATGTTGAGGCATCAAACATCACAAGAAAATAAAAGATTCAGTTTCTGACTCTTTTGTATGGTTTGGTGAACTTGCACGGCAGCATACACATGTTTATTTAAGTTAAACTACAGCCAGCTGGCATACTTCCAATGACATTCTGAATAATCCTTTAAAGTAACAGATGAGACATGGTTAATAGAAAAGGCGAAATGGGGAAAAAAAATCTGTTTTATAGTCGCCTTTGCTTTTCTAATAGAGATTCAAATATATTGAAGAGGTGAAAACCTTTTGATTCAACTTCCACATCGTCTTCTTTGATAGTTTATTATCCTCCATGCTTTGATATGATCTTATATCAGTTTTAGAGAACTTCTCCTTGGTTAGTGTTAACATGCTTGGAGTTATCTTGACAAAAATACTTTCTACTGACATCTGAAAGTTTTAATGAATAGTATTTAGAACATTTCAAGATCTCTCCCATCTTTAAAAGCAATGTAGTTCAACCTCTCAGGAAATCTGACAAATTACTCCAATTCAATTCAGTTTATTTATATAGCGCTGATTCACAACGGATGTCATCTGGATGCACTTTACAAGAAAAGCCATGGCAATTCAATCATACAAACATTCCAGTCAAGGAGACTTGTTTGACAGATGTACCTTTTGAAAGCTAAAACCTTTAAGCATTTATAAAGCATATAAATATTATCATTGAGCCAATATTTTTGTATAAAGATGTTTTTTTTTACGAATTAGCAATGAATTCACCAGATTTTTTACTGAAAAGATTTTGCCAATTAGAAGGTGAATCTGTACAGCAGCACCAAAGCTGCCACCAGCGTCACCCCCAGGTAACAACAATGTGGACTACAGAACTACAGGCCAATCTCTAATCTCTCATTCAACAGCAAGATTATTTAAAAGGCTGTTTCAACAATTTAATAAATTCCTAAGAGTGACCGGGTGCTTTGATCCTTTTCAGTCTGGTTTCCGTGCTCATCAAAGCACTGAGATAGCCCTCGTCAAAGTTTACATTGACATCTGCATAAATACAGACTGTGGCAGAACCAGTGCTGGTTCTGTTGGACCACAGTGCAGCATTTGACACTGTTGACCATAAAATACTACTAGAACGACTGGAAATTTGGGTTGGAGTCTTTGGTTCTGCACTTCGCTGGCTTGAGTCATATCTTAACAGAAAATTCTTTGTTTCAATATGCAATTTCTCATCAGAACAAACAGAAATCAGATGTGGGGTCCCCCAGGGCTCCATCCTCAGACCCCTCCTATTTGATAGCTACATGGTTCCACTAAAATAGATTATAACAACCAATAAAATTAGTTACCACAACTATAGAGATTACAGTGAGATTTACATTACAATATCATCCAACCCCTAAGTGAATGCATTAAGAAAATTAATGGATGGATATGCCATAATTTTTTTCCAGCTGAATAGAAACAAAATTAAACAAAATAAAGTAATTATTTTTGGTTCAAAAGAACGATCAAGAGTCAGCATACTGTTTCAGTTGACACTGCTTGAAACTACTGATCAGGCCTGGAATCTAGGTGTTGTAATGGAATAACACCTGAAGCTCCAGGGTTATATAAAAGGCAATCAAAAGGTCAGCATTCTATCTTCTGAAGGACATTTCTAAGTTTAAAGGATCTATGTCGCAACACAACTTCAGGAAACTCATCCACACATTTATCTTTAGTTGGATTGATTACTGTAACATCATCCTCACAGGTCTGCCTAAAAAGTCAATCAGACAGCTGCAGATGATCCAGAACACAACTACTCATGTTCTCCGTAGAACCTGAAAAGAAGAACATAGTTCTAAAGTCCTTACACTTACCGTAGCTTAGAGAACAGACTTCAAAATACTCATACTAATTTATAAATCATTGAATGGCTTTGCTCCAAAATATGTTGAAGACCTTTTGTCATTATACCAACGCCACAGAACACTCAGGTCTTCCAACTTTAGTCTACTGATCATCCCTAGAATTAGAACCAAACATGAAGAAGCAGCTTTCACTTTCTATGCTCCTCAAATCGTGTAATGTCAAAGTGTAATACGAAGCTCATCACAGCTGGTATTGTCAATGGTTTGGTTTCCACTAGGCTCGTAGATGAGAAAATCGGACACGTCTCAGAAGCGTTGAGTCAGAGCCCTCGCCTAAATTTTTTACGTCTTCTTTGACGCTTCTAAAACAGGTAAAGGTCAGATTTTTTAATAGTGCCAGACATGACATCAGATTTGTAAAAAGCCATGTAAAGTACCTGGAAAATTAATAAAGAAAGATTTAAAAAGAAGTGCAGGTTTCCGACCACTTAACTTTGGAAAAATAAAACCTCAGGGTGTTTCCACTATCGTAACTTCAGGGTAATTTGACCAGATCTATTTCTGATGGGGTAATCTCTTTGCTTGCTCTACTCAGCCGGCATGTCTCTATACACAAATCCGTCCTCTTAATTAATCAGCAACAGACACCCGCAAACTACACTGTTTCAGCATCAAGTAGTGTCACTAGACAGCGTAAAAGGCGCACAGAGTAACAGGGTAACAAATGAATCCACATGGAAGCAGCAGTGCTTGTTGCTGGTTGATCTGGCCATCTCCGAGTGCATACCCCCATTTAACTACTCCTTTGGTTCCTGAAATGGCCTCGAAAACAGCCTTGTTGTCTCAGCCCGATGAAGTGAAGACACTCCAGTCAAATTACCTTGAAGTTGTGATAGTGGAAGCGCACCTATCGCTACCTGTGACACTAGGGTTGAAAAAAGTCAGTCTGCTGGACTAATTTGTTCTTTGAAAAAAAAAAGATAAATGATACCAGTGATCATCTTTACAAGGACAACATGAAAAAAGAGAAGTTATGGACGAAGCATTTGCAGTTTTGGGAGTAAATGTTGAGTTTATAATACTGATTGAAATAGTTAATATTTTTTCCCTGTAAACTGCCCTTTAAGGTGTGAAACTGCAAATCTCCTGTGATTTCATGATCTACTGGGACCAGCTGGGTAGAATGCTTTCATGAGTGATACAGGTCTAAACGCTCCCGGTGGGAAAGGGACACAGTCCTGATCCCGTGAGTAAAGCGTGTCTATTACGTTACGTGCCACTTGTACGTCCGATGGAAAGCAGGGTGAAGCAGAAATAGCCAGGGGTTCACTGTGCTATACTGCCACAGTATGTGTACAATGCTGTGGAAGTACATTTGTAACCCTACTAGAGTAGCTATGGTTTACTTTGGATTAATCAGATTCACTGGTGGTCGTTGCAAGAATTGTGATTGGACTGAATCTACATAGTGCTTTTCTGGTCATGTTGACAACTCAAAGTGTTTTACACTGGAGCCACAATTACTCATTCGCACTCAAAAAACATGCACACTTTTATACACCAATTGGTAGGCAAATTGTGATTAAGTTCATTGCTCTGGGGCACACTGACATGTGAAAGGCAGAAGCTGGAATCACACCTAAAAGCAAACCACTCTTCCCACCGAGCCAGTCACCCACAACCTGAATTAAACCTAAAACACTCCCTGCCCCAACAAATCCGGTTCTGCAAGAAGCTAAATATTTTGTTTGTTTGACTTCAAGTCAAAAGATCCAAATCAGAATACAACTTTGGAGTTCAAAACTGTATTTTATTATGTTACACTGGGGAACACATACTTCCATTGGACTGGACAGATACTAAAGCAATAGAAAATAGCACTTACACCTGGAACTTTAGGACAATCAATCAATCAATATATTTTTATAAAGTACTTATCATACAAGATTGCATCTCAAAGTGCTTTACAGATTAAAAATGACCCCTCATAGACCAACCCCATGTTTAAAAGCATGTCAAATTGCTTTTGTAAGTATTCAGCCGAAGCTAATCTTAACTTGTTACATTAGGTCAGATTATTGAACATGTTTTCCAGAAAATGTCCAAAAGTCTTTGTAAGTGTACAGGTGACATGTGAATCATTTACTGTTTTCACATTTATTTTAAGCATGTTTTATTATTTTTGCATAAATTTTAGCGTATGGGGCACTGAGTACAACTTTTTCATTTTCAGAACAAAGTGAACAATGTATGTCCCTAAAATCTACACTCTGCCCTCCTAATTTTCACTTGCTCTCAGACAGGTGAGGATGTCTTGGACTGGAAGATTCTTTTTTGGACCTTGTAATTGGCCTGTAGGACATGGTGACTTGACTTAGATTAATCCTATGTGACTTTTACTTGCAATTGGACTCAAGTGTGACCAGGACTCAAGAGATGGTGACTTGTCTAAACACTAACTGGAAGAAAACTGTGCTTTTGCCCCCCTGGGGTTTGCCCTGGGTAATAGCCATGTCACCCCTATCAAAATCTGCCTCTAATCGGATTTTTTTAATTGAATGTAGGTGCGTACCCACAAAGACTGAATCCTGAAACTGAATAAGTATTAGTTTAGGGGCGTTAACACTTACTGTTCCTTTTTTTTTTACATTTTCACTTCTGATAGATTTTTGTGTTTTTCGATTAAATAAAACTATCATGTTTGTTGCTTTGACAAAATAATAACTTACGAGAACAATGGAAGTAGAGCAGGTCAAGAAATTGGTAGGTAGTGAAAGGAAAAATCCAGTGATCTTATATACTGAGGCGTCTGTGGAAAGTGACAAAGAAACCAGATGAACTTATCAGGGGTGATGTGGTTAAGCTGTGGCTGGAAAAAAAAAAGAAGCTGAGGGAAGGAGATTAATTCAAAGAATGATAAAGGGATGGACTAAAACGTAAAGAAACTACAAACCAGGAGGAAAAGGCTTTCCTGCAATCTGAATAATGAATACAAACATACCAGGAACAAAATGCAACAAAAACTAAGAACACAAAAGAATTAATCTATATTAATGTATGCAACACTCAGTAATGTATACTAATAACTGATTGTGAAAAAAAAAACAGACTGAACACAAATAAAGCAAAAGGAAAGGATCGAAAACTAAACACCCAAATATCATGACAAATACAGGATTCTTGTCCCCTTAGATGCGGAAAAAGATCATAAAGGTTTTTTCTTGGTCTCTCTTTCTGCTGTCTGTATATTACAAAAAATGGCATTGGAGCAGCTGTGTGTAGACCTTTTGTATCCACTGGGTTTTGTCTTTGTTTTGCTCTGTTTGTGGAGACGATTTGTTTCCAAGGAAGCCAATTTGCAAGTCAGAGATACTTGAAGGCTTCTCTCTTCTTCCCTGGAATAATTTTGAAACATTCACGTAAGGATCCAGGTTAAAGGCAAATCCAGCCACTTCAACTCCAGATGATAGCCACATTTGCAAGTTTATGCAAATAGTTGTAAAACTTTGATTTGCCAGTCGTTAAATCTTAAGATAATACAATTGTCTTCCAGCAGTTCTGTCTTCTGTTTGCACATTTTTCTGTCCTATTTGAGTTATTTTGTGAATCTATGTTTTCTTTCACCTGTTCTATATTTAGTCAGTTTAAAAACATTGAAACTTTCCTTAGTTTGTCACTTAAACAAACACTTCCATCATCTCCACCTGCTTGGCTTCAGGACGGTATTTGCCAGTCTAAACATTCATGTAAATGCTATGGAAAAACGCTTTGTGCTGCATTGTAGCTCAAAGAAAATAACTCAAACCTCTGTAATGTGCATTCACACTGGGGTGCGCACACTTATTTTTACATGTTGCTCCTGTCGGGTGTGTTATCTTTGCCCTTTGTCGTTCCTCCGATTTTATTTGGATCGACGTGTGGCTGCAACGTGAATGAAGAAAGGATCAGTTGAGGCTGTTGTTACCCAGGTTGAGCATGTAGAGGACAGTTCAGGTGGTGCAGCTGTATTCAAACAGTGATAAATGACCACTGCACCTGGCTCACGGTAACTCGAGTAAACACAGCAAAATACCAAGGTTAACACTTAAAACTTGCAATTTGCATAAGCCTTTTATTGTGTACTCATACAAAAATGTCCTATAAATGGACGCTGCCACACAGGTAAAAAAAAAAGATTTCTATGTTTACAGTATGGTGAGTAATTTTGGTTTTGCAAATGATGGGTCAATAAAAATGCCAACATTTATAAAATATACAACATTTGTTTTGCAAATCATGTTCTATAAGTAATGGAGAGGATAAATACAGCAGAAACACATAATTAGTTTTTGTTAAACATTAATATCAGAACAGTGGTGACAGAACAGCACAGCTAATGTTGAGGGAAGAAAAGATTCATCTTGATTTTTTTGTTTTTCCGCCATTCTGTCGTAGACTTTCTCCCGTGTATTATTCCTTCAAGTATTGTGATGATCCGATTTCTGCAGAGCTTGAGCAGGTAGGTAGATGGCTTCTGATACCGAAACCCATTTAATTACCTCTCTAACCTTGTGCGTCACAGTTGGTATGAGGTGTAACAGACACATATTGTACTCCACAAAGGTGTTCACCAAGACTATAATGAGTTCAAAGTGTTCAACTTGGTCTAATCACGGTCTTCATTTGTTTTTTGAGTTAAAGTAAAAGTTGTGCATCAAATTTCAGAGGTGAGGTATTGCTCATGTCTAAATATTCATTACTGATGATGTATTATTTAGACTTACCCCTATTAACGTGACGAAGTAAATACGTAAGAACTGAGCCTGGGCCAATCATACTATTGTATACATCTCTTATCAAAAGCAAAGAAGTATAGGTAACTTTTGACTAAACCAATAAAATTCTGGTGGTTTTCATTAAACATTACTGTAAAAGAAAATATAAAAAAAGAAGAATAGCAATTTAACTTCTTTTTAATAGATAAACTGCCAATAAAAGGTCACAAGCCTGTGCACCTGCCCTGGTGTATAACGTACATGCAGTGTAAATGTTTATAGACAAAACAGGATTATGTATTTTGGTTAACTTAAATAAGGGTTTGTAACAATACATTTTGAATATTTTTACCTTATGTCCTTAGACATTTTTATCAAACAGATATCATTTATCTGTCCAGATAAAAATGACCTTAATTGAGATTAAAAAAAAAAGATATTCGTTTTTCTAACAAATGCACATAAAATCACAAACCTAGAACAATCAGAGCATGTCTACTGAGTCTTTTTTGATGAGTAAAACTCCACTTTTTACTTAATGCTGCTTGTACACCCAAATAATATTTTAAAGCTCACAGATTATATTTAATATGGACATGGTCAGAGTAACTCTAGCAAACTTCTAACTGAAACATGTTGTTGGATTACTCTGTTGCAAAGATAAGGCTTTGTGATGTCCTTCATTTTAAGTTTCTTGGTCAACATTTAGCCACTGAACAAAAAAATTCATAAATAAAATAAAAAATGATTTGGATAAGATCTGCTTTTCTAAGAGCAGGTCATGCAAAGGAACTTTATACAACATTTTTTATACTCCATAGCTGGAGCAATAAAAAAACTGTTGAAACATGGTGAGCGTAGGGAGGAGGGTTATTTTATATATATATATATATATATATATATATATATATGCAGATTTTGAAACAAAAGTATTTGTGTGCTGTTTGTTTAGTTTAGCAAAAGTCAACTTAAGCTATCAAAATTTTTACAAAACTATTAAGATACAACCAATTAAAGTAATCTTTTAAAAGTATGAACATAAATCTAAAGCTAACAGATCAATATCTGGGCTCCAGCTATGACATTTCACAATAGCATAAAAATATTATCTGCCGTCAACAAGCTATTCTATTGTCTATTCTACTTTCACTTTTGTCACTCCACTCAGACTTTTGTGTCATCTGAAAGCCACAATGACACAGAGTTGAGATTATCCCCCGCAGCCAAATGTCAGATTGTCACATTACTACATTTTTTGTCCTCATCAGCATTTCAAGCTCTAATGTCTTATTTGTGAGAGGTTTCATGTTCAGCATAGG
This sequence comes from Apricaphanius iberus, assembly GCA_028564705.1. NCBI lineage: Eukaryota > Metazoa > Chordata > Actinopteri > Cyprinodontiformes > Aphaniidae > Apricaphanius > Apricaphanius iberus. Next base: position 423,321 of record JAPXFQ010001700.1, on the reverse strand, counting down.
GATCAAGGTAAAAGAACTATCTATCTCTCCCTGCGCTTTCCTCCTTTTTAGGGGTTTTGGTTTTCCACTTTAGGCATTAAACTAAGATTTGAAATGTCAGTCAGCTGTTTTTATTATTTTTTTTAATGCAAAGTTTAGTTCTTTATCATTTAACACCCTGATGTGTAATATTGTGAATACTTGAGACATTCTAACCTTTGTTGAGACCTTCTAACTCCTTCCCTTTAATAAATATTGGGAGCTAGCCACAACTTTCAGTTTCATTCTAGGTAAAATCAGCTCATTTTCTTTAAAAAAAACCCACAAGCACATGAAATTGATGGTATAGCTTTCATGTTTTGCTCCCATTGCATTCTGTTTGGCTTGACCTTCTCAGTATGGGATAACTACAACTTGAGGAGAAACAGTTGATAAAACTAAACTTTACTAAATAGAAATTGATACAACCTATCTAACCTCTTCTATGCTGAAATAAAACGGATACTTTCTCAAAGTATTTTTTTTAGGGTTTTTTTATTTTATGAAGGATGAAAAAAATGCTGACCCCTGAAGTTGCTGGGAGAAAATTTAACCTTGGAATTGGTCCTGCAGAACCTGTTGCGACTGTGACACTTTGGTCCTGTTTAGTCAACACTGCCTGTGTTATTCTCTCTGTTTTCATATCAACACATTTTGTTTCCTGCACAATACAGCATGAAGAAACTGGCACATGTGTTTGAACATGCTGTTTTCTGCTGTGATAGCCAACTGAGCAGACAGGCTTCTGCTGTGGACATCTGAGTTTAGCACTTCTGTGACAAAAATCCATTTTATCGGAGAAACATGCTTGTCATTTTGCTGTTTAGCTTTTTCACATCTGACACCTGAATGAGGCAATGTTGGCTTACTACAAGGGAAGATTTCAAACTGTTGCTTCTTTTTGTGATCTATTGTCTTATATATAAACGTGACCTTTACTTTGGGAACCCTACTAAAGAGCAATCATTTGTTGTCCTTACTGAAAAAGATATCTTACCCCTAAGTTAGTTCTGAAAACAGTTAAAGATTAGCTTTCTGCCCTTACTTGACTTACAATAAAATATGTCAAACTGTCTTAAATAATTAATCTTAAAAGCTGCAGCTCATTCAAAGTTAACATGAATTCTCTTTCTTAAGCCTGTGAATTTTGTGCCCATTGTATAGAAATCTTTCATCGTGAAAAGAATCGTGACGAAAAACAGCGCATGTGAGCATGAATCACAGGTCTGTGCCCGTCCAGTGTGACGGGAGACTTCTGAAAGCTTACTGATAACTTTTATGACCTAATCCAGAATAAAAAAAAGTCTTCAAGCAATGTCACAAAATCTGCAATTCCGGTCTGCAGGAGATCAATGACAATACAATATCAAGGACAATGAAGGGTACTGGCAAGACATGTGGAGCAACAAAGAAGCCACATTCACTGAGCTTTGGCAGCAAATACAGTGTACATGGCATTTTATCATTGCAACTGGCTGTTTTGCGACTCTAGTGAATAAAGGGGATGGCTTAAGACTCTAGCAGAACCACATCATATGCAAAGAGGAAAATGAAACCATAAGGTTTGAAAACTAGACACCCTTCTCTCTATGACAATGTCTTGAGATCCTGTCCATAAACACCATGAACAAAATTTCTATGAATGCGGACACAGCATTGCTTCAGGTATACAAGGACAGGATGCCCCTTAAAATTATCCCAAATACCTTGAACTGGTAAAGCAACCAGCACAAAAGGCCTTGGGGGAAACAATCTTTAGTGTAACTCACATCCAAAAAATACATTTGCACTGGAGAGGCAAATAGTGTACAGGGGTCTCATTTATGAAGCCTGCTTACGCATAAAACGAGGTCTAAAAAACCCCCGACTTAAGCAGCTATCTACACTAAGGTTTGGATTAATAGAAAAAAATGTAGTGGAAAAATGTACGTAACTTTAAAAACACGAAGGACCTTGCTGACACACTTTTTGGACACAGAGGACACTGAAAGTGAGATCCCAAAATTGTGAATTTTGCCACATTTTTGCCACATTTTCAGAACTGTAGAGAACTGTACAGAATTGAGGTAAAGATTAGAATCTGAATGAAAATATCTTGCATTTAAGAAATATGTTAATACATAAATATATAAAGTGGGGAGAACAAATATTTGATACAGTGCTGTTTTTTTGACGTTTTGCCACTTACAAAGCATGTAGAGGTCTTTAATTTGTATCAAAGGTACTCTTCAACTGTGAAGGGCATAATCTAAAAGAAAAATGCAGAAAATCACAGAGGATGATTTTTAAATAATTAATTTCCATTTTATTGTATGACATAAGTATTTGATCGCCTTTCAACCAGTAAGAACTTAGGCTCCCATGGACCTGTTAGTTGTTCTTTAGAAAGCCCTCCTGTTCTCCACTCGTTACCTGTATAAAAGACACCTGTCCACAAACTCAGTATAAATATATATATATATATATATATATATATATATATATATATATATATATATATATATATAAATGTATACACAATAGTGCTATTAGTATTATTCGTGTCCAACAGATTATTTCTGCTAATTTCTTCTTCATTTTTCCCTTTCTGCTAATTTGAACCCTTGAAACATTTTTCCATCTTTAGTTCAGCTTTTCACCAGATCAGCTGACCCATATAGTCTATATAGCATTTATAGTGTATTAAGAAATACAGTTTACCCCATTTAGACTTGGTCTGAAAGGTAAAGCGCTGGGTTTGCTAGAATCTCTCACAAACATGATTAGGTAAAGCCAAATAAAAGTGAAGTTTAAACTTAAAGCCGCACCAATACCTTATCTCACTGTTGCATTGACTAATCACCATAGTGCAGAATAATAATGTTGAAACAAGATCGTTTGTTTCCTGCCCTGCACTATGAGGGGTCAATGGAGATTCATAGAGCAGAACTTATTTCTAGGAACAAATGAGGCTTAAACTATTCCGAGCTGAAGGGAAAAGGCCAATCTCAGTTTTCTTGACTGAAAGCATCCTTAAGGTGAAAGTTGCGATTCACAGCTAGACATTTTTTGAAGAAAGTACTTTTGAACATGTGGTCCTCAGCTGCAAAACCTTTCAGCCCATCTCTTTTTAAAACTGCAGATTTACACCCCATCTCCAAAAGGGAAGAAAAAAATCACTGTACGTGCCACATTCCTGGAGTGTGGTTCTTGGTTCCTTTCGGGGTGTTAGCAATTACTAGAATACCTAGTAACCTTGGTGGTTTAAGGCGTGTGGGATGTTCACAGATTCCTCAAAGTTTACAGGAGTCTTTCAAGCGGATTTAGTCCAGGTTTATATGGTGGAATCAATTTGCACTAAAATATCTTATTTAATAAGAAAAGTGTGCAAAAAGCAAGCCCAAAATGTCTCTTAAAAAACATGGTCCTGTTTTTGGTTTATTAAAAATACACCCAACACACAGACCAAATGTCTTTCTGTGAGACAGTGGATACAAATAAATATTCTTCGGCATTCAGTTTTCACCCAAATAAGCAGGAATTGACTCTGACTTCACTGCATCTAATGAATTTAAACCGGTGGAGTCGGGAAAACAGAGCTGGTTCCAAACAGTCCCATGAAGGATTATTGGAACAAAACTCTTGAAGTACTTGTTGTGCCAGAGTAATCCCAGATCTGTTTTCTTATCTTTCCACCTGTTTTAGTTTTAATACCCTTAAGTTTCCTCAAGTTATACGAGACTTGAAATGTTTAATAAAATTTTGTATCGTGCCTCTATGAGAAGCAGGAGCTCTAATTTCGTCTTTTAGATTTGCTGTGTTATTACCTATGATCGCTGGCTACCCTGAGCCCCAGGTGAACTGAGCTTTGTCGCCGTGTTCTGCTTCTGCTGTATACTCAGAACAGCTGCAGGATTCATATTCAAGCAGTTTATAGAAATAAATGAACTATTCTGGTCTGACCAGCATCAGGGAAGTCCCCTTCTAAGGAATAAAGAAACCTGATGTGGAACCAGAAAGATTTATCTGGATTAAGACTGAGCAGAAACAGTATTAATAGAAGTCTTCAGTAGCACATACTGTGTTTGTGTTCAGTTACAGCAGCTTGCATATCATGACTCTTAGCTGTTTGCACATAGTATAAAGACAAATAGAAACCAATGTCCCCACTTTAATACAACACTAATCTTGAGAAAATGTTTTTTATAAAAAACCAAAAAATACAATTTACAACAAAAAAAAGTTTTCTTCACTGATCAACAAATAATCTGCTTGTTTTCAGAATTTTAAGGTGCCTTTGAACTTTCAACCTTTGCTTCTTATAATTTATAATAAACTGTTTAAACTTTTAAATTTACTTCCTCAGTATTTCCTGCTTTTGTGCCACATCCAGAACTCTCCCACTACTTGAAATCTGTTAGATTTAAACATACTTATTTTATACATTTCTTAACATCCATTGTCTATACCTGCTTGTCCTTGCAGGGCTGTGTGGGGCTGGTGCCTATCTCCAGTGATCATTGTGCGAGAGGCGGAGTACACACTGGACAGGTTGCCAGTCCATCGCAGGGCAACATAGTGACACAAAGGAAAAACAATCGTGCACACCCTCTCACAACTAAGGACAATATGGATAGACTAACCATACAGTCATTTTTGTGGACTGGGAGAAGAACATGTGAACACCATGCAGCAACATCCCAGGCTGAGATTCAACTTTCTTGCTGCTAGGCAACAATTCAATTTCAATTCATTTCAGTTTATTTATGTAGCGCCGATTCACAAATGATGTAATCTCACAGCACTTTACCACAAAAGTCATTTTAATTAACAAAGGATCTCATTAAGAGGGTTTTCTGTTCTGTGGCAAAGAGACTTATGATGAAGGGCTGATGGAAGACCGTGACAATGAAACCCATGATGAATTGCTGGTGGAGGACCCCGACGTGGAACAACATGATGAGGGGCTAAGAATTTATGGGACCGTGCTGTAGCCTGGAGTCAGGGTGAACCAGTCTCGATCCCCCCGGAGTTCTGAAGTCCGGAGCCGGTGAGAAGCCGGGATACGAACCTGGACCTGGCCGCAAGGAGCCGGGATAGAAACCGGGAAGTAGCAAGGGGCTGGGACTGGAGCTAATTCGAGCTGACAAGGCCCTGGGACAGGAGCTTGGATAAGCTGGTGAGCAGCCAAATCTGGTTTTGACGAGACTATGAGCAGTTGGGTCAAGAGCTTGGATGAGTCAGTGAGCGGCTGGATATGAGGACTGGAGGGGCCAGAGATGGCGGGCAGGCTCAGCGGTCTGTAAGGTATCACAACTAGCGGGCTCTGTGACCGGTAGGTAAACCGACAGGGAGCAGATTTTGTGGTCTGGAGAATGTAGTGAGGGGCTGGCCCTGTGACCTGGAAGCCACAGTGAGGAACCCCCCTGAGAAAAGTTGGAGCAGCCTGACAGCAACCAGATCTTCAGCGGCGTGAGGATCTTGGGTTGGGAAGAGGGAAGGCCTCAAACCTCCGTGGGTGAACCCTAGGAGGACACTCCACCAGACCGGTATCTGTAAATGGCGAGACTCTGCCTTTATCTCCCGCGTCCTTCGGGCTATTCATACTATCATGTTTTGTTGTAGAAAGGCAAAGATGTTGATAATGAGACTCTTCAATGGCACTGATGGGCAGGATTCACAACCAAGGAGCTTCAAGAAACACTGGACTGACAAGACACAGATGACAATGATGATGGAAGACACATATAATCAGTGTTTCATTTGTGAAAAAAGTGGGGGGTGGGTGGAAGAAAATAAAAACAGATTTGTGTATAATGACTGCAGGACATCTTGCAAATACGTTTATCCTTTCAAAGCTGACAGAAAAATTCAATCTTTATTTAAAAACCTGTGAATATGTTTATTGTGGTTATTTTCAAAATCAAAATATGTTTGTAGATTGTCAAAAGGGAAAAACTGAAGAAATCTGTAGGAAGGCAAATACCTTTCACAGCACGGTAGGCACCTGCAGCCTGGCATTAAAGGTAACTGAAGTCTGGGTTTCTCAGAATAAGCTGCTGCCCCAGCGACCCAACCCTGGATAAGCGGAAGATAATGGATGGATGAACATAAACAAGTGTAGCGTCGCGGCTTTTAACAGCCTGTTTGATTCACATTTACTCCACAGTAAGGGAGACCAAACCAAATGTTATGATCATCACATCTTGGCATGATGGGGAGTCAGAACCTGTTAGAAAGTGACAATGAGGTGCGTAAAGAGAGGGCTGTTCCAGGATTGATGGGAAAGCCAGACAGCGTGTGTGGTGTTTTTACTATGGGCTCCTCTTCTCATTTCTTCCCTGGGACAAAACACAGAAACCCACCTCTCATCCATGAAACACAGGCCTGAGACGCCTGGCCAAACAGGAAGGAAAGCTCTATAGGCTATAGCATGACACGTGTAAGCCGATCTTTGCCGCATTTGAAGTTTTAAAAGCTTCTGCCTGAAAGATTTAGTATAAAGAGGGGAAACTGTATACGAAACCCTTACAGGACCTTATAAATTGAAATCAATTTTTCAAAGGAAATCATAAAAGCCCTTTCTCTTCCCTTCCTGCCATACCACACTGATGGCTTCATTTAAAGTTGGCTTACTCTGATTCTTTCGCCGTTACTGCCAGGCGTTTGTCTTCGAACATCAGCCTTAGGGACAGGAGGTTTAAACTGAGATTAGAGCTTTATAAAAGATCCAATTTGAGCTGTTTTTACATTACATCAGGCTGTCTTGTGGTATTGTCAGAAAAAAAAAGGGCAAAGAATAATACTGTGCCGGGGAGAATGACAAAGCCAGTCACTTCCTACAAATGGGACCAACTGATGAGAAAAGCAAAGCCAGTGCGACAGCTCGACCGCTGCTAAAAGGGTCCATATGTACGAAGGGGATTGTTAAGCATTTCTGGTTCCGTTGTGCTCCGCAGCGCTCGTAACAGAACCCTGGGCTCTCAGGAGGTTAGGGTTGACGCACGATGATGGGTTCCTGTTCGCTCTTCATCCCAGATCATCACTGTTTTCATTAATATCTATGAATCCAAGCAGTAAAGAGCACAACAGTTTTCATCACTCCAGTTTGTTGTTTACCCTTTGTAAGTGGCCTAGCTAAAGTCCAGACATAAATTTGATGTAGACTCCGTTGAGGGAACTAAAGGTTAAACTGATGGCTAGGAGGCTTTCCCACCTTCAAGATTTGCTGCTCATCATTTGAGATAAACAAGTATAAAACCAGAATGAACATGCAAAACAGCATTCAGCAAGTATAGGAGGGGTTTGACTGCTGTGATGCAAGGAATATTTTCGAAAGGATTATTTTACACATGCAATTTTTGTATTGAAATATAATTAAAATCAGAATAATAATTTCTAGAGGACACTGCTTGCATCACTCTAAAACTAGAAAAGTAAACCACATCATGCCAGTTCTAAAGTCTATAGCACTGGTCCCTGTAGTTGTACTGAACAGATTTTTAAAATACTTAATTTACAAAGCACTCGGGTCCTCTGCTTCTGGGGTCCGTTGCAGAAAGCAGGTTATGTGACATAACCGGATAAATTTGAGGGTAAGTTTGTGGATACCCTCAACTTTCGGTTCCAAAAACGGAGGTACCTTTTAAGGTATGTTAGTAACCATAGCAACTTAATCTCTGAACATAATCTGGGGTCTCATTTATAAAGCTTGCTTACGCACAAAATGGGGTCTGAAAACCATGTGAGCAACTTTATATGCAAAGTTTGGGATTTATAGAAAAAAATGTGGCGGAAAAATGTGCGCAACTTTAAGCCCACTAAGGAGTTTGCTTCCGCACTTTTTGGACATGGAGGCACTGACATCGCAGCATAACAGATACCAAAGTTGTGAATTTAAGCCACATTTTCAGACTTGTAGAGCATTGCACACACAGACGAACACAAACAACACACAAACTTCTTCCCTGTCCCATCTATAGGTACTGAGAATAAAAATGAGAATTTGGTTAAAAATATGTTACATTTAAGAATTATGTTCATATGTATGTTTTCAGATTTAATAGGAATTGTATGTATTGGTGCATGTTTTTATGACCACAAATCAATAGTTTTGCATGAATAATACTTTTTAAAAGTAGTTTTGATGCTCACATTTTTGCCAGGCTCTAAATATCTATGAGTGCTTACATTTATTATGTTCTAGTGTGATTTAGTTTTATTTGGTTTAATTTGCTTTGATTCCAGGCTTACTGTCACTACAAGAGATAATCAAAGCTTATAATAGAAACTACATTTAATTGTCTTATTTGTTTCATCTCTTGTGCTGCTGCTTTTATTTTATTTTTATTTTGATGTTTTTATTTTTTACTCTTTTCTAACACATTTTTTTGTAACTCTATTTTTCTCTTTTTATGTGAAGCCTTTGGCTGAGTAAAGCTCTATATAGAACAGGTTTGATTGATTTATTGAAATAAAAGTTTTCTCTGCCTCCGCATGCCTGCAGCTGTGTCTTTCTCCGCCTCTCAGTTGCCATGTTTACCCGTGAAACGCCCCATATTAGCCGTCTTAAGTGGATGCAGAATATTCACTAGACACGTTGCATTGACTGTTTATGGAAGAAAGAGGGAGTGTAGGAGGCGTGATATGATCCAGAAACAGCTGAGCACATTTCTACGAAGACTCTGATTTATAAAAGAGGAAATTGCGTGCACCTGTGCGTACTCCTAGTTTGATAGATCTTAAACCTACTAGGCATAAGTTAAAAAAAAGTTGATGAGCTTAAGTACGGTTTTAGTGAAGATTCTACGCAAAGTTTTATAAATGAGACCCCTGCTCAGGACCAGGTTATGTTCTGGATAAATTTGTTCCAGAGAGGTTCTGAGCCTGGCGTGAACTTTTATATGATGTTCCTTTGGACATGGAAGCAAAGATTATACTATATTTTGTCAAAATAACTTCAATTTTGTCAACCAGAAACTGTAGGACAAAGCCCATTAAACATTACAAATAATCCAAAACTATTTCACAAACATATTAGTAACATGTAAGAGTATTTCAAATATGATTACAGAACACATTATATGCACCTATATAAAATAATCCTGCATTGTGAAATAATAACTACTGCCAAGTGCATTAAAATACCATTAACTGGCAGCAATGATAGTTGTTTAACTGGAATATATTAGTATATGTGTAAACTTCCATTTAACAAAGTCACTGGAAGAAAGATGATGTAGTGCCCCCAGGAAAGCCATGAACGACTAGTCGGCCTTTACAGAGCCAACTCCTCAGCTGGGGTGAGGGGAGATGGTGGTGCCCCACCATCGACCAGTTAGACGGGCATCAACCTTCTTTTGATTAGCTACATAATATGAAGAATGAACACAAAACATACTTTTCAACCTGTGTGTGTGTTTCATTTTGACTTGAGAAAGAGTTCTTTTGGATCCAGAAGGATGACCTCTAATTAAGTTAGAGGTCAATATATGTCTAGGTCAATGTACAATATTGTTGTAATCTCAACAAATTGGTGGAAAAAGAAAATACATTTTGAATAATGATTCAACATACAGGGAGACATTTTTAATTATACATTATATCCTCCAGCACCACTTGACCTTAACTTGGAATAAGAGGTAGAAAAAGAATAAATAAAAATGAAGATTGTTGAGGGTTATTATATTTAAGGCTGATGTCTCCAAAAAGGTTGACCAGTAAGAATGCTCCGTTTTTCAAATTCAAGTGCAGTGTAATGTTTTAACCTGAAGAGGGCACTCCACTGATGTTTTTTGTTAGAAAATTAATATTTCTTAACTAAAATATACAAAAAAATTAAAATAATGAAGAGACATGTACACCATACTATTAAACACTCATTTATACAGCTTTTCAGCAAAAAAAATTGACTAGGGGGTGAGTTGGACTTGAAACTCACACACTGTTATTTTTTGCCAAAACAAGGTTCTTTGTTTCGCTTTATTGCGAGTTTTTCATAATGATTGGTTTGACCTCATCATAGGTCAGAACTTCCAACTCCACTTCTTTGAGGTATTCGGGTCATTCTTCAGTTTCTTTTGTGACTCTTGAATTCTGTGATCGATTGAGAGGGTCTTTATATTACACGGTTAACCAGGAGTAGGTTGATTAACCAGATTCTTATCAAGTGTTCTGGAACCAACATACTCTGGCTAAGCAGGTTTTGAGTTGATTAACCAAGACTTCAGCGTTTACCACATGGTAAGTTAACCAAGCTTTCTGGAACAGGCCCCTGGTCTACTCAAACACTGAGTTCCTTTGAATCAAGGCTAAAAATCAAGGAAGAAAGAAAATATTGATATTTTATGTGCTGATATTCAAAAGCAATGTTTACATTTTTAATGACTTTTTTTCAGAATTAGAATGGAACCATTAATGATGACAGTAATTTTTGCAGTATCACTGGTAGTTGGTGTCTGTTTTCTCCTTCTTCATCACAGTGAAAGGACTTCTTTTAGTAATAAAACTGGATGTTTTAAATATGAAATAGGTTGGAGTGTTTAGAATGCTGTAACAGTTTTCATTTAGTTAAATAAAAAAAAAATTTCTTGGTCGACAGAAAGTAATTCTAAATCTGAATCTGTCAGCTTTGTGTTAAATGAGGACCCGGATGCTGAGCGTTGAGTTTAGCTTAGAGGGCTCATCTTTAATAATAAATCCATAACTCGGACTGAGAGCTGGACGTGGGGAATGAGAACAGGCAGTGACTGTAGGTGACATGCAACAACGACGAACCTCCAGAGACACAAGGGTAAATGGGGACATATATACTGGGAAGGGTGAGTAGGAGACAAGGAACAGCTGACTTCAATTAGAGAAGACAGGGAGTTATACAAACAGGGAGAGCGTCACACAGAATCTGCCGGGAGTAATGAATAATTTTGGGTTTAGCTCTAGACCATCATAGTAAATGCGCAGAATGTATATCAGGGGCCGTATTCACAAAGACTGTTATCTTACCCCTAGGTGTTACTCCTAACTCTCGCTAAAAGGTCTTACGTAGGAGTTGTCGTCTAAAACCTATTCACAAACACACTAAGAGCTACTTTTACGTAGGACAAATCCCTAAAAGTCAAGAGTGACGTCCCGTTGCTATGGAAAACGTAATTTCCTATGCATGAGTAAATAAACGGACAGCAGTGTGATTGGTTGTTGAATGACACGTGTCAAACCAAGAAATGGAAAATGTAAATGTCGATAAAGGGCGTAATTATGAACAGCGCAAATAGCAGAAATAATGCATGATGACATCTTTGTGTCGGCCACGAGACTCACACTTCATACAACTTACACACAATAGCGTACTTACAGAGAGGGTGAAGTTTAAAAACAAAATGCATCATATTACCCTCCCTAACGCCTGCTGATAGCTGGGATAAGCTCCAGCCCCGCCCCTCCACGCGACCCTGAATTGGATGAAAGCGGTATAGATAATGGATGGATGGATGGATGTATCATACTAAGGGAGTGATTGCAAGAAGGCTGTAAACAATTAGGCTGTCTAATGAGCACATCAGTCACATCTTAAATAGACCCCCCCCCCACTACCGTGAAAAGCACCTCCTGAACTAAGAATAAGTGGCGAGAAAAGGACAAGGAAACCTAACTGGTCGCAGGACCAATTATTACTACGGGCACAGTTGGTACTGGAGAGAAAGACGGTCCTCAAAGGGCGATTCGGACCCGGGATTACGAATAAGAAGAAAAGGGAGGCATGGGTGGAAATTAGCAGAAACATAAATGCATCTTATCCAGCGATGTCTCGAACGGCAGAAGATTGTGAGAAGAGATGATATTCTCTACAGTCCCAGTGTCGGCTCGAGATCGCCGCTTATAAAAAGGATTCTGCTGCAACAGGTAGGCAATGTCCGTCATGTAGGCATCCCTACATGTTGCATAAATTGGAAGATGTGCACGTTTTGGTCTTTGTGCACCCCCGGCATACCTGCAATCGCCATGAAATTGGCTTTAATTCGATGCAGTTGCTGGATGTCTAATGGGAAACGGATGAATTGTTGGATAATGTGTGGTCGACAGAGCGCTTTAAGAGTTTGGTGGATTGATCGGCTGATAGATGGTTGTGATATACCCAAGTCGTCCGCGTTGCAAAGTTGCATTTTCCCAGTGGCTAAATATGTTAGTGTCGCTGAACATTTAATTTCTGCACTGATCGGACTGTTACGTTTAGTTGGAGACGTGGTGGCATCCCGCACCACATCTGCAATAAACGATTTAGTCGGTATCGTTTGGTTAATATCGAATCATCCAGAGAGTCCAACACATTGTGTCTGGCTGCAGCCATTTTGGGAGTCTTAGTGAATAGGAGTTAGGGAGTTAGGTGTACACCTGACTACTTTTAAGGACTCCCAGACTTAGGAGCTATTTTTAGGCCTAAAAGTGGTTGTGAATTACTTTTATCTTAAGAAACTAGGAGTCCTAAATTTAGGAGTGACAGGCCCACATTTTTTAGGAGTTACTCCTAAATTCGGCAGTTAGGACCTACTTTTAGCCCTAAGATTCTTTGTGAATACGGCCCAATGTTTTTTAACAACTTACTGTGCTTTAAACTATAATCACAGTTACTCTCACAAACACATTCATACAACGAAAGGCATTTCAGTGGGCATCTTGGAGTTATGTGCCTTACACATTAACACTTGGCAGGAGAAGGCTGGAATCAGACCCACAACTCTTTTAAAAACTGGGGGAAATGAATGGATTTTAATACCACCATATTCCTCTGCATCGTCAACTCAATTTCTACTGACGTAGATTGAGGGTAAATTTATTTAATTTGACCTTGGCCTGGGTTTATGTGCTTTTTTTGTTGCATAAAGAAAACATTGTTTATTGTCTATTTGACATTTTCTTTTCTTTTTTTTCTATTTGACTTTTTAAACAGCTAGTTTGATTCTGTTGCTAGAGAGTGGGATCTGCTGACAGCAGAAAAATGTCATTGCACTCAATTATTGCAAGTCATAAAAGAATATAAGGATGTTACTCGTTTATTCTTAAACCTTCTGAAACCTAAAATAAGCATTGTGCATTAGTGGCGATAAGTGAGCACGGGGACTTCCAGCTCTTGACATTGCAATCTGTTGTTGCATTACTTGTGCTGTGGAGAGCTTTACATAGTTTAATCTTCAAATGTTCTATCATGGCACTTAACAGACATAAACGGTAGCAATACACGTCCATCCATCTATCTTGTATCTTAGCATTGAATTGGCTTTTGTATCTCCCGGTTTGATATAATTAATTTACTTGATAAATTGTTTATATAGAAAGACAATAGTTTGAACTGTTCTTCAACAGATGCCAGAGCAGCAGAGTATTAGCAGTTCACCAACCTAAAATGCTAAACTAATTAACAACCACTGATGCAGCAGCCTCATCTACAGTAACGGCATCAATGAACCTAAAACTGCTACCTAAAAGCTGATGACATGCATTAATTCACACCACATGACTCCCAACCAGCCTGTATTTGGGCTTTTATCCTGCATCTTGATTTACTCCAGATCCACTCGAAGCCATCTGATCCTTTCTCATGGTGATGCAGTAGTTAAATGAACTAAACGATGGGTTTCAACATCTGTAAGGAAGGATAAGACTATTGCAGCACCTGTGGTGGTCTCTGGAGGTTCAAGTCCTTGTAAACAAGCCGACCTCCACACCTGCAGCGACCACACCTGCAGTGCGCCCCGGCTCGTTCAGGTTGATGACCCATCCAGCTGTAGCAAAGAGTTGGTAGCAACTCAATGATTCAATTAAGATGTGTTTGAAAAATCTTCTTTGAAAGGACTTAAAATCTAACCACAGATACCAGACTTCATAATGTAGATATATAGGTCTGTCAGCAGTTAGAACAGTCTAGAATACAGAGAAGAACAGAATATCCTTTGTACCTCAGTGGGGAAATTCAAATACAGAAGCATCCAAGAGAAAGGCAAAAAGAGGCATACAGAAATAAGCGACAGTACAGTAAGCGCAAATAAGTAAAAATCTCTCTATATTTAAAATAATGTTCTCACTTTAAACCTGTCTGAACAAAAACAGACATGATTTCCAACCATATTATTCTAAATCAAGTAGTAGAGCGCACATAACTCATATTGTTTAGTAGATTCACATTTCCTGGAAATATCATTTATTTAAAGGATAATAAAATCCCTGAAGGTCATTTTTTAAATTTCATCAGCACCTTAAACTAGAACAGTCATGCCTCCATTATTTAACTAATCAATTTAACTTCAAAGAATTGTCTAGGGGGCTTTCTTTCCTACGGACAACAGTAGATAGGCGCTAACCCTAGCTCTGCTCTGCAGCCCCTTCTGCTTGCATAAACACAGCTGATCAGACGCATGCAGGCAGGGCAGTTCATGAATCAACCCCGTCTGATGGGAAAGTGACCACAAATCAGCGCAAGTGACTGCTGCTATTGGTCCTTTTGCTTCGAGGTTAAAAAGGGTTTAAGAAAAAAAAGTTAATGTCAAAGAGGTCACTCATGAGACACTTTCAAAAAAAGTGAGCTGGAAAGATGCAAACCATACCTCAGTTCTCTTCTGGGAGATGATATATTTAATCAGAGTGGTTTGATGAATAAAATGTTAGCATTTAAAACAAAATCCCTTAAGACATATTAATGGATTTTGGCTTAATGCTTAGGCTTATCCAGTAAAAGAGAGTGAAATATATACAGTATATTTAAAAACCAAACAAAGCCAATCTGTTTAACAAAAAAATAATTCAAAATGCATCCACTTAATCTTCAGTTTCTGTCCCTCCCTATGGTTTGTTTGACATTCCAGATGCATATTTTCTTGAAAGAATTTCAGATTTACTCAAAAGATATCACAGTGACTCAAAAAGTGAATCAAAAAGAACAATTTCAGCCACTTTCAAAAAAAAATTTCATGCATTTTTTTAAGATTCTCCAACGCCGTGTTGCAGGTATATGTCACAAATTAATGGACAGTTTTTTTGTTTTTGTTGTTTTAAGCTTTTTAGTTATCACAATACTCTTACATATACATGAACTATTAACAACTTTATTGTTGCTGTTTTCCAATTCAAAATATTAATGCCTTCTTTCAAAGAAAAGTTTCCTATTCTTTCCCAATTTTAAGAAACAGTCTGTGGGAAATATGAGAAATTTTAATGTGAGCTTACGCTTACGGAAGCATATTGCAATAACTTAAAAATAAAAATAGTTTTTATTGTTCTGAAATAGTGAGATAATTTATATCACAAATAAAATAGCTGTACTTTTTGTTTTTAGTTATCTCCTGTAATTAATAAAACATCTAAAAATTATATATTTTTTTTAATTATCTTTTTAATCTTTTTTAATTTCTTTTTTCCCAGTAAATGCAATATGTTTCCATGCATGCTTCCACAGCAGAAGATACGTTTATTCTAAGGCTTTTTACCTGCTGAAGGCTCTGTTATTTAGGTTTATTTAAAAAATAAATCAGTAAAAAGATATGTTGTATTTTTTTATGTTTCAGATGTTGTTTTCCTTTAGGGGAAAAAGACTATTATACAACTGGAGCCACTGGACTGTTTTAGCTTTTAACAGGATTAAATAATACATACAAATGTGTTAATTACTTTATTTATTTTGTTATGAAAAAGTACAGATTATCAGAAAACCTGCTTTATTTGTGATACAAGCTGAATTTGTTGAACATGGGGACCCGCTGAAATATTAGTGAGAAATGTGACTATTATTTTAAAAACAAGCTGTAAAAGCAGTTGGGAAAATGACTGAAGGTGTCCAAATCAGACACATTTCCATTTGACACATTATATTCATTCGTTGATACATAAAAAGAAAAATGTAAGTCAATGTGCCTGACCCTGCATAAACACTTGCCATAAAAGTTAACGCAAAGGATTTGAAGGGCCTCTGCTTCTTGATGACCGGTCCAGACCTGTTCCTTTCGGCAGGAGCCAGCTGCTCCTGCGGCTACTTCAGATCATCAGCCTCGGCAAGTATGACGCAGCCGTTTCCGTGCGAGCAGGTTACAATAGGAACAGGAATGCTCGTGGAGCCATAAAGAGAGCGCTACAGGATCTGGAAACTAGATTGGAAGGTATAAAGCAGTGCATTAATCTCTGCTGGAGTTTTTTTTTCTTTTTAGTTAGCTTTAAGTCTTTTTTCTTTTGTAACGTCTTCATCTTTCCAAATCAAGTTTTATGAGCTCCAACGACCTCTCGTCGCCCCTCATTAATATTTTTGAATGGGTGTGAAGAGTTGCAAAGTAAAGAAAAGTAAAAAAAAAAACTGTTTGGTAAGAAAATGAATAATAACCATTTCTTATTATACCACCATAACAGGTAGACATCACAGAAGTTTTCCTCCATTAGGTTATCTAAATGATCTATTAGAAAGATTGTGCATTTTTTAAAATCAAGGCACTTTTTATTGGGAAAGTGTGTTTCTAATTTTCTACATAGAAACTTGTGAAATATTTTTAAAAAGTCATTGATTTTGCTAAATAGCTGTAGAAAACATTGAAAGAAAATTGAAAAATGGGAGAAAATGTCAAGGTCAAAATCTTCTGCTGTGACAGAAATTTGGCAGCGTTCTTGTGCAGAACAGCAAGGATGAGAAGCAATCCCACACATGGATTGTATCAGGATGCTTTGCTGTTTGCATAACACAGGACCAATGGAAGCTATCACCTTTTTCTTTTCTCCTTGCAGACAAATTATTTCCCAGATGCCCCCAGACAAAATGAAATAAGAATTCATCAAGGAACCAAATTTACTGTAACTTTTTGCTGATCATCTCTGAACTTTCTCAAAAAATGTCACCGTTCGTCATGTTGTTCAGGGTAACGGTCATGGGAGCTAGACACAAAAGTTGCCATTTGAGAGGATTACAAGTCAGTGTTTGATAAGGTTTCACTTTACAACAATGTAAGTAATGATGAAGAGTCAAGCGGTGCTTTATAACACGGAATTGGACACTATGCACTTAGAGATGTCAGGCTTCGATGCATCTGCTTGTCCATATAAAACTGTTCCAAGAAGCTCTGCATGTACTGTCCTCGAGGTCAGTTGCTTTTAACTCCGTACAAAGTTGGTGACCTCTATGCACTGTGCCCCTAAGCATCTACTGACCCCGCTCTGTAATTTTTCATGGCCTACCATATTGTGATTAAGTTGCTGTCATTCTAAATCACTTCCACTTTAAGCCGCTAACTGCTGAGTGTGTAATACAGTGAACTAGCACTTTGTTCTGGGATCTTTCAGTGGTAACATAACTCAAAGTATTTGCAGGAAATGAATCTATTTGTGGCTCTATTTGTAGAACATATATATGATATTAGAAAGAAAATACAGCTTGGGAAGCTGAAATATAAACACACAAAGCGCTACTTGACACGGTATTGACTGGTGTTTGCAAAGCAGGCAATCCAGGAGTGGCATTCATTTTTCTTAGAACTGATATGCTGTACCCTCAAAAGCGCTGGGAGGAAGGGTGAAGAAGAAATTATGTTAGCTTCTGCAGTGGTGCTTAGACCTTTTCCACTTTGCGATTGATGCATATTAAGTCATATTTAGTGTTTTTACTTTCAAATCTAGATGTACACAGCTCTTCGTTAAATGTTTGTTGCTGTTTTGCTGCTGTTGGTGAGGCAAGATATGATCTACTGAGCTGATCTTGTTCTCAGATATTCAAGCCATGAAACTATAAGAAATAAATCAGAGGAGATTCCCCTCCCCGAAGTCATCTTTTTCAACCCTCTCTTTTTTTGTTCCGAGATCCCACATGTGCCCAATATATCACTTAGACTGTATCACCTTCTCCCTTTGTTTATCATCTCCTCGGATGTCCATGTGGAATCCTCATCCTATCCCCTTCACCTTGTCTCCGGGACTTCCAAGCGTATTTTACAAGCCACCAGTCACTGAGCCTAATGGTTTGCAGCAGCGGAGCTGGTAGCACACATGATACCTTGAATGTAACAATCAAAGAGGCATGCAAGATTTTGGTATTTCCGCTGGCTTACACATGTGCTGCAGCTTCCAGCTCCTGCAGCAGTAATCCCAGTTTAAGACATAAAGGCAGGGTTGAAAGTACTTCAAACAAATGAACATCTTATCGCCATATGTCACTACAGTATTATGCATCTATAGAGAGAATCTACCCAACTTTAACTGGCTGCAGTCTGATGGTAGATAAATAAAAACTGGTAACCTACTAGACAACCAGACAGGGCCAGACTGAAAAGTTTTCAGGCCTCTTATCAGGACCAGCCCCCATAACTACGTTGATATATTTGCATTTCAGTTGGTTCACAGTATATTCATAGGTGTCATCTGTAATACCAGAATGCCCCGCTAGAAGGCACACGTGATACATTTTTATAGTATAAAGGTCAAACAGAAGTAGCGTTGGTATGCAAAGCTGTGTTATTGTTTTTTTTTTATGAATAACCAATCTTAATCTTAATCTTAATCATATTTTTGAAGAGCTTTCTAATCATACTCAAAATCACAATGGCATTGATACAAGAACAAACTGTTAAAAATAATTCATTTGTCTCTTTAATAATTAATTTAGATGATTTTTTTCTCATAGATAAACTTGTTTTTAAGGTGAAAAACATACTTTACAACTAAAATGAACCATAAAACATGGGCAGCAGGTCCCAGTCTGCAGTAGGATTAGCATACATTTGGCAACACGTATTTGTGGGTGTTTCTGCGCAATGCGATTCAAAAATATTCATTCAAATCAGCCTATTCACAAAGGTTTTTCATACACAATGTAGATAGAGAACCTGGAATATCCTGTTCAATTTGACTTTCGCTATTGGCTAGTGCTGAATGTATGAATGCATATTAAGGTACTGTATGTGTAATATATATATATATATATATATACATGAAAGAGGTTTTCAAGGAGAAATCATGAAATACATTTGTTGTTTTTGAAAGGCAGATGTGAAAATTGTCTCTAACCCCCAATCACTACATTAGACGCAGAAAAGAAACAGATGGCAAAAACGCGTGACTCCGAAAAAAAGTGTTTTCCCACATAACAGAGAAAATTTGTATTGACGCTCTTGCCCACCTTGGATTATGATTCGCCCACAGGGTGACAGTACTGATTTTGCAGCCAGAAGAGTGCAGCTTTCATCTGAGATAGCAAAAGCGAAACATTAGCAAATTCACAACATGGCAGGAACATTTTGGGGGTTTCTTATTTGTGGAGATTTTTGTGGAGCTTTTTGGATCTTTTTTACCCCAAAAAAGAAGAGTTGTGGAAGAAATAGCTCAAGTGTGTCTTTAAAATGCCACCACTGAAGTAATTGAAGTCAGTTATTTGTCAGAAGCCAACTTAAGAGTCGCATTGCTCTTAGCGAATCAGAGGTGAGATGTTTGCATATCATGAATATTCAGAAAAATCTCAAAAATCTAAAATTTCCCCCCACCCACTCCTCCAACAAATTTCAACCTCCTGAAACACAAATTTTTTTTCTCAGACGGCAAGAATTTAATTCGTGCTAGAGTATACTTCTAATTTATTAAAAAAAATTAAGTGAGACCATGAAAAGACACATCATAAACGTGTTTAGAGGAAGTCTCAAGTATTCGCTGTTGTTGTCCCTAAACCACCCCAGAAATACCGGGGTTCCACTGTACATGGATGGTTATGTCTAAATTATTATTATGTAAATGAACTGACAAAACATAACATTAGGAACAGCTGCCTAATAGCCTGTTGATTGTGCTTTTGTGGTTATAACAGGCCTAGTCTGTTAGACCCCTGTAGGTGTGCTGCTGTATTTGGCCCCTGGATCTTAGAAGCAGATTATTCAAGACCAAAACAAAACTGAGAGGACTCACATCTAACACTAAACTTTGGACTTAGAAACATTGTTTTTTAATGCAGTTACATTGGAGACAGAATGGTGGACCAAACCAGAGTTTTATGCTAGCATTTTTCATCCAGCTACCTGTAGCACTCAGTCAGCCCAAACTCATTATGTGGGTTAAAACAATGCAAGTTGGAAGAATTTCCCTTGATGAGGGGAGACCCAATGTTTATGTTGCATTCAGGTACAGCTGGGAAACTGGGTTTTCAAAATATCAAAACAACTCTAAAAGAACTTTATCATGTTTTTATTCTAATATAGGCGAATCAATTTAAAAATGTAGACTCATGACTTTTGTCTGTTTAAGCTCTTTTTATTGTTTTTCAATCAATTTATCCAGGCTTTGATTATGCCTGGTTATAATAATTTATTCACTAAATAAAATACAACCAGATTATTGGGCACTTTTTAACTTTCAGCTTTTTTATTTAAACTTAAGGACAATAAAATTCAATACGTTTCAGAAAACGAAAGAGTCTTTGTTTACTGCAGACTGAAGTTAAAAACGAAACAAAAGGACAGCATATTTAGTAAAAAAATAAAATAAAATAATAAGCTGTATAAATTCAGATTTTTAGATTTAGATTTAGCACTGTGGAAATCTGAGAAATTTTTTTTGTATATATATATATATATATATATATATATATATATATATTACAGTACACACCAAAAGTTTGGAAACACCTTCTCATTCAATGCGTTCTTTTTTTATTTTCATGACTACATTGAGATTCTCAATTAAGGGCATCAAAACTATGCATGAACACATAATGTATGGAATTACTGTATGGAATTAAACAAAAAGGGTGAAATAACTGAATACATGCGTTATATTTTATTCCTCAAAGTAGCCATCCTTTGCTCTGATTACTGCTTTGCATTCTCTTGAAATGGTTTTTCCAACAGTCGTGAAGGAGTTCCCAGAGATGCTTTGTACTTGTTGGCCCTTTTGCCTTCACTCTGCAGTTCAGCTCACCCAAAATCATCTCGATCGGGTTCATGTCCTGTGACTTTGGAGGTCAGGTTATTTCACAATTTTTGAAAAGTACTACATAATTCCATATGTGTTCATTCATAGTTTTGATGCCTTCAGTGAGAATCTACAATGTAAAGAGTCATGAAAATAAAGTAAACGGACTGAATGAGAACGTTGTGTCCAAACTTTTGGTCTGAACTTTATATATATATATATAGACTAACTGGAAATAGGTAGGGCCAAATGATAAATACAAGGAAAACAGAAAAAGCTATGTTTTTCTCCCAATTTGTTGTCGAGAGGAACTGTTTGGGCATTACTCCCAAACTAAACTCCGTACGGGTGGAAAATCGACTGTTTTGGTTTAAAAACTTATTTGGGAGAAATTTCCAGGAATTTAAAAGAAAAAAAGTGTATCTATAACTGAAATATTATTTTGGTAGTTCTACCATCACACATATCTGTTATGATAACATTTTACTCTACGAGGTAAATGCTCAACTGTGATGATTTTAGAAAGAAATTCCATGAGGGCGGCAAAAGCAGCAGCAGTCACACAATAATAAGAGATGTGAAAAGACTACAGCATGACATCTGGGCTATTTTGGAAGTAAAGCAGAGGATGGCACATCCTTATCCAAACAAGCCATGAGCCATGGTATAAAAATAATCATGGCATGATAACCTTGGGCACAGGCTTCTTGTTTTATGGCTTAAAAACAAAATGATTTAGAAACATGACTAAATATATTTTAGTTAAAAAATATATGTTACTGTGTAGCAAATATATTGTCTGACTACTTATGTAATAATAATAGTAATAATAATAACACATTGATGTTAAATCAGAGACAGCAAACGTGTTAACAAAGTTGCCTTGCAGCAAGAAGGTCCTGGGTTTGAATCTCATTTGGAGGTCCTCTCTGCAGAGTTTGGATGTTCTCCACCTACATGTGTTTGTTTTCTCCAAGTATTCCAGCTAAAATATGACTTAATTGGTTACTCATATTTTGCTTTGCTTTATTCATCAATTGCTTATCTATCTTTAAAACAAATATTTGTTTAAAAGTTCAAATGAAGCCAAAATGTCATTGTGTACAAGTCCATGCAGTAGCTAGAGAAACTTAGCCATAAATCGGACTATCAAGAGGTGGATTTTATTAGCTAAGATGAATACAAGACATCAGCTCTTGCCTTTTGTTCTCGTTTTTTAAAATAATTATCTGGAACTGATGTTAGCTAGCTAGCTAATTACCTTGGCATTTTGGCTCACCAGTTAGTTTGCTGTATGCTCAATCTTTATGAAATGCAAGACAGTTTTAAAAGATTAATTTTATAGGCAACCTCTCAGAACAAAACTGTTGTTCATTTGTTTATTACTCAGGTTAGCTATTCAAGTAGGGCACTTACTTTACTGCTAGAATTGGTAAGTCTTGTAGCTTATTACAAGTACAGCTTTGCCTTAAAAACCGATGAACTCGGGTTCTCTGGTAGAATAGAATAGAATATAGAACTAATGGTCCCACAAGGGGAAATTTGGTTGTAACAGCAGCAAAGTGGCAGGAAATTAAAACATTAATTAAGGCTCAGAAGTGGGAGGGTATAAAAAAAACTGAATTTAAGAGTCAAGAATAATATGTTCGTTATGGAAAGAGTTAAAAAATACAGAGTACTGTGCAGTTATTAAAAATAGAGATAAAGTGGCATAGCACAAAAGCTATCACTGTTTAAATTCTTTAACCACTTGGTAAATTTCTATGAATTTGTCACTTTCAACTGAGCTTTTTCTACGCTTTTGGCTAATAGACGGCTAATAAGAAGTAAGACCTCAATTAAACTCTTGATTTTTACATCTAAGAAAATTGTTCTATACATGGTTAACTACTCATGCTGTACTTGTGGGTTGGTTAAAATTGCTTAGATAACTCCAGTTACGACATGCTACTCTGACGAAATATTTTTTACATGTGCAGACAGTTGGCTGTTATCAGCGATAAGAATGGTAGATAACCTACTAGTAGGTAGAGAGGGCACAGTCTGACGGCATTTAATGGGAGTGATAACCGCTAATAACGGCCATTTAATGCATTGACAACATCCATAACGGTTGTCTTGTGATAGCCGTTCTAGGAAGGATAATGCACCTTATTGCAAAACTCCAACAATCGCAAACAGGTTTCTTGTAAAAGTGAGTCCAATGTACTCCAAAAAGCCTGAACAGTGACCAGATTTCAATCCAATTTAGTGTCTTTGCGACGAGGTGAGAAGAGGGATTGGCATCAAAGGTGTTTTGAACTTTGAGCAACTTCTTAATTAAGGTTGTGCGGAAGGCGAAAGGGGTCCTACCTAATACATATTAAATCAGCCGAGTGTATTCTGACAGTTTATTTGGAAAATATGACAAGGATTATTAACAAAACCATCTAATATGTTTTTATTGCAGTGGACCCCCGAATAGTCGAACATTTTAGTATTTGCTCATTCACCTACTTGAGGATTTCTCTGTAGAACATACTGTAACTCAAAATAATTAAGAAGAAAAGGCAGCTTGGGAAGCTGAGTTACTTATCGTCAGCTGTTCTTTACATATACTGTAATTGGATGGCATTTGCAAAGCTGCCAATCGAGGAACGTTGTTCATTTTCCATACCGCTGACTAGCTGTACCCATTTAAGGAAGACAATGGATGTTAAGCTTGGATTATGCTTGACGCATGTACATTCCGCACGGAAATGAGACGAGCGGAACCGGCTGAGACGACTTCTAGCAGCGTTTATACTTTTTGTGGGTTGTCCCTGCTAAGAGACTGTAGGGGGCAGTGTAGGGCTCTACCGGATGCATACAACACTACACCATATAAGAAGTAGAAATCACCCATGAGCTTAAACAAAGCAGAAGAACTTTTATGCAGTTTACTACTGTTTTACTGGAAAAAAGACGAAAAACGAGCTGGTCCACTCATCCATTAAAACACAGTTGATCACAGTGATCTCTATGGGCCGAATCATAAAGATGTCTGTATTTACAAACCTCTGCTAATAGGAGCTCTTGCCAGTCTTTGGGTCTCTGCAGGGGCCGCACATGGTTGCTGAAATGACGTAATTTTGCCGCGTAGAGCCGTACGGAGCTCGCGGGTGCGTCAAGCATAAACCAAGCATTATCCTCTATGGTAGTGCCAGGATGGTTTCTACTGTGTGTATTAACGTATACATTGTGTCTTAACTATTAGAATAGGCCGTTATAAGAGTTTTTAGAGGGCATCTCAAACACTTGCAGATTCCAGCTATCGGCTGAAACAACGGGGTCCACTGTATTTATTCTAATTACTTTCTACTGATGTTTTTGAATAAAGGAAAATAGTTTAGACTTTTATCTACAGGCAACTAGAACTAGATGTTTAGATGACAGAACAAGAATAAGTCAGTGAGGCGCATCTCAGCTTTTTCAAGATTTTCAATTAACTTCTAGGAAACCAGAAAAACAGATGTTTGTTCAGTGTTAAAGCTTGTGTGAACTTTGACATAATCCAAATTCTAAAACTAATAATGATAACTCAAACCCTGAATAACAGGTTGATCATTTTAACTCCACATTAAACACTCAGATTTTAGTAGAAATTAAACAGAAGCTTTATGTTTTCATTTGATTTTAAGAAGTGGCTCTGAAGAAACGTATTTTTCATAAATATTTCCCAACTCTCCCAATCGATGCTTAGAAGACAACAGGCGTGCATTTCTCAGATTTCTGGCCTCAGGTAGAATCTTTTGTCATCGTAGTCCAGCTTTCCTGCTGGTTGAGTTTGTGAGTAACTAACACCTCATTGCTCCTCGAAGAAAAAACCTCACCTCTAACTTTAGAGAAATGAAACGGGTTGGAAAACGTATTTTTTTCATGAAAATGAAAAAGCAACTCGCTTTCCTGCAGATTTTGTTGTGTAGCCGACATCCTCGTGTTTGTGGTGAAAACAGAAGGCGATAGTGGGTAGTGGTGAGCCAGAGTGCAGGCTATCTGTTGAGACTTTCCATGAATTTGGCTACTTTGGGACTTGCTTCCACGTGAGGAGCTTTTCTTGTTATGGTGGAAAAAACTGGCAAGCTGTGTTGGTATTTCAAACAGCATGTGTCATATTAGCTGCTGAATATGTTGATGGTTGCATGGAGGCTCATTGCTCATCTGTCTTGATTGTATTCAAAGCAGCTTTGGCTGCGGGATAAAGGAGTCAATGATGTAATACACAGCTACTCAGCTTATAATTATATTTACCGCAAAGTGCCAGTTTTTAACTTTGTATTGATTGATTAGTTAACCTACTTTTATACCCCAAAGAGCAACATTTTGTTTTCTTGAGATGACATGCAGTTTATTTGTTCTGTACAAGTGTCATGACACATGGGAGTGATCCGTTTACCGAATAAACCTAACTCTGTCTTGATCCCATATTTTCAGCTTAAATTGGTTGCAACAACAAGGCCGTCCTGATTTTTGATAAGCAATCCTTTTTTGATGGATTTTAGCTTTTAATATTTTTTTCTAGGTATTACAAGAAAAGTATGTTTGTGTTGGAAATATACTTGAGTGGTATATATGTAGTGTGGGTTAAATACGTATTTGATCGGCTGCTGATTTTCTACTTTTGATCTGTAACTAAACATTAGTCTCAAAATTTTCAGTGAATTGTTGGAATATTGAATATAAATGGGGAAAAAATCAGAAAAAACTTACATAGAAGTCCATGTTGCTGAAAAAAGTATTTCATGCCCTAACAAAATTATCATGTTTCACACAGATCAAGTCAATTTATCATTTATATATTATCACTAATTAGGATGAAATCTTTATTGTGATTGATAGCCAAGTTTCCAACATGAATTTTGAAAATTTTTACTCAACGATGACCTTTATGTCAGAGGTTGGAAGGCGTCTTGGTCATTACCCTAATATTTATCCCTCTTCGGATCAGGTTGTATTGTAGTTTTGACTCAAAACATCATCCATCCATCCTTTGTCTATAAATCCTTTGCTAGTCCATCATAGGACAAACAACTGTGCACACGTATACTAAACAGTCTGATTGACTTAACTGATAGTTTTTTTTGACAGTTGGGGAGACATTGGGAGAACTCGCAGAGAATTACTCTACAGCTTGATATTTTATTACATAAACAGATCTTTTAATAAATTACATTCTCAATCTTTTCTTTAATCCTCTTAATTTATCCGACAGAGTTATGCACTCGTTTCGGATGTGATCAGCCCATTAAATGGCCGTTATTAGCGGTCACCACTACCATTAAATGCTGTCAGACTCCGCCCTCTCTACCTACAAAAACGTACTTTTCTGTTTGGTGTTTAAAAACTCTTCAAATTAGGTTTAGGTTTGGGCATTTAAAAGAAAGTATATTTGTCCTTCTGTGACTTAAGGTTAGGATATAATTCTTGTGGGCTGGTTAAAATTGGTTAGATAACTCCAGTTACAATATGCTACTCTGACGAAGTATTTTTGACACCTGCAGACAGTTGGCTGTTATCAGCAATAAGAATGGTAGATAACCATGTAGGCACAGTCTGACGGGATTTAATGGGAGTGATAACCGCTAATAACGGCCATTTAATACATTGACAACATCCGAATCGGTTGTCTTGTGATAGCCGTTCTAGTTATTGGGAGAACTTGCAGAGAATTTCTCTACAGCTTGATTTTTTATTTCATAAACAGATCTTTTAATAAATTACATTCTCAATCTTTTCTTTAATCCTCTTAATTTATCTGAGAGAGTTGGCACATGGTAGTTTGAAAGGCAAATTACTGACTTAATCTAGTTTATGTTTATTTTGGTTGGAACACTTTAGCATAATCAATCAACAGTTCATTTGTTTTTTTTTCTAGTATCATTAGTAAAAAGTCCAGATTCTGGATTTATACGTTGTCAAAAGAAGGTCCAAGGTGAACAAATTATTTACATTCACACATCATTAAGAAGGGAACGACTGGGGACTCCGGCACACACTGGGATCTTTCATGTGGGCTTGGACAGCTTTGAGGCCTGAATCAAAGAAATGCTGACAGTCCTCGTATAACCTAACACCGAGCAGGACGAAATAAAAACAGTTCTGTGACTTGCGAGCACTTCGTCGAGCGGCGCGACCCAATCTGGTCAGGGTGTAACTGAGAAGGCCTTGTCTGGTAAACCCAGGTGCAACAGAGGCGATAAATGCTGGGAGGAAATAAGCAATAACTGGGAGTGTGTGTATGTGTATGTGTGTGTGCATACTTTTCAAAAAGCGTCAGAGTTGATAAGAGTCCCGCGGCGGCAGCGAACAGCTGTATATTGAGTGAACTACCGACACTAAGAGCAAAAGTTGGTTCAAGCACTGCAGCTTTAAAGATGCTGCAACATGCCAGGCTCATATTTGGATTATTTTCACCATTTATACTTTTAATATTATAATTTTGTCCCTATTATCTTAGCAGTATCCATGTGGGCTAGCAGTAGCATGTAAAAAATAGAGTTTTTTGTACCATCCTGTGAGTTTTCCATAACATTTCTCATCTTGTTTTGAGGAGAAACAAGTTGACACAAACCTGAGATACAGAAAGGCAAACAGCTATTTTTCGATTTAGGTTTTTATTTCTACGTTTCAGGTTCGTTGTGTCAGATCATATACTGTATGTGAAACTAAATATGGAGGTAGAAAATGTTCACTGAGAACAAACGTATGTGAGCTGTCAGTGAGTCTGCAGACCTGCACCGGCTGATGGACTTGTGGAAACTGACAGGCCCTTACTTTCACTGTGTCATTTAAAAGACTGTGTGAAGTTATTGTTGGACATATGCCTTCTGAATCTTTATGTCAAGTTGTCGCTTTACTTTCCCAGCTACAGATGAAACCGATAGAGTTTCACAGTATTAAAGTTCAAACAAGCGAACTGGATCTCATAAAAGATAATTATCTGTTTAAATGAGAATCAGCAAGGTTCTGTTTATAAAGCTTAAACTGTTACAGAACATAGTCATGACTTGAGGACATGTTAAAAAAGCACACCTACCATTTTTATGATTTAAAGCGTAATATCCTATCACTTTGGAAATCTTATGAATAAAATACAAAAAAACAGTATACTTTACTTGGATTTAGGGTATAAAGTAATTGTGCTGAGATGAGCTGTTTATACAAATAGATCTTTGCTTCAACTCTAAACTACTCCGACGAAAGTGTGTTCTTACAATTTTAAGTACTTCTGACATCAGCAGTCTCAGTAGACTTCAATACAATGTGTATTTTTCCCTCTTTGATCATTTCCAGTTCAGACCAGTAAACTGGTTGGTGTTCATAAAATCGTTAGGAAACAAGAAAATATGGAAGTCTTTAACTGCTGCCGCTAGCAAATAAATAGAGGAGCTGCATTTTGTTATAATGACCTATAAAACTTGTTAGAATTAAAAACTTGCAAAATTAAAAACTTTGGTCCTTCCTCAGTGCAAAAGTATGTTTCTCTAACAGGTCATGAGTTCCAAAGAAAGGCATATAGGTGCTCCTTCTGACGCTCAGTCTTCTCACTCCATTTCTTATACATAGAAACATCCCTCCAGGTGTTATAACCTTTCTCGTTTAAAATAGAGAATATATTTTTTTTAAATATATATGATTTTAGGTTATAGTTAAAAACCGATTGATGTTAGCTAGTCGTTGATTGAGTGGCGGAGTGGGGGAGGAGTAGCAGCCGACAGACGATTCGGGTAGGAATGTAGTCCAGATGGACGTTCCTCTCTGGCTCTGCCTCTTATGTCTCATTCTAACGCGCTGGTTTATCCTGAACTATCAGTTGGAGAAAGATTTCTTCATTTTAAAACATTGGCTGAAGTGACGCTTAATTCTAGTCTCCAGTGCGGCAGAGGAGCGCAGAATCAGCCTCCATAACAACATCTAAAGCTCCATTTGAAGTCATCTGACTGAGGCAAAAATCTAAAACCTCATGACAATAACCTCTGCAGTAATCCCAATATTTGATAACGCATAAATGGGCAAAAAGTTCGGTAGCCTGTGGAGCAGGAACCGCAGCAGGGATTTTTATTTTAAGTGCAGTCCATCCAAATCTCTGATCTTACTTCAGCAGATACAGCAAAACTGCCTCTTTATTCTAATATAACTTAAAGAACAGTCCATGAAGAGGTCATTCAGGTTAATCCTGCATGAACAACTATAAATAACAAGACAACAACGTTTCCTAATTTCAATTTTTTTTGTCATTTTCTGTAGTTATTTTAAATTGCACCAAGTTTGCTTTACGTTCTTAAAAAACAGTTAATTTTAATATAGCTGTTCACAAAATGACTAAATTAGGTTTACCATGTGTTTCAATTCATTTTATTCATTAGAACCATCAAATGTGACAAAAATCTAAACTGACAAACAGAAAAGAGTCTATCCAGTTTGATGCTTCATTTCCTAAACAGCACAGATTACAAGTACCGATGACAAATTCACACAACACAGACATTTTTAGGAAATGTATATCTATTAACTTATCTATTAACTATCTTCATTGCATGTGTACATACAGTACTTTTTAAATGTAATTCTTTATATTTCATTTGTTTTTGGGCAGAACGATGTGATCTTCCACTGTAGGCCCATCTTCTCATAAAATAGACAGAAAAGAAGTGAAGAGGAGGAACATGGCAACTATGTAAATTTGTGAAAAAACAGTTTTTTGTAACACAACACAGGAACCATACTGAGAGGTTCTGTGGTCTGTTAAGGCTTAATAAGACAGAAAACTGAGAGAAAAAAATGGAAGAGAAGATAGACAGAAATAAGGACACGTTTATGAAAAAGGTAAAATAAAATTTAAATAGACATTAGGAGCTACAGGTTGCAGACCCCCTGATCTAGCAAATGAAAGCGGTGATCCTATCTAAATATGTTTGTGGCTGAATATGCTACACTTTCATTTTTTTAGTCGTTGTTTAAGTAAAACTGTAAATGTGTGAAATAAAATAGGTCTAAGAGAACAGTTAGAATTTCTGTGCCAACATATGAAATTGATTTAGTATTATCTCTTCAGTACAGGAGCCAGGACCAGTTCTACAGGAGCGCTGGCCCCTTTTGGACTCTGTTTAGAAAAATCGATGTGTTGTACTACTGTTAGTGTCTCTATTTGTTTGGGCTAATACAACTTTGTAATCATCATAAACTTTCTTTTTGTTGTTTTTTTCTTGTAAGTATCTGACTGCAAGCTCTACCAGAGCAGATAGCAGATAGCCTAATTACCCAGCTTACTTCATTTTGTTATACTTTCCTAACACTATAAAATTATAGTGTGCAGCAAAATTGTATTTTTTTTCTGTAAAACTCCATGAATCAGAATCAAAATACCACAAGCAAAAAGTACTTCAGCCCAAACCATCGGTAATCCCCCCAAGTCAGTGCAACTTGATGCAAGATAGTCCACCTGTTTGTTTAACTAATCGATGCATGAATGTAGACCAAAGTTTTCCGTTGAACTATCATTAAAAGATCATTCTTCTGTTTTAAAAACTACAAAGGTCCAAATGTCCTAGAGAAACATCTCTTAAAGCATAAACTAGTGTTCTTCTTTGTACACAATCCCTGCAAAACATTCTGCTGCTAAAAATAATATGCTCACTGCTGCTTTTAAGATACATTTGTCATTATCTACCCTCTTATTGGCTTTTATAGTAATGGTTTGAACATAAATAGTTCCCTCCACAATTATCCTAGAGCACGTTTGTAACATTATACACAATAGTTAAAACACCATGGCAACAATTTACAGCCACTTAAAGCTTATAAATTTGAACCGTATGACTATATCTTCTTTTACATCTGGTGAAGCAATTCTGGTACACCAACCACCTTCACCTACGGAAAACCACAGACGAAATCCTTCTGCCCTTTAACTTAGTATAAAATGATTTCTGCTAATGTCGCGTTTTATCGCCAGATTTCAGCACTATTTTCAGCAAAGTTACATCAGCGATCATAAAATATGTTTTTATGTTGGGTTAATTTGTTGCTATGGTTTCACCTCATTAAATGCAGTCATGAAATGTAAGAGAGTGTTCTTGCAGAATAGGGGCTCACGTTCCAATGTCCAATCAATTTTCTTGAAGCCTTTTATTTGTTTTTTCAGACATTTCTTCTATCTTAAGATGCTCATTGAATTAACAAATTACAGTTAAGTCATTTACAGTACTACTGAGGCCAAACTTTTAAATGTCCAAAATTATCAGTCAACCTAAAAGGATACATAAAATGCATAAAAAAAGAATAAAAATACTTTATTATTCATATATTACTCAAATCATACATTTATACATAAAAAACTAAATCCTCTCTTGTTACTGAGAATAGACTAGACATCACAAAGACAAGCACTGTTCTTGTTCTGTATTTTCGGCCGTCTTTGCAAGAATGACTTTGGTTGGGGAAATGACATATGTTTATTTCATATGTGCATGTACCACTGCAGAAAATAATATTCCTATGTAGTCTTACTTATCTCCACTCTTAGGAGTACAGCCAATCAGAATCAAGAGAAAATTAACGGTGCTCTTGGAATGGTGACTTTGCAAATGCCAGCCGATAGAGAGTCAAGTAGCATTATGTTTTGGTATTTAAGTTTTCCAAGCTCAATTTTGTTCCACATATTTTAGAGATGTGATACGAATAGGGATTGTTCAGCAGGTAAAACTGTTAAGAAAAGACTAAGAAAAATTAAATGAATGAGAGGTAAAAGTTCAGGGGGTACGGCCAAATAAGTGTATACTTCTGCCTACTCCTTTTGAAACATCCATCCATTTTCTTAACTGCTTAATCCTTAATGGGTTGCGGGAGGGCTGGTGCCTATCTCCAGCTGTCAACGGGCAAGAGGTGGGGTACACCCTGGACAGTGTGCCAGTCCATCACAGGGCCACATAGAGACAGACAGGACAAACAACCATGCACACACCTAAGGACAATTTGGAGAGATCAATTAACCTGACAGTCATGTTTTTGGACTGTGGGAGGAAGCCGGAGTACCCAGAGGTAACCCACGCATGCACGGGGAGAACATGCAAACTCCATGCAGAAAGACCCTGGGCCAGGATACGAACCCACAACCTTCTTGCTGCAAGGCAACATTGCTAACCACTGCTCCACCGTGCAGCCCCCTTTTGAAACAAAAGAAGAGAATTATATTTTTGTGATGATTGAGAATGTACATGTTTGAAATAAAAATGAACTGAACTGAATTTAGATTTCAATTTCAAATTTTTTGCCTTTGAAAGTCTGACACCACATCACCCCTTGGGTAAATTAGTTTTTTCAATGGGCAATAAAAAGTACATGCGTAATCAAGCTTTCTATAATTTAAAGTTGATGCTACGTTCATTTAACAGCTATTATGCCATCTCTGTCTTAATTAGTTGACAAGTAATTTAACTAAGGTAAGCATCATTCTTTCTTTGTGTGTTGGCTATTCAAAAGAAAATCCCTAAACATGATTTTTAAGAATTGTTTGCTTCTACAGTACCCACAATCAGTTATTCTGCTGCAAACCAAAATAATTTCTAATATTCTGGGTTGTAAATTCTGTTTAAAAGCGTCAAATCAAATAATTTACGCTCCCAAACAAATACATCTTTGATTGAAAAAGTGTTCCTTGAAGTGTGTTCACACTAAAACAACTTGTAACTGTGCAAACGTTTTTTTTAGGTTCGGATGCGTTCACCCCCTGCAGATGGGAAAAACATAGGTGGTAATTAAAAACCCTTAGGTCGTCCATTGCCGAAGTGGCTTCTCGTCATGACACTTCAGTCGCAGGGGGATGCCTGCTAAACAGATAAAACTTCACTCAAGGCTATTTATTTGCTTACACAGCTTCCCAGCAGCTCACTCGACCTCTAAAGGTCAAAATAACCATGGAACACCTGTCTCAGTCCACACTAATTGGAACAAAGTCTGTTTCTCTGTTTAGGGACAACAGAAACACGACTATTCAGCCTCCCCCTGCATCTTGATCTTTTGCATGCACTCAAAAACACACACACACTCAATCACATGTAACACTGTCTGCTTTTGTGCAGTATTTATGGCGAGTAGACACAAGGGAACCTGACACCACATTTACAACCAATTGCTGTGCAATGATGAAGTGGCCCATTTGGTTAAGATTCCGTATTTGTCCAAGGTTGGCTTTGTTCTCCGGGCCGGCAGATCCATCATGAGGAACAGCCAGACTAATGTCGTTACGCGCAAGATGATATTTATCAGCTAAAGCCACCCACAATGATCCAAAAATGAAATTCATTTTTACTTG
Source organism: Apricaphanius iberus (assembly GCA_028564705.1). Taxonomy (NCBI): domain Eukaryota; kingdom Metazoa; phylum Chordata; class Actinopteri; order Cyprinodontiformes; family Aphaniidae; genus Apricaphanius; species Apricaphanius iberus. The sequence continues at coordinate 390,083 of JAPXFQ010001700.1, read as the reverse complement.
AAGAATTTTATTTATGTTGTTTCTTTTCCCCTTTTACCTTTGTATATCAGTAAATTGCTGTAAATGCTTCTATAATTCACTTTTTTCCGGCTTGCACATCTAAATTTCACCGTAATAATTTCCTGGAACAAGACAGTACACCCCCTTTAAATTGTTGGGTCACAAAGCATCTGATGTGGTCTTAATCAGTTTGCAAAATTAAAAAATAATGTTTTTTTTATTTTTAATTGTCAGTGTTTAAAAAAAGTTCATACCGCAACAGAAAAGCTCTATGTGAGTACTAATTACACCCTTAAATTTGACACCTTTTCGTGTCAGTAACTGTCAGTATTCATTTCCTGAAGGACTTTATCATGCTTTCACATTGGTTGGTAGACAATTTAGCCAACATTTCCGTCAGATTGAGATCTGGGCTTTGACTGGTCTATTGCAAACGCTTAATTATTATCTTTTTTAACCATTCTTAGGCAGATTTGCTGCCGGGTTTGAGATTACTGTCCCGTTGATGACTCCTTTTCATCCAATCTTCAGATGTTGGACAGATGGCGTCACATTTCAGACAATATTTTGGTACAGAGAGGAGTGGCCGACTACATGGTTACCATCTTCTGCAGCTTTTAAACAAGCCCATATCATCAGCTCTCATCCATAGAGCTGGGCAGTTTATATGAGGTGTTTTGCTGATATAATATTTGGTTTGCTCCAAACGAGGTGCTTGGTACTATAACCAGAAATCTCCTTTTTGCTCTCATCTCCCCAAAAGAAACTTTTCTCTTATAAAATTTTAACATTTGAAATTGAGGCCCTAAAAGTGTTAGAGGGAGTCTAAGTTGTTTTGCAACTTTGTGATCTTGAGGTAAATGATTTCTAATACTGGGAGGATTGGCCACTAATTTTAATAATGTAGAATTATAGACTTCAGATACATAAAAATCCTTATAACATGATTTATGGGCAGCATCAGTTGTCTTTCTGGGGGCATTGCTCATGTCCTTCCACTCTTATTTTTCTGTAAAAGCTGTCAGAACTATTTCTGTTATACGGGTGCTCACACTTGCCAATGACGAATTCATTAAAAAGCAGCATACTTTTCTGCAGCTTTTTTTCTTTCATTTTTAACTTGGGCTTCATATTTGTTTAAATAAAAATTACAACAATTAGTTTTTTTTAGTTTTCCCGAAAATAAAAGCATAAATTGAGGAAGGATGTTTCTCCATTTTAGTAAGACTTAGTGAAGATGTTTGGGTCTATGTGTTGCTCTCTCTTCCCTTTTGTGCTTTTATTTATATAATAATAACTAAGCATAAAAAAGCTGTTGGTAGATTAAAACTTTAGAAGCAGATCATGTTAAATGACGTCTAAATCAACAGAACTCAGACGCTGCAGTCGTTCTAAGTTTTGCCCGCTCCTGGTTTTACTGCCTGACAGATCCTGGCTCTCGCCTTCCTTCATGCCGGGGCGTTCAATCCGCACCAAATGTTTCACATTACCCCAGTGTGAAAACCCTCCTATTCCTCGGATTCCTTTTTACAGGTCCGCACAACCGTGGAAACTTGATATTTCATATTTCATTCTGGTTTGGGGATGTCATTGCAAGTGGACGCCGGTTCACATGCAACCCTCCCGCCCCGCTGCCTTTGATCAGCCTGAGCACGACTAATTGTGGACAGAGAACAAATGGAAGAAATATCAGGGGATTTCATGGGAATTGCCACTTTGGCCTGAGCTGCCCGGCGCTGCTCTTGGCCGTTAAAATAACCAGTTGGCACATGGAGAATTAGTATGTTTCCTCCTGGATGATTGTTAGGGAGCACATGTTGAAATGTGATGAAGAAAATGAAAAAAAATGAAATGAAAAAAAATGTTGGTTTTTATTTTCACACTGTAGTTATAGCTACCTGTTTACTGTTTTTGCACATAGAAATTGAACATGAGGGCTAAGGGTGTTGTGTGTTGAGAGGCTCTGGAGAAAGGACACACTGAAAGAATAAAAAGAGTTGTTGCTGCAAACTTTGAATCTGAGCTGATGTATGGACAAGTACTTGATGTGTCCACCCATCCTTCAATTCAGTCAAGTTTATCAACATAGAACCAATAAGTGTGATCATGCTTTTGAATCTGTGGGGTAGGGATTGGAATTTGGTTTACATGGGGTCATTTTAAATCTGTAAAGCACTTTGAGTTGCAATGCTTGTATGAAAAGCACTTTATAAATAAAGGTTGATTTGATTTGAATGTCACCAACACCTCCTTGATGTTGTAGTGAGTTTAGACCGAAGACTCACCCAGTGGTACTACATTATCTAAAAGAAAATTCTGGTTTATCTGTGTTTAAGAATTATAAATTGCTTTTGGTACAATATGCCCTTTCTGAATTGAGTGCATTCTGCTCCTTTAAGATTGAAAAAGCATCAAATTGTCTCAAAACTATTTAACTTGAGTGCTTTTAAATTTAAATAATAGGGAGTGTTATAGGCACATATCTATTTCCTTCCCTTGCGTTTAGTGGTCTACTTTATTATATATTGTTTATTTGAACTGTTTTGTTTTAATCGTGTAGGGGGGGGAAATCCGTAATTAAGTTTATCTCAAGTTTATTTCAGTGTTTTATTTAGCTGTGTTTAAAGTTCCTATATCGTGCAATTTTAACTTTATAGAACTTTTATCCCTGTTGTAATGCTATTTCCTTATTTATTTTTAAACCCAGAGAGATTTTTGTCTTAGTTTACGCATTTCTCAGTAGTCCTCCCGAATCCTGCTCTCTGTATTTTGTATGATTGTCCAACCAGGAAGTGCCCCACATGTCTGTGTAGATTAACTCCAATAATTGCCCCATTTTTGACAGTAAAAGCACCTGATGGAATGGTCATAGTAGGTGAAGCAAAACACGAGCTAAATGGTAATGAGAAGGTGTGTTAGCCATTGATGAAGCTGTCTCGGTTATTGTCAAAGTATAGCTGCATTGTGAAGTAACTTAATTGAATTACTGCTGCAATATTTATAGTCCTACTATCTAATGTTGCAACTCAGAATTATTCGTCAATTTGAAAAAAAAAAGTTAGAGGTTGCGTGATTAAATTATCACGGAAGTGCTATTTGTCATCTCCACACTGGCATTCTAATTTCCTGTCCGAATCTTGTTACGCTAATTGTAAGTAAGACGGGGTAGTCACTGGAACACAACTTTTATGTCTAGCAGTTCTTCTCAATCCTTGATTCCTGATACTGAAGTTTAAGGTTACTCAGGCTACGTCACGAAATGGGTGGCACTCACAGGGGGAGTCAGAATTATAGTGAAACCAAGCGTCTTTCCACCTGGTCAAAGAAAAACTCCAGTATATACGTCATGTTTCAGGACAAATGAATACTACATAACGCCAATGGTAAAATTGTATTATATGTGTAAAATAAAAATAATACAGATTCTTTAAACTAATTCCCTTTTTTTATTGTCATGATTAATTAACTTTTATAATAATTGTTCAAAGATCACATTTTCATTCTGTTTCATTCCTACTACACACATTTTGTACATCTCTTTTCATTTCTTCCTTGGCAATGATTTGCACATGATTTCTTCTGTTGTTTGTGTTATAATAGTTGCTTTATTATTGTCTGCAGTTTTTATCTCATGTTGATCGACTGAACATTTGTGCTTTTGAGCGCCATTCTTCTTCAAAAAGCTCAATAATTTGAACAAAACCTGACGTCAAAGTGGCCCTTTTTGCCTGTCCTGTTTGAGGCTGTAATATACAGCGTTTGGAAATTTAATACTACATCCACAAAATCCCCATCTGTTCTTAAAAGCTGTTCAGCTGAACAGTCCTGGCAAACAAAATTCATTCCATGGACCAAATATCAAGGGGCTGATGTTAAAAAAAAAAAAAAAAAAAAAAATTTAGAGCAGCATAAATGTTCCAAATGTTCAAGAGTGGCTTGTGGATCCCGAGGGGCTCGTTGGGTAACTCCCTTTGTACGTGGTACAGGATGTAACTTTGCAAGCTGGTTTTCATTCAGTCCCATGCTCTGAAAACACAAAGTTCACTCTAACAGCTTTCCAACCTCTGGGTCTCTCTCTTTACCTGCAGGACAACAATCACAGTTCTAATGCACCAACTTGTCAGGAACAAAAGTAAAGGTGTGTGTTTTGTCCAAACAACACGTTGACCTCGCACAGCCTGAGTAGAAAGGCGGTTGATTTTCTGGTCCGGAGGGCAGGTTAGCCACGGTCTCCGCAGCAGGTGACTCGAAGGAGGTCACAATGTGGTCACGGGAGGGGGGTCCGCATGCTGAAACCCCTGAACAACTGCTGAGAGGGAGGTGGAACACATCAGAGGTTTGTGTCGTTTCACACCACGTACAGCGCCTCATCTATGGAATCTTCTCAGTAACACCAGCAACGATTCTTTTCTCTGTGAAAGAGATTCTTATGACGACCCCCAAGAGGTAGCGGGGTGGAGCTGCACGACGCACGCCATGGAAGAATACTTGAACCACCTGTGTCATGTTTGCACCGCTTCTTCGTTTCTTGGTGTATTAATATCAGATTTTCAAAGCATCTGTGATCATCTGAATTTAAAATGATGTTATAGAATCCACCAGTCAAAGTTAATAAGTTACACCTTTAGGTTTGTGGTAAATAAAACGAATAACTAAAGCTTTCAACTCATCCAGTCACTGTCTTCATTGAGAAGAATATTTATATTTCTCAACCTTTTAATATTTTTTTTTATCACATTACAGTCCCAAAATTTAAGTAAGTTTCTTTGGATTGTATTGGATAGACAAACAATGCAAGGCAACATTTCTGAGATGGAAGGAAAAGTTTGTATTCAGCTCCCTTAAATCCATGTTTTGCTGTAATTTCTGCTGTGGGTCTTTTGGGTAATTTTCTACCAGCTTTTCACACAGACAATACAGACTGAAGATTTTACGAAGCATCTAATGAGTGCCTGTAAACATTAATTTTCAGGTCTTGTCTGTTTTATTATAGCTCTGGATTATATGGTGGTTGTCCCGCTGGAAGAAGAACCTCCACCCTAAGGCTCGAACAGGTTTTCCTCCAGGATTGCCCTCCATTTGCTTCCATATATTTTCTCATCAACTCTAACAAGCTTCCCTGTTCTTCTTGTTTATAGGTGAGATGCAGTATTACTCTTCTCCTGCATATAGCTTTTAGTCTATGGCCAAAATGTACACATTTTTGTGTTCCTATCAGAGGAGAAAAACCTTCCTTATCCTGTTTGAAGTATCTTCTGCATAGGTTCATTCACACAGATTAGATATGCAGAGTGCATGACTAATGGTGTGGGGTTGTTTGACAAGGATGTAAGACTTGTAGTTGTCAATCCAACAGATTCTCTTACGTGAATTGTCGATCCCTGCAGGTCCTCCAAAGTTACCCTGGGCCCCTTGGCTGCTTCTGTGACCGATGATCTCCTTACCAAGCTGGTCAGATTAGATGGACAGCCAAGTCTTGATATTCCAGCTGTTTCATCCTTTTCACAGATTGACATTGTCCCTAATTTTTCTCTGGAATGAAACCTAAATCATTTACTGAAAATTCACCAAGTCACAAATTATTTTTTTCCCACTGCATATCTAAAACATTGTCTGGGTAAGTAAAACAACAAGGCTTCATGCTTCTTGAGACGCTACATTATATATATATATATATAGCGTTTGAACTATTAAAGTACGTATTTGTTTTGAGGTCCTTAATTACATACGATCTGTCAGTAGTTACAGTAATTAATTAACCTCAAAACAAATGTTACAATAAGACAGAATGAACATCTTAGTGATATTAAAAAAGGCAGGTATACATATTTTTATAAGGAGGAGTGAAATATTTTCCTATTTCAGCCATCAGTGGGCAGTTGTAGGCCTGAAACCCGGATATCAGGAGTCCACTCTATATCAAGCTGAAGCGCATATGTAGTGATCAAGAGATTAATAAAGTAATACAGGGATCAATATAACCTATATAATATATAAGCATTTATACACACAAAGACAACAGAAAATGGATGAAGCAATTTTTTGGTAGGTGTGGTAAAGAAATTAAAACAAATATATTTTCACAAAAGTAGATTACAGATCATTTTTTAAAACTATTTATATTGCATATCAAACGTCCCGTTACTCTGAGTTGCATAAGCATGCGGAAATTCTTTCCACTCACGTTTCCTGCATTAGCCACAGAAAGAAATAGAGAAGAAATTAGCAAGTAAGAAAATACCAGTCCATTCTACCTTACAGGGGAAATGATTTTCATTGTCTTGGTTTTCTTGTCTAGCGACCGGTCATGGGAAGGCTGATTTTGCAGCCTGGACAGAGCAGAGCACATGTCTGCTAGACAGATCTAGAAGCTGAAGCTAAGTGTTAGCAACGAAGCAAACTGTTAGCGACTCAACTTGTGGACACTGCACATCAACGTTGCATTTTTTACCCAAGAAAGATAAGCTAAGGAGGAAACTGTTGGAATCCTTCTTGGAGCACCGAAAGCGAAGTCAGTTAATTTAATTATTTGATCGAAGTTGCATTGTTGTTAGTTAATCAGAGATGAGAAGTTTGCATATCGTGGATAATAATGATTTAGACTTCTGATCCTGACGTTTCATCTCGGCTACTCCTCATCTAAAGCTACAACCTCCTGAAACAGGACTGAGACAGCATTTTGTCCACATAAAATGGCTCTCAAGGCATATAATTGGGCTAAATACCATAGGAAATTCATTGAAGAAACAACTGAATGAGACCTTTGATAAATGTTAAACAATTTATCTATCCAAGTCAAAAATGCACCTCAGGCTGATGATGGCTTCTCATGGCACTAAGACAGTTTGGCATGTTTCTGCAAGGTTCTTGCAACATGTTGTCTTTGGGGCGGTATCACGTTTCACTTTTTACCCTTCATGTTCACTTTGCCAAGTGGCAGAGATAACAAAGAAGCATAAATCTCCCAGACTACCTGTTTGATATTTGTCCGGAGGGATCTAATCAGGGACAGAATCACAGAAATAGTAATAATAAAACATTTAAGGAGCAAATGGAAGAAGGAATGTAGTTATTGAGAAGTCCAAAATCTATCTGAACGACTTTAAAAATGCAACCCTGTTATTTGATATGATTCATGGAGCGTGTGGAGAAAGATGAGCGTCTGTGTGAAATTTCCTCCGCTTGGCGTTCCCGTCCTTTCCATCGTAGAAGATGAATGAGCTTGATGAGCTCTTCAGTTTCTGTCTCAGCCTCCTCACATTTGGCCTTCACGCTTTCTTTCCCTCCCTCGCTGCCCAACAGCTTTACAGGAGTCATGAGAAACGCTGCCATCAAAGAATGACTTTGTTAGGATATCATGAGCTGAAGTGAAGGCGGAGACGGGAAGAGAGTGAGAAAAGAAGAAAAACACTGGTAATGGCTCATAAATTACGCTTTTTACGGATCGACGCAATTTGATGTGGGTGTCAGGTCTGTTCAACTGATTGGTAAGATCAGAGCCTGCAGGTTTTATCGGGTTTTGGGTTCCCCAGATGAGGTAAAAAGTGAGAAGGAAGAGGATTGTTGGCCAAAACAATTAAGTCTCCAAGGACCGGTACATTTGCGCTGTGTCAAAGATGTGCCCAAAGTCCAAATGTCAAACCAGATTGACTCATTTATGGATGTGGTTCAAATATGTATGAATTTATATCTGGGAAGAATACAAGACTCTTTAAAGAAAACTCCCTCCAGTCTTAACAGTATCTAATGGCTTCAAACAGGAAGAGAAAGGCAGGACAAATCGATCCCAGAGAGACCACTAATGTGGAAACCCAATTTTAATCTGTTATTCATCAAACTTTCCAGCCTGTTTAATACAGTTGATTTTACCAATGTGTTATACATATTTAAAAGCAACTCATAAACTCTTCCCTCAATTTTTATTGGCACTCCTAGTAACTATGTGTAAAAACTAATATTGTATTAAAATATTTCTCTGTTTGATAATGAAAAAGGGAAATATGAAATTAGTGTGTTTTCCTATAACTGCCAATAAAAAGTATTCATCGGCTTCTTTTATATCATTACTTATATTATATTTTTCCCTTCTTATGGCTTTTACAAATTAATCATCATCATTGATATCAGGCTTTTTTGACAAATAAATTTACAAACAAACGTTAAGAACAGATTTCTACAAAAAAGGACATAAAAAATATTTTACATATAATAAGTGGTTGCACAGATATTTACCCCCTTCAAGTCAGTATTTTGTAAATGCGTGGAGTCAGTGTGGATGTTCAGGTATTCTAGGTGAATTTTGCACTACATCTGGGAACAGCTCTTTTCAAGTTCTGCCAGAAATTGTCTATTGGATCGACGTCTGGATGCTTTGTGTTGTTTTCTTGCTCCAAAGTAATTGTTCAATTGCAGATGGAGACAAACTGCCCGCCAGGATTTCTCTATATTTTGCTGAATTCATTTTACCTTCTACCCTTAAAAGCCAAATTATGTTGATCATGGTTAACAAGTAAAATAACTGACCAAATCCAAAAGGGTAAGTAATTTACAGTATATAGGTACTATATATGGCAACTCGTTTCTAGCAATAATGCACAGAGTGAAATAAGCAGCATAAGGGATGACCAATAGAATAATGAAACAGCAAAAAATAAATAAAAAATAAAGCTTGGATGTGAAACATGAGCCTAATAGCGACATCTAGTTTATCTAGGTTGTAGTTACCACAATAACATCCCTATAGCTGTTAGGTTGCCTGGTTCGCTGCCAATATGCCCACTGACCATCCTGAACTGTGTTCAGTGAGGAGTGTATTGTAGAGGATTTAACCGACAGCTAACATTAGAAAAGTTGGTGAGTTAGCTTACCCATCCACGAGGAAAGCTTGCGCGTGTGTTTGATGCCGTGGAAAGCGTTTGAGTACATCTAGTGTAGGCTTCACCTAAAATTACTCTAGTTTCTGTGTTTTTTTCTGCAGTTACTCCTTTTCTTAAGTTGGATAATAATTTCTCCGGGGCTCTGAAACAGCTCCTTGACTCGCTAACTCCATAATTTCTCCCAGTGTCAGCTGAGCTGCGGCAAACAGATCGTTGGATCATAGATACCGTACTTGCCAACCCGCAACCGAAGGTCACTACTGGCTGGTAGATGTAAACATAACGTCATTGTCGTGCCTGTTTTAAATGTACATTTTATTTTATTTCAATTCAAATATAATTTTTTTTAAATTTGTACTTTTGTTCTTCACCCCTTAAAAAGACCAGTGGATTTTTTTTTCTTTATGTGGCTTTTTATGAAACTGTTCCGTATAAAACCTTTAACACCCATGGATTAATAAGCTTCTCCCGCTTCAGTTTTTTTTGTTGTCACACTTAAATGTTTCAGATTATATATATATATATATATATATATGTATATATATTTATATATATTTTTTAAGTGAAGAAAGGTAACCCTTAGTTGTTACATGAGGAGTTTTTTTTATTGTTGTATTTATTAAAATGGCCAGCATGGTGAGACATTGAGTTTGCAGGTTCTCCCTCCTCTTTTATGTTTAGTCACCACAATCTAAAATTTTGAAGGAACCTTGAAGTGAAATAAATAAAAACATAGGAAAGTTTTATATTTTTTCCTAGTGTCTTCGAGATATGTGTCATTCCAGGATAGTCTTATTGTACAATGAATGACATTTGTTATGTTCACTAGTTTCAAATTATTTTCTTTAGAAATCTGATAAAAAGGCTGAAAACATAAATTTAAACTTCAAACAAACTTGTAAACAGTTTTTTTCTTTTTTACAGATCATAATAATTTTTCAGATTAACTCATTATGTGGATTATGAAGTCCAGCCAATCTCCCACTTTCACTGAGAGACAATAATGAGAATTTTTTTTTGATGCACATTTTATCCTACAAAGTGTTCTTATTTAAAAAAATAAAATAAATATGATTGATGATTTTAAAAATACTTAGAAGTTCCAATATATCATTTATACCATTAATCATTGTTTTAACCTGTCCAAATTTAAGGAAAAAACGTTCCTTCTCAAAATCGAATGCAAAAGTGTACTTTAAAATGAATCTAAATGTTTTTAACATTAGCAAGGTTAAGTGCTCTTCATCAGCAGTCAAATTCAAACTTGACAAAGAAGAATTTATCCTTTAAACATATTCTGTCAAATGCACATTTTTCATAATCGTATGACCTCATTGGACCAAAACCCTCCTTGTGGAAGGTGTCTCTTCTGATGACACGAAGAACAAAACACCTTGTTTGAGACATTGATCAACAAGTGCAGCCGTCACATTCCACATTTTAACAAGTTTCTTACCCCATTCACACTGTAACCAAGTCAAACCACATGTAACTGAGAGGACACGGTGTCGAGTCGCAGAGCATGGTCATAATTCATGTAAAAAAGCCTCAAAGGTCAACAGCTTGTGGACAATTACCAACCTGGAGGTGGAAGAGTAGACTTGAAACATTTTTTTTTTCATTTCCTATTTAGGTTCAGAAGCTTTGAGAGTGTTAAAATAATTTACTAATCTTAATCGATAATTTTACCCTATCATTTTTTACCAAATTTCTAACTCTTTTGGATGAATTTGGTTCCGTTTTATCTTGCCTCTAGTAAAGATTTGATATGAAAATAAAGGTATATGAATATGAAACTAGCTAGGAAGATTTTATATATAAATTATATATATATATATATATATATATATATATTTATAAATCCACCATACCTCAAAATCAGCTAATTCTAATAAAATGACATTTAAAGCTTTTTCACAAAATTAAAATTAAATGTATCCTTTTCTAATCCAGATGTTGAAGTCCAACCCATGCTTTCTGCTTTCAGGTTGGTGTTTTGTTTTAAATAAAGATTTCTGACCGTATAACATTGACAAATATTATGTTGATGATATCCAAAAGACAGAGGACATCTGACCTGAATGCAAACCTATACATTTTTCTAAACCCAAGGTTTTTACTTTAATTGAATGGAAAAAAGAAAATAGAAAGACATTTTAAACATTCTTGAACACAAATACATAAAATACAAATAATTTTTAAAAAAATCTAAGCAAGAGGCTATAAAAGTTGTGTAATATAAATACATGTTCATAAAAGTCAAGCTGGATGTATTGCTTTTCAATTTTAGTCCTCTTTCACTGGGTTATGTTAGCTTAAATGTAAACATAACAGTTTAAAACACGTGAAAAAGTTAACATAGCTATTTATTGCACAGAAATTATGACATTCTTTCACATATTTAGCATTAGATATTAATGGCTATGATGTATCTTGGAGCAGCTTCAAACCGTTCCTTCTTTCTCACCAAACTTGTTAGTTATTTTTGAACATTTGTTGGGGATAACACCTGAACGTGAAAAAAAAGCCTAATAACTGGTTAAAAATTTTAGCTAGATAATGAATATTTATAACAATGACATATTACACTGTTTGTCATAAGGTAACATAGCGGTCTTACCATCTGTCTGATCGACAAGTTATTTACCCACAAGGGTTCCTAAAACCAATCCCAACTAGTTCCCTAAAATCAAATTGAATAAAAGAAGCTTAAAAGTACTTGACATCAAAACCTAGAAAATCAAGCAGCAAAATTTTAAGTTATATCTTTACCAAATTAGTTTCAACAAAACCTGCTTCGGTAGCTGATTAGGACCAATAGTCATGAAAAATGTAAAATGATCAAAAGGATTTCTTGATCAGAAAGTTAAAAAAAAAAAGTATAACTCTACTACTTCTACTCCTAGAGCTTTTCACTTACAGACTTCAAAATGCATGAGGAAAGACTTAAGGCATTGGGGATCAAAAATTATCAATATAATTTTGCTGGATGAAAGCAGGTGGGCGTGGCTAAGTCTCAAAGTAAGCCTTCTCAGAATAGAAGGACATGGTGTTGGGGTCACTTCTTGTCCAGTGCTGAGGGTGTTCAAAAGAAGGTGTGGTTCCGGCTGCATGACGTCACGCCATGGAAATATGTTTGCTTCTAATTTGCACATACAGCATCCGATCTGCACCAAATTAAACAACGTAGATATTCGTCCAACCCCTAACCCATATGTATGGAAATATTAGGTAGGTGTGGCCTAACTCCTCCACAGCACTCCCTACAATCATTAAAATAACCAGCATTAAGTACTGCTTCCAACCAGGATTGTGAAATGTACTGAGTGTTTATAGCTCATGAAGACGTATTAAACTATTTTGAAAGCAGGGCCCATACCCCACAGGAGGTCTGCCATTTAGTTTGAAAGCTGTCTTTTTTTCTCTTTTCAACACTTTCTCATGCAGATTTGATCAGCAGGCTCATTGGAAGCGTTGAGGTGGCATTGATGGGGAGGTGTGTTGGGCAGGCAGTCCCGACACAGAACCGGCGCTTTGCTGCGAGGGCCATTCGAGGCTGCTTGCAGCTTCTTCTTTTTTTTCTCCTTTCATTTCTCAGTTGAACGACATATGAATGCTCTCTTGCAGGTGGCTGAGCACAAGGCCTTTGGAACTCTTGAGGGGTGTAGAAATATTTGGGATGACCCAGTGACTGGAGGTCTGGGTCCGACCTGGTGCTTTACCGTGGCTCCAAGAGATGTGCAAAAAAACCTTGTGTAATTTCTTCAGCTCGTGTGGGAAGAGATTAGCACGCCCAATGACCCTCCATGACCCAGGGGTCAGGGAGGGATTTCAGACCCAAAACCATGCATCGCAAGTGGGCTAAGAGGGGCAGCAATAAACCTCCATAACCCAGCGGTCAGTGAGGGATTTTACACCCAAAACCATGCAACCCAGGTGGGCTAACAGGGGTGACGATGACTCTCCATAATCCACAGTCACGTGGCCATGCTAGTTTCTTCTTTTTAAAATTTCTTCATGTGGGAATTGTGGTCAAATTCAGCCAGGAATTTCAGATGTGCTCTCAAGGCGATCCACCTGATACTAAAAAGCACTTCAGAGGAGCTCCAGTACATAATGGATTGCTCCCAGGAGGGAGTTGCTGTTCTTTTTTTCTCCACAAAGAAATTTGTCTCTACAGCTTATCAATGTGTCTTTAAATATGGGAGATATTTTTCATCTGCTTGCATGCTATCTTTTTAAACATGTACAAGTAACAATGAGAAAAACAGATTAAATAATCGAGACAGCAGCAGACCTGAGCTCAATGGAGGATTCAGAAAAGGGTGTGGACTTCTTGGCAGCAGCTTCAAAGATTTTGGGATATCTCAGGAGTGGCTTGAATTGGATTTTTATGCCTGTGTCAAAGTTTATGGTATTTTTTTTTCAAAGGAACCGATATTTGTTGAACCAGGCGGGTGTTAACTCTCTTATCTCTCTCCCTTTTCTTAACACCAGGTCAGGTAGCTCATAACAACGATATATTCACATTTGAGGATGAGCCAGCAGCTGTTCTCTAGCTTCAAGCAATGAGCTTCTTTATTTGCTCAACCTATCACATTATTTTCCAGTAGGAATAGAGAGAAATGTTGATAACGTGATATTTTATTTCACAATATTGTATATTATTTAAAAGCAATGCATTGATTTTTATTTACATTTTATTATTTAGAATTTGAATGGAACCATTAATTATTACAGTAATTTTGTAGTAAAATTAATAATATCACTGGTAGTTGGTGGGTATTTTCACCTTCTTTGTTCCAGTGGATCAACTAGATTTAGTAAAAAAAAAAACTGGCTGTGTTATGTATTAAACAGGTTGGAGTGTTTAAAAATGCTTTGATAGTTTTTATACATTTAAATTCTGTTTTAAAAAAAATCCCAATGTATGTAATAGGATATATATCGTCTCACCAGATCCTTGTCAAAAGACATCCCTATTTAACTGGTACAAATCTTAGAGCAAATATAAACTTCCAGCCAGCAGGTTGATAACAGCTCCAAGAGGAAAAATGAGACATCCATCCTCACATCTTAAGCCAGTATCTAGATCAGACATGTCAAATTCAAGGTCCGCGGGCCAAATCTGGCCCTACATAACCGTTTATGAAGCCCTCTAAACTATAGAGAACTATATAAATTGAACCATTAAGTTCTATTTATATGCATCTAAATACTATTTTATCAGTCAAATCAGTGTTTATTTAAATAGTTCTAAATCACATAATTGTGAAAAGATGTGCAGTATCATTTCATTTTAAGAAGTACTTGTCAAACTTTGAAGTACTTGTTGAGACAGGTAATTATCAATATTTTAGTGATTTGTTTAAGATAGATTTATCAATACTTTCTGCCACAACTAGCCTTTTAAGGTCATTCAATATCTTGATGTGGCCCAATTTGAAAACGAGTTTGACACCCCTTATCTAGATGGTAAATTTCCTGCATATATAACGCCTTTTCTGTCAGAGGACAAAAAAGCGCCTCACACTAAAAAATGTCATTGAGGGGTTGAAGTTGATACAACTCTGTGTCTCCTCTAAACCACAGAGGTTAGAAAGGATAGAGTTGAGTTAGTGAGTAGGTCTAAAGGGGGGTAGGGGAGATTTCTTTGGGCATTAAAGATGCATTGCTGTCACCTGCTTGTTCTTTGATGCTGGCTTTACTTATACAGTGGTTGATTTACAAATAGTTCTCAAGGTAGCATTTTGCCAGATTTAAGCATCATCATTGCTATTTTCAAATAGCTATCAGCTAAAACTGGCATATGGACACGTAGAACTTTTTTTTTTTTCATCCGAATACTTTCACGCATGATTTCAACAGTGAAGGGGCAAAAAGCTTCCATAGCCGCTATACAAAGCCATGTGGTCAAGGTTGAACTACGGTAAACTAACAGAATAAAAACTAAACCATCTTTGTGCAGATTATCAAAAAAGACACACAGCAAAGCTAACTGTATGTAGCTCAAAGCTTCCAGAGACATTTCTCAGATATGACCGCCACCAGCTCAGTATGGGAATATCTACAATTATTTGATCAAAATGCCTTTACTTTACACAGAAAAAGCAAAGAAGACATATAATCATGAGGACAACTCCCAGTGCTCGACTCTTCATACACATTTCATACCGATTGATTGTCAACACGGCAGTTTGATGAGTCACAACAACCGAGTTACCATTCAGCCAGCTTAACCCCCGACAGGCCACAATTTATAACTTCACCAAACTACTGACATGTCATAGACATATTCACAACCCAAAGACAACCACTCATTATGCAATTTCACGACGAACAGACAGTTTACATTGTACAGGCTGCGTTAGCACTCTGTTAGCTAATGACATCACCGTCAGGCTGAGCGCAGCACCACGGCTTTTACTATAAAAAGGCGCCTATAAAGAAATAAAATAATTAGCTTACAACTGAAATGTAATCGGGCAGCCGTTTGTACAACCAACAACATGTAAGAATGCGGAGATATAGCAAGGAGCTAGCCCACACAGTTAGCTCCCACACTGTTTCAAATAGCTAACAAGCAACGGGATGATAGTCCTCAGATATGACTGCCACCATTTCAGTATGGAGATATCTGCAATATACATCATGCTTCCACTTTACACAGCAGAAACAAACAAGGCACACATACATATTAACATCAACATTCCTCCAGTGGGGAAAGTGAGCAGATTATTTTAGACTGGATCCCAGGATCATCCACCACTCAACCATAGACAGGGTATTTCGTCAACTGGAAACCTATTAAGTATTATTACTATTCCTTTTTTCTTCTATTTCTGCAGCCTACAGCGCTGCAAATATTAACCGTGCTGATGCATTTTCCTTCATCACCATGTAGCGCTGATCTATTGACAACTGTCAGCTAACAACAAAAGGGAGTGAACGGGGGTGATCCATCTTTCTGCCCTCCAGACAGAAGCTGGAGGGCTGGGGCTTGGGTGTGTGACGTTACGTTTCAATGTGTCCATATTGGATAATAAACTGAAAAATGCTGTGTCTCCAGGGTCCTGGGTTTTGCCAGATCATTGCTGGATTTCTTTGGTTTCCTCATTTCAATAAAGCGATGGATCAAGACATTGGCGCCATACTTTTAAATCAAAGTTTAACTGTTTTGTGTGTGCTTAAAAAAAATTCTTTTTATGAGAATGTATTGCTTCTAGCAGCAAATCCAGCCGTCCATTTGTCTATTTTATTTTTTTTAATCAATCTTTAATTACTGGGCCATCTCAATTTGGATCATTGTTTTGTAAGAAATGTTTTGTTCAGCTCTAACGGTTAATAATTTAGCAGAGTACTCTTCTTAAATCGTTCCTCCTAAATGCTGCATACTAGAATAAAGTCCATGAAAGACCTATCCTTGCAGTACAAATGTTATTGAATATAAATGTTTAGGATTAGACAGTTGTTTGTTTCTTTTGGAGTGGTTCCAGTGGTAATTTTAAAGATATTATCAAGCAACTTGAGAAAGCGAATGTTCATCATATCACTTATGCAAATACTCAGAGTGATATAAAACAGTACTGTTTATTTTTCCCAGCAGGGATTATAAATGCAAAAATGAAACTGTAAAAATGTGTCTTTTTATTTATCTTTTACATTGTTTTTTCTTAATCCGGTAGTATAGACTTTAATAAATGGAACAGCTGCAACCTTTTTTAGCACACCGCAGGTTTCCTACTTAGTATTTTCCAAGCCACGGGAAGAAAAATGAGAGAATGAGAATATTAACATTTCCAGATTTGTTTTTCAGTTGCCTAAATATCCTGTTCCTTTTTTCTTCCATAACTTGGTTTTCTCTCAGTCTTTTTCTCAACTGGGGTGACCAGATCCCCACCCATCAAATGTGGCACAATGTGAGATTCTACTTCATTATACTGCATTAAGATTAAAAAAACAATAACAACTGACTACATCTGGTCTGGCATTCTGTTGTTGGAGGGGGGCATCAGCTGGGATGATGCTTCCAGTAACTGAACATTCTCCCTGTCCTGTTATCAACTTTTTACTTTCTTTAACATTGAAAGTATTCCTACATCAGTTCTTTTGTTCTTTTTGTGTCTCTGCTTTGTCTTCTCAGACCCCTAGTCACATGTGGCAGATGACTGGTAGTACTGAGCAAGGTTCTGATTCCACAGGAGGTCTCTCCACTTTCGCTACATGCTTGCTCAGTATGAGGGATTTCAATGACTGTATGTAATCTGCTGGGATTCCTGAAATAGAAAATGTCTAAACAGAATGTAATGTATGTATGATTCAATTTAATTTATTTGTAAAGTCCTTTAAGATAACGTGTTATGAATTGGTGCTATATAAATTAACTGAATTGAGTTGAATTCTTCTTTTTCCTTGTCATTGATTGGGCTTAATTAGGTTACTTGATTTTTTCCCCGTCATTAACTCTTTCGTTCATTCCTTTAGTATTTAATACATAAAATGAACCACATTCAGAAATGTGGAAAGAGATAAAAAATATCTTTAGGAACCCTGTCACACACACACACACACACATTAGGACCGAGCTTCGGGCCCAACAAGGTCCACATGTCCTAAGAAGGTTACCGAATATCCTAAGACCGGTCCTAAGAATGGTAGTAATACAAGACCATACTGACACGCGTGCACACACATGCACACACCAGAGAATTTCTAACATTATTAGAACGCACTATTTATGTATTTCATGCATTAAAGATTTCTTTCCTTTTTGGTTAATTCTACTCCTGAACTGTTTTAGTGCATGTTAACAGAGGGGAAACATTTGTCATTTTAGGTGGCCGTGTGATGAGCGAAGCGTGAGCAAAGTTGCATATGGCATAGTCTCCCACTGCTGGAAGAGAAAGAGGAACAGCACATCAATGAAAGTGTACGTCCTTCACATGTAGAAATACCAACCTATCAGTCACGCAGCAGGCAGCGAGGCCAAGCTGAAGGGCCCTCCTGCACTTGATCTCACATCCTCCTTGAACACATGTGGGGTGTTTCTCAATGCCCAGGATCCTCGCCTTGATGCCTTGGTCCCGCCCCGGTTGCTTAAGAGATACGTCATCAGGGACCGCCAAGGCGTGTTCCAATGTTCATGTTCTACCAAGGAATCTGTCCTCCGTTTGTTAGCCGTTTAGCTAACTAACCAAGGATACATCAGGCGTGCCTTCATACCTTCTGTCGGTCAAAAATTTCCCAGAATACAGGGCGATAGAAGCCAGCAGCAGCTACTTCGGGGGTAAATTTCTATTTTAAATGTAAGTCAACTAATTTTAACCATCGGGCTTATATTTAAATTTTTTGTTTTATTTTTTTAATTATTTATTAGATCCAAAGTAGTTATATATGGTTGGTTAGTTGCTTAGTAGTTGCAGCTTCGGTGGCTACCAGGTACTAATTCGTTTGCACATTTGATTTTAACTGACATATATAAAAAGAACAGTAAAACACTCGTTATACATTTCCAGTTCCATGGTTGAAGTAATATTACTACGCTACAATGCTACTACGATGGGCGGGACGTAAACAGAGCACGTAAGCCAGCAGCCGCGGTCACGTAAGGCAAGTCTGTTCCAGACCGTTTTTTTGACCAAGGAAGGACAGTGTCCTCGTAAGCAAGGCGCCTCGCCTACCCAGGTACTGCCTCCGTAGGCGAGGCGCCTTGACATTGAGAAACACCCTTGGTCTAAATGTTTAACACCTTTTTCTAATTCCCGCCCTTTCCTTGATTGTTGGTGCAGCTTCTGCAGACTTTAAATCACATATAATCGATCCCTTTGTATGTCCTTTCATGAAGAAGTCAGCTTTTTTCATCTTTCCTTTCTGCCTTGATGCTGCCAAGGAATAAGAGTAAAAATTACTATACACTGAGGTCATTCCATTGACTTCACTGCATACCATATCCATCTATCTGTTTTACAATAAGCTCTGGCCTGCACACTATGGATGGTTGACAACAGTTAAGTTGGGGTTAAATTTGCAGTTTTGATTTGGTCCTAAAAATAAAGGGCTTTTTAGCCATTCTATCATGTTTTCATGAAAATCAAGTATATTTTTCCATCGATCCATCTATCCATGGACACAGGACTTTGCGGACTAGAGCCAGCAAAACCACCTCCAAACAACAAGTTGATGGTTTGATCCATAACACTGAGCCTTGTGAACATCAAGGGAACTGACACTGATAGCGGACTCTTGGAAATTATTTCCACCGGATGCATAAGGGGCAGAGGTAATAGACACATTTTACTGACAAATTCAGTGGTGGATCCCTTACTAACAGGAGCATATGATTTTTAAAGTTTCATTTTACATGTCCTGTCTAACCATGTTTGCACTCAGAATTGACGTGTGCCAAGGAGAAGCCCAAACATGTATATATAATATCTTTATTTCAAATAGTATGGACAATAAGATAAATTGAAAGGGGGAAAATAAAACAACAGGAAGAGAGAAACTAATGCTGACTCGATTAATGTAATTAAGGCAACCAGAAAGACATTGGAGAAAGATAGACAGATCAATGAAGAAGTACAGAGATCAGGGAGCTTAAATATACTAAGAAGAAGTGGAAGTGACAGGGAGAAGACCAGGGACTAATTAGTGAGAAGGGATTGCAGGCGAGAGGGAGAGAACAGGTGGAAACAATCAGCAGCTGGGCCGGGCAGAGAGAAAGAAGGAAACAAGAAAGGAAAAAAGGAAAGAAAAGACAGAGAAGGAATCATATGTAGGAAGTAACTTAGAAGTAACTAAAAATAATTGATCAAAGAAGGAACCAAAGTGAGACTATAAAAAGAAGTCTAGTAAACAAAGGAGAGAACAGAACAAAAGAGAATAAATACTAGAAGAAGTAAATGAGGAAATTAGTAATTAGAAAAATTAACTAACTAAGACTGATGAACTAAGGAAACACAAAAAAGACAAAACAAAAAAATGATGAAACAGAAGGTGGTAACATCTAGGGGCAGGAAGTGGAAAATACGGAAGCAAGGAAGTCAGGCTGTTCTGATTGAACACTACTATGGAATAACTAGTCAGATGATTGCTGGAGATAGGCAACCCCCCCATCATATTAAAATTTGATAAAAATTTGATAAAAATCGATTGTGACCAGATTTTTTTTACCCTGTTGATATAAATACAATAAATGGTCTTGAGGGTTTCTTGGAGAAAGATTTCTCTCTAAAAAGAATATGGCATAATTTCATTTATCCTCAGTGTGCAGGCCTCTGTATGCTCTAGTTCCCCCAGAAACAATCTCGCTAAATAAACCTGAACTGTTGTGTTCAGCGCTGTGTTACTGTACTCTCTACCACCAGCATGCAGGCGCTGAGATTATATATGATAAATGATTGACATAAGCAACCACCAAGGTAGATATGACTGAAGGGCTGAAAATAATGTGACTGTGAGCAGGTCCATAACATCCCCATTCAAAGGGACTGATATGAGAGATATGATACTTTATTTCACACCCTCACGCGACAAGAATCATATTCATTGCGGGCTATCATCTGGTTTAGGGTTTCATCATCAGGTACCTCGTCTTCCTCCTAAAACAAAACAGGAGGTGTAGTCATCAGGATAGTCTTCTTTGTCCGTTAACAATTTAAAGCATATTCCCTTTTGATCTATTTAGCTGCGTCTGACGGACAAAGAAAATTCACGGATGGTGTTCAGATTTCAACTACAAAATAAACAGCTGAGATCACA
Organism: Apricaphanius iberus; assembly: GCA_028564705.1. Lineage (NCBI taxonomy): Eukaryota > Metazoa > Chordata > Actinopteri > Cyprinodontiformes > Aphaniidae > Apricaphanius > Apricaphanius iberus. The sequence goes on along the minus strand of JAPXFQ010001700.1, from coordinate 369,447 downwards.
CACAAAAAAACTGACGGAAGGACAAATAACTTGCACATTAAAGAGGAGCACTCATTGAGCTGACAAGAATTTAATAAAAATTTTCAAAATGCATAAAAAGTAATTAACTCCAGAGAGGTAAATATCAGCCATTTATTGTCCTCGCAAATTCAGCAACTTAAACGACCTACTTGAGCACGAAGATCCTGTTTGGGGCCTCAAATTTGTTTTGATGAGCATCAAAAAGCAGCTTCCACCCTCGTCTCTTACCTCATTTTGCTCCTCATGCTCCAAGATGGCCTGGAGAAAAGCCCGGCGCTCGTGGCTGGAGGATTTCTGGTCAAACATTCATGCTTGGATGACTTTCTTATCCACGTTTAGTTTGTATTTGGCAGCAGCCAAAATCTTTTCCTCCACACTGTTGACGGTGCAAAGACGGAGCACACGGACTTCGTTTTGCTGACCGATGCGGTGAGCCGATCTGAGGCCTGAAGGTCCTGAAATTAGAGGATAAGGCAACATTTTCTGGTATTAACAGTAAGTTAAGCATATATTCCAATTTCACCTATGACAAAGTCTGAAAAAATAAAAGAGCAAAACCTTCAGATCCCAAAAAAAAAATGTTCTTCAAAATGTTCAGCTGTTAAGATAATCAACTCTGACGGATCTTCCTTTCACCTATACATCCTCAAGAGACATAGCTAACCAGCTGGGTTGATCAAGACTTGAAAATTAATTTTTCCCAGGGCTGGTATATTAAAGTGAAATGTTAAGGGTGTGGGGGTGGGGGCAGGGTGTCTACAGGTTTGCCCAAAGTAAATTTTAGACAATTTAAGACATTTTAATACCATTTTCAAACAAAATTTAAGACCAAATCGAAAGTCACGCAAAAGTCAAGCACAAAACTGGGGATATTTTAAATTATTTTATTTAACTGATTGTTCTTGGGAATATTCAACATAAAACGCTATTCCAGAATTAGAATTTCTATTCCATGACAATATCAAGGCACACACTTTTAATCCAATGTAACAGTATAACAATGTGACTGCACAAACATTTGAAATGTAAGCTCACTTATGCTGCTTGAAGAACTTGACAATACTCTCACACACACAATATTCTTACTCACTGCAAAGTACTACACAATACACTTACTTTCTAACTCACTCACTCTCAGACACCCATTATGCAATTTTTCTAAGTTCTGTGGCGTTATGCTCCAGCTCTCTCTCAACCCCTTTTAGTTCTGATACTTTTTCTTTGAAACACTTTCTAAGAATGTTTGATTTTGTGATCAGCTGGGCCATTAGGGTCCCCGATTTCCCCTCTGCTTGCTCGGCGAGTTTGTCAGCTTCTTTTTCAAGGCTGGTAGCCACTTCATTAAGGATCACCCTCTTCTTTCTTAGTTCGTCGAAGTGGTCCTCAACAGCCTTTCTTTTTTGTTTCTGTGCCTTGCTCTCCTGTTTTTTCTTTTCATTTTCAAGGTGCAGGCGGTACTGAGACCTGGCGGAGGCAGCAGCTCCCAGGAGCTCTTTTGTCAGGGGAACTTTAAGAACACCTCCACAGACAGAGACGTAATCACATATGATTCTCTGAGCCACCACTGCATCCTCCTGCATGTTGTCAGTCTCTACCTCCTTATTTACAGAGAAGCCCCTTTCCACTGTTGCTTGGCCATGGGAGAGTAACAGTAGTTTCCTACAGAAAGTCCAGAGCTCGGGATAGGATTTGCACAGGTGTCCATGCAGGAAAACATCAAGGCTTGTTTGCATAGGTTGGAATGAAGAAAATGATTCAGCTTTTGCCTCCATTGTCAAAAATGTTTCAAACTGCTGGAGAATCACATCACCTGATAAAAAAAAGGACAAACACATACACAAAAACATGATTATGACAATATTCAAGGTCAAGAAGAAAATACACAATTCGACAAACCCATCACTATTGCAATGGGTGACTGAATAAACCTAATGTCTAGTCACATACAGTACATATTTTAATTTAACTTTAGCCTGGTTAAGTATAGTACCGGCAGAGACTCCTCCTGACAGCTGGCTGTCTTGCAGAAACTTTTGGACTAGGCGTTTCATTCTTTCCTTGGACATGTCAGGGTCAGAAAACATGTTTCTCGGGTCCAAGGATGCCATTTGTCTCACGATTGGGTACTTCAGTGGGCTCTTAATCTGCAGTTTTTGGATTATTTTAGTCATGCAGTCCATGCAGTCCTGTCTAAATTCCAACTGCCTGCGCTCACTTATGCTGCTGTTGGGACTACTCTGGATTTCCTAACAGGGGGAGTAGGAATAAAGACATTTCTTGATTAGACTACACTACCCAGGCCACCTCTTCATTACGGTCACAGATACACATTCTGCCTCCATGCAATATGAGTGGAGTTTCTCTCCACCCATATTGCACATGCATTATTTTTTTATTCTCAGATGATTTCTTTGATTTTGAAGCTAAAACTAAGGACAAATAACCTTTATTTGTGAATTTATATTTAATAGTTTTTCATATGTGTCACAGTAGGCCTAAATTTATGTTGTACCGTGTGTATGATTATGTATTTGTTATCATGTCAGGTGACACATGCACTAAATGGGCTTAGTTTAGAACCCATTAAGTTAAAGGTTTTGATCTTGTCAGGAATAATAGCCAATTGCTTGATCATTGTTACATGCCGTTCAGGTTGCATAACAAAACATATTTTTGTGTGCAATATCAAGAGTTTATGTGATGGATTAATCAAAGAAATCAACAAAACTATTTTCCAAAAATACCGGATAGTTGCCACCTGAAATATCACACTACAAAAACTCTTTCATTTAACACATACATTGATCCCTTAAAGTACACTCACACAGTATGGTCTTATTATTTACCTTAAGGACTGCTTCTGCCCCCAAGCCAATGTCCACATTCTTTAGCTGGATCCTTGCTGCCATGTCAGCTGTATCCAGTTTGACTAGCTGTGGTGGAGTGATGTTATGGAGGAGCTCTGATTTGATGAACCTCTTCAGCAGGCTCTGAGAAGATATACAATGCAATCAGAATCAGGTTTTATTGCCAAGCATGTGTGAGCATACAATTTGTCTCTGGTTCTTAACTACTCTCTAATGACAGTACAAAATATACATCTACACACATCTAAATCCACTGGAGGTGAATTCAAATAGAAACAATATACACTGTAATCTACGGCAGCTATTCATTACCTTGATGAGCACAGTCAAATCTTGACTGATGAATGGCAGCACAGGCTCATCTGTTTGGTACTTTGTCAGAAACGGGGTGAAGGTCCTGGAAAGTGCCATAATGAAATGGAACTTGGCCATGATAAGACGGTCATTCCTCGCCACAACAAGACAGTCATAGGATGATGTTCTAGGATTTGGAAGGTTTTTCTGGGTAACTGCATCCACGTACATTTCTATATGTGGCCATATTTCAATGGCTCTGTTCACCACTGGTAGATTTTCAATCCAGCGATGTCCACAGAATAGCAATGGAAAGACAGATGACTTTGTCAACGTGGTGAAGTCTTCTCTTCGGGCAGGGGTATTGTGGAATACTGTATGCAGTGCTTGAAGCACCTTATCTAGCTGCCAGACACTGAATCCACCTTTAAATGCATTGTGAAGTGTATGCAGCCCACAGCTACCCACTACTATCAGTTGTGAACCGCCAAATTCCTCTGCATGCTCCTGCTGGAGATGTTCAAAAAGCTTCCAGTTCACATTTGGGCCATCCATGGAGACTGAGATCATATTTCTCAGGTCAAGGTCCTGCACACACTCCTGGGAAATGGAAAAAAGGCATTAGGGACATGACAGTCTAGGTCACAGACTAGACTGAAGAAGCATTTACACCACTAGGCAAACTGTGTGACAAGCCTACAGCCACCTGTTATTAACGTGGGATAGCATATACCTAAATGCTAGGATGTAAACACAACCCTCTTCTAAATAGGTTATAACATACGTGCGATAGCTGGTAGGTGAGCTTTTTTTTAAATATCAAAAAAGATGCATTCCTCTCAAAATAAAGTTTAATATAATAACTATCAAGGGGAGCCCTATCATCATACAGCTCCCCCCTGACCGAACAATCTGCTTAACACAACACAGCAGCCAGACCACTGTTCTGCTGCTATGATGCTGGACAGGACAGTTTACGTATTTTCCATACTATAAGGCACTCCGGATTATAAGGCGCACCTTCAATGAATTGCCTATTTTATAAAGGTTTTCATATATAGGGCGCATAGAATAGAAGACGATGTAGTCAAACGTTTGACTGGGGTTGCGTTATGCATCTACAAGATGGAGCTGTGCTAAATGGAATGTCAACAAAACAGTCAGATAACGTCAAACTTTATTAGCATAAGCGTTCTGACAGCTCCGTTCACTCCCATGGTAACGTTGTTACCATGGGAGTGTGTTGTTACCACATTAATGTGCATATTAACAATACCAAATACCAACGTCTAAACTGCACATGAACACCGACTCAAGTTGGAATTTCCACTCGGAAAATTTTATGATACCCGAGCTGCCGAGATGAGATAAAACTTTTGACATTTCAACATGGCGGAGCAAAGAAAATATCCTGGATGCTAAGCTATGCATCATGTTAAAAGTCCTCTGCTGTTGTTAGTTGGTTAGTTTTTAGCCGACATAATGCTGTGGCTTACAGTTTAGATAACATCACATTTTAAACTGAGAGTCATTTTAATAAAACACTTATTTGGTTTTACCTCCTCAGAGCAGATGCTAGCTAGCAGTCAGCACCGGTGTTTACTTACTACGATAGCCGTAATGGTGCAAGCGGAGTGGCTTTGCATTTTACCAGTCGTACTGAAACATTTTATTATTATTAAATTATTTTCATTGGATTTTAATAAGGGCTGCACGGTGGCACAGTGGTTAGCGCTGTTGCCTTGCAGCAAGAAGGTCGTGGGTTCGTATCCCGGCCCAGGGTCTTTCTGCATGGAGTTTGCAGTACCAACCCCGTTTATCGTGGTTCTCCTCCACGCGGGTACGGCCGGCTTCCTCCCACAGTCCAAAAACATGCATAGAAAGGGTTATTTGATCACTCTATATTGTCCTAGGGAATGAATGTTGAGGTGTGAATGGTATTGTCTTGTCTCTCTGTGTTGCACTTCAACAGACTGGCGTCCTGTTTCAGGGATGTACCCTGGCCTAACGCCTGATAATAGCTGATGAGCTCCACTGCCACTCGTTACCCTGAATTGATAAAGCGGTTAAGAAGATGGATGGATGGATGGATGGATTTTAATACTGAAACATTTTGGCAGAGCGCTGTGTAGCCTACAAGTATAGATCAACCAATTAACCAACTGATCCATATATAAAGGCGCTCCGGATTATAAAGCACTGTCGTTTTTGGAGAAAATTAAAGGTTTTTAAGTGGGCCTTATAGTGCGGGAAATACAGTATTTATAATTTTTTTTAAATCCACAAAAAACAAAAAAACAATTGAACCAATGGAACGTAAGGACTTAAATAGGGCTAATTGCTTTTCTAAAATGCTTATATAGCCTACCTTTAATTGTTTCATTTAAGAAAGCTGCAACCGGAATTGTAGGCCTAATATTATTCATAACTAGCCTAGTTTGGCCAATACATATTTTCTAACCGAATGGTTAACAGAAAAAAAGCACTTACTTTGAAATGATGTAGTAGGTCCAGAGCAGTCGCATGTCCCAAAAATTGTGAACCGTAGAATCTCGACTGAACATGGTTGTTTTTCCAGAACCTTACGTGTAGGTCGAGTTGCTTGTTCTTCGTGGTATGGTTTAAGCTCTCATCAAACATCACGACAAATGGCCCGCTGGACTTGACTTCGGCTTTAAGTTCTTTTTTAAAATACGGGGCCAGACCGAATGCTGCCACGTATCGGCTTTTATCTTTCCCACAAGTAAATGACTGAGCAAGCACGGAGTCAGGAAACATTGCCTTAAAAATGTCATCAATTCCATCATTTGACCTGTACGACTGGTGGCTCGTCACAGTCCTCAGCACCCAGATTACTTCTACCCTCAGTGTCGGAGTAGAGCCAAATGTTGTTCGGATGTCTGACGATGTCTGTGGTTGTTCAGCAGGCTGTGGCCTCACACCCTTTTCTCCGTTAGCGGTGGCGGTGCAAAAGTAATTTATTTGAGGCTGATATTGGCGGGCTGTAGCAAAAGCTACGTGTTTCCCGCTCTGCATATGAGACTCTAGCGCTTTGATCCCCATTGTGCCCAATTTAAAACGTTTACAGCAAACCACACAGTAAGCCTCGCTGTCATCTTTGGGCACAGCTTTCAGCCACCACGAGAAACTGGAATTTTCGAGCCATTTGTCGCTAAATTTACATTTACCCATGTTTCCTTGCCTTGTCTCGAGACTACGCCGACTAAATCCAGATAATCTAGTGAAGTCCAGCGCTGGGGTCAGGGTTGCCAGATCTGACTGACAGGTTCCAGCCCAAACACGACGTAAAACCCGCCGAAATCATCAAAAGCCCAATTGGGTGGAAACCCGCTAAATCTGGCAACACTGAGGCGTTGTCAAGCAAGCGTGTGTCTAGCAACAGAACCGATTTAGAACGTGCGCAGGAGATTCTCCTCAAAACGATAAACTTTTCCTTTTCAAAGTGTAAAAAATTAATGATTAAGAAATTTCCTCTAAAATTAAGATAATAAAAATTAAGACCCTTGGATTTAGATTTAAGACAAATTAAGACATTTAAAGGCCTTATTTTAGGACAACGGAATTTAAGACTTTTTAAGACTTTTTAAGGATCCGCGGCCACCCTGGGGGGGTATTAAAATGCTAAATTGACTTTTTGAAGCTTAACATCCTGATACATGTTATTCCCTCATTATAGTCATGCTTTGACTTATCCGCTTTGACTACTGCTTCAACCTATGCCCTCCACTCCCCACAAAACTCCAGCAGAGTAGCAGCTGCTACGATTACCCTAGGCTAAGTGCTTGGACTTCATCTTTGGAAAAAACCCTAGGCGGAAAAAGATCAGTTATCTTTGCACAAATCATTTCACAGAGGACTGCTTTCTCAGCAAAAGCCTTTTTGATAGTGGATTAATAAGAAGATTGGCCTTTAAGGCAAGGCTACTCCAATGGAAGCTGCACAGGTAAGAATTGTGACTTGTGTCATTTTGTTAGCATTTATAACGCGAACACTAAACGTAGCTTCATAGTTGTGTGTTTTTATGGTTGCAATGCAGAATATAGCGTCATACTGATTAATATTTAGAAAAGGGTGCTAAGGAATTAAATATTACAAAGCCGACACAGCTTGTAAAAGCCTCTGAATTCTCTCTGGTTCTTCAAAATCCCCACTTTCAGGATTGGATATCAGATCATTTGCGTACGGTGTTATGATCTCCTGTGTTGCCATTGTTCACCAATGTAATAAAATCTAGTGTTTTGCCTAAATACTAAAATGCAACACACTCAAAACTTCTGTAAACAAAGTCCAAGTCCGATTCCACGCTCATGCTTTGATAATGCCCGGTATATGATGTTCCGTAGCATGAGTTTCACAAAGGGTAGGAGGGTCTTAGAGAGGCACAGGCCAATATGAAGAAGAGAAATACGGAAGTGAAGGCAAATTTCTTTAAGGTGAATTTTGATATATCCAGGATTTTCAGAGAGATTTAAAGGTAACAATTTTATTTGAGTGCGCTATAGAATTTTACTGTCTGCCTTGAAGAAGTATAATACCCCCTTTAAGACTGACATTATCCTCACGTGAACGGTGTGCATATTTGTGCCTCTGCGTATGCAGATAAATGTGACAACCAAGGATTTTGGGAGCCTGCGTGAAACCACATCTTTACAGGCACATCTCCAATCAACGTTTTATTGGCAGATTACTGAAAAAGGGAGTCTGACAAATGTACTCCTTGGTTGAGAGAGAAAAAAAAAATCTAATATTTTCCAATCAAGTCTTTCAACACAACTCTGAAACTGCTTTGGTAAAACTTTTAAATGGCATGTTTATCAACAGCAATACATCAAAAACAGCTGTATTGATAGAACTCAGAAGGCATTGGGTTGATGTTAGCCAACATGATCCGTCTTCTCAAAACTCTGAGTCGGTTGTGGCAGATGGACGCTAGTACAGAGACAGGTTCTGCTTGAGATTTCTTCCTTTTAAAGGAGAGTTTTTCCTCTCCACTGTCACTACATGCTTGCTTAGGAGGAGGGATTGCTGTGAACTCAACGCCGGTGAGTGCCTACTGTCACTACATGTTCAACCAGGAAGAAGAGAATTTTGCAAGTCAATAACTTTATGTAATCTGATTAGTTTCTTTAGAAAACTTTTAAACTAATTGTAATAATTAACTAAAGGATTAATTGGAATTTATATATGACTAAATTGAAATGACTTTTCTTGTCAAGCGCCTTGAGATGACCCGTGTTGTAAATTGGCCCTACATGAATGCATAGAATTGCCCACTTATATGGTGTGATATTTGTGCCACAAACTTGAGCGTGCAGTGAGACTGATCTGAGAGCACATATCTATGTGAACAAACAATAGCGCAACCTCCGTGCCATTCTGTCTCTGCTTGGTTTATCCGCTGTTGTATAACAGTGTGGCGGGCATACATATGTCATTTCCCCGAACAAAATCATTCTTGCCGTGTGTATTTTAAAAGACAACTACAGTTAAAGACCCGATGGAATTGTAAGCGAATACTCCAGAACGTCTTATCTGCAAAAATGCTTATGTAATGGAAAAAGTTTATTTCTCTCAGCTCCTTTAAGGAAATAGCAAATCCATTCAGTGTTTTTATTAAGAGAAACATATAATATATCCATTTATATTGCATAATTTACTGTAGATTCTGGGTCAAAGACCTAGATTAAAGTGACAGCAGCTCCTGAGCTATACTCCACTAGGGCCTGTAGTGAATTTGCCAACTTCTTCAGTGAAAAGATTCTAGAAATTAGAAGATCAATCTGTAAAGCAGCAACCAACCCACCATTTATTTATCATTCCCATTTACAAATAATGCAGATAAAATGTCTGATTTCAAAAAACTAAATCAATCACAAATGGATGAAATTATTAAGCAACTGAAATCCTCCTCTTGCTGTCTCGAAATCTTACCCAAAGCTTTTTAAAGAAAGTTCTCCCTGTCAATAAGTCGGATCTGATGCAAATAATTAACACATCCCTCCAGTCAGGTGTCTTCAAAACAGCAGTTATCAAACCCCTATTAAAGAAAAACAACCTAGATAATACCTTGATGCAGAATTATAGGCCAATCTCTAATCTCCCATTCATCAGTAAGATTATTGAAAAAGCTGTATCTCAACAGTTGAACACATTCCTGACAACGAATGACTCCTTAGATGATTTTCAATCTGGTTCAAACAGCTTCAGCTAATACAACGAAAAACTACTTATCAGGCTCGTAATCTAGGTGTAATAATGGATTCAGACCTGAACCTCCAGGGTCACATAAAGGCAATAACAAGGTCAGACTTCTATCACCTGAGGAACATATCTAGGATTAAAGGACTGATGTCACAGAAGGACCTTGAAAAACTGATCCATGCATTTATCTTTAGTCGGATTGATTACTGCAACAGCGTCCTCACAGGTCTAACTAAAAAATCAATCAGACAGCTGCAGCTGATCAGAACGCTGCTGCTCGTGTTCTCACTAGAACCAGGAAAGTAGAACACAACACCCCAGTTCTTAAGTCCTTACACTGGTTCCCTGTAGCTCAGAGAATAGACTTTAAAATACTCCTACTTGTTTATAAATCATTGAACGGTTTAGGTCCTCCAACTCTAACTTACTAAATATTTCTAGAATCAGAAATAAACAGGGACAGGCAGCTTTCAGCTTCTATGCTCCACAAATGCGGAATAAACTTCCAGATGAATGCAGAAACGCTGAATCGCTAGGCTCATTTAAATCAGACATAAAAACTCTACTATTCAGAGCTGCATTTGAATCTTAAATTGCGCTTTCTGATCACTTTTTGTTCTGTTTACCCGATTGTGTTTTATCTGTTTTAATCTGTTTTAATTACATAAATTTGTTCCTTAAATTATTTTTTGTTGTTGTGGTTTAATTTATATTATTACTTTATTTCTTTTTTAAGTGATTGTGTATTAATTACATACATTTGTTCCTTACATTATCTTTTCTTACTGATTGATTACTGTTAAACTTATATGTTTTGTTTGTAATCATGTGGTTTCATTATTACTGAATCATGTAAAGCACCTTGAATTGCCTTGTATTGAAAGTGTGCTATACAAATAAAATTGCCTTGGCTTGCCTAAAATATAGTCGTCATCTGACTTGTTTTTTTCCATCTATGAACTATTGTTGAATAAGTATACAAGAAGACTATTACAAATATCAGAAATTATGAAAATAGCTAAAAGCGTATTTTAAAAGTCCCTAGATTAAGACTTTCAATCTGCTTTTAAATTCAGAAACAGAGTAGCGCACAACCACAGAGCAGGTGTTATTGTTTGTTCACATGCATAAGTGCACATACATAAGTCTTACTGCACGCTCAAGTTGGTGGCACAATTACACCATATGCCTATATGTTCCTACTATCTCAGACTATGGAATATTACAACATCTGCTACAACACATGCTGATGACACAACTTGTTTTTCTACATGAAAATTATGGGAGTTCCTTACTGGGTGAGCGTCCCAAAATTATCAGTGAGCACAGGGTTCAAACTCATTGAAGCTCAAAGTCAAAGCAAAAAAACAAAAAAAAGTTGTTCGGTTATGAATTTAAGAAAGAACTGATATCAGCCCCATGAAGTCTAATAATAATTTAGCCTAAAACAATACAATAATGTGACAAGTTAGGCATTGAGAAACAGATGTGTTTAGAAAAAAACCCAATATAGAACATGATGGATTATCAGCAGAATAAAGTAGCTTTTCACCTATGTTGAAGAAAGATCTGGAAACAACTGTTTTACATTAACGGAATTATGTACAGATTGACGTACCTGATGCGGGTTCCAGTCACTGTCAAAGATGACGACCGTGTCCGCAGCCTGCAGGTTAAGGCCAAGGCCACCGGCTCTGGTACTGAGGAGGAAGATGAAGTACTGAGATCCTTCCTCATTGAATTTCTTCAGGAGTGCAGCTCAATCCTCGGACTTGGTTGTTCCTGAAAATAATAGTATTTTTATTGCTAGATCTACTTTATGTAAGCTCAAGCATATAATAATGGAACAGGTCAGGAAACAAAAATAAATCAATAAATAATAATTATAATAAAAATAATTTGACTCAGTTACAGGAATGATTTTAGCATGTAAACCTAAACACCCGAATTATAGATTTTATTTAGATACCAATCTATTTTTGTTAGGGTCCTGAGCCCTTGGAGAGGGCAGAACAGGCTGTGGAAATCATAGCCATTTCGCCTGCTCAGGCAGCAGGGAATGCAATTGTTTTTTTACAGATTTTTTATTTGGTATCATTATTAATCTCTGCCAAAAGGCATTGGTTAGCAGAACAAAAAAAGGCAGGAAAAAATCTGATCAGGCTGACTGTTAAGAAAAACAATACTGCCCTAGAGTCAGACCCATGAACATATAGGGGGCGCTATTGCTAAGGAGAGTGGGTTTCAGAGTAAACTCCTAAATCATAAGTGCCACTTTTAAATACTTTATATCTTAATCCTAGGATTGTTCTGCATCCACGCCGCATTGGCCACACCCACATCTGCCTAGGGCTGGGCGGTATGGCAAAATTTTCATATCACTTAAAAAAAAAGAACAAATGAGTTTTAGGGCATTTGACTAGGATCTATCAAAGCGAAGCACACAATGCTGAGGAAGTAATTACAAAAAGAGGAGTCACGTCTGTAGTTTACAAGTTTATCGGCTTTAAAAAAGGTTAGATGAGAACTGAACAGCATATCTTTTACATGCGCTATTGCGAGTAACCAGTAGGGGGGAGTGTTGCTATTTGACAGTCTGTAGGTACATGCGGTCAACGGCTGCAAAACCAAGAGGAAAGAAATCCAAAAAAAGCGGTAAATATGTTTCACATACCATCTACGATACTTCTGTTGTCTTTTTTTTTCTGTTATCTGAATATTAACCAGCTAATAATCACCTACGGTCGCCATGTTTATTTTAGTTCTTCTTTGGCACTATCCGGTCTGAGTCTGTACTCTGCCCCCTAGCGGGATAAATCAGTACTACATGCAAAGCCAGTACAAGATGTAATTTGATGCTTGCGTCAACGTGAGGTTAAAAACCAAGTTTACTTTCAGCATTAGAACATCAAGAATGTCTAATATAATCAATCATTTTAATTATTTTCATATCATTCAACTGTGTCTGGAAAAAACATGATGCATTCCGTATGAAAGTAAGATGGGCTATTTAAAGCACATTTTTATACTATTTATTCTTTTAAGGCAATGTGGATATCAACGGTCTTGTATGGATTTTTTTTAAAAATACCGTGATATGAAAATTTTGCCATAGTACCCAGCCCTATATGACATTATGAAACACTGATGCTACTCCACATCTAGAACTGGCAAAAAAGGAAATAATATCTTTGAAATGCTAAAATAGTTTTCAGTGAAAAACTTAAAAATATCTACATGAGAAATGGTTCAAGAGTTCCTATTGTAGACATGGATATCTGAGAATATTTTTGAGATTTTCGCATACAATAATGATTTTATATGATTTATATGCTTTTGGTTTGCACTTTAGTCCTCCCAAAAACAAGGAAAGTAGAGCACATCACCCTAGTTCTAAAGACCTTACACTGGCTCCCTGTATGTCAGCGAATAGGCTTTATGGAATTTACAAATAATTGAATGATTTAGCACCAAAGTATGCTGAAGACCTGTTGTCGCTATATCAAGCCCCGATAAAACTCAAGTCCTCCAATTCCAGCCTGAAATCCCTAGAGTTAAAACCAAGCATGGGAGAAGCAGCTTTCAGTTCACACACACACACACACACACACCTACACACACACACACATCTACACACACACGTACACACACACACACACATCTACACACACACACGCACACACACATCTACACACCCACACACACACACACACACACACACGCACAAACACACACACAGTAGAATTCATGTCCCTTTTATGTTCAATCATTCTATGTGACATCACTGGGTGACATCAGTTGATCACTATGAAATCACTGCATTCCCAAAACTTTGCAAAGTGACATTTTAAGCAGCAGAAGAGTGGAATTACTTCACATGCAAAGCTTAGCATTCACAGCGAATTAAACATTGTTTAAAAAGCTAGATAAGTTACTAACATGGCAGAAGGCGGTCAATCTCCTCCTAGGTCTATGGACATTGACAAAAACCGTGTTTTGGAGGAAACAGCATCCCTTAACAGCATGGATTTCAAACCTGAGAAAGAAAAGAAGCCTAAAAACACTGTGGAAAGCTTTTCCAAAAAGATAAAGTACTTCAGTAAGAAGAACAAAAAAAGAGCCCTAACAAGCAGAAAAGGAGAAGCTTGAAGATGAGAATGAGGCTCTCCAAAGTAAGGTTAGTTCAATCAATACAGCACATGAGAATATTCACTTAAAAAACCAGGAGCTGATGACTGCAGTCCAGAATTTGTAGAAGGAGATGGTCTTAAAGACACAAGAAAATCAGCAGCTCTATGAAAAAGTGGAAAAACTAGAAGAATCCTTGAGGGAAGAGCGCAAAGCACACAAAAGAAATCTCAAGAACTGGAAAATGTTTTGAAGCAATTGAAATGTCTGGAAAGGAAGTATGACAGCGCTATCAGTGAGAACAAGCAGGATATCCAAAAACTACAGGATAAACTTAACAAGCTCTCTCAGAACGGGGAAGCAGTTGAAAAATAATACAAGCTTTATTTCAAGAGAGAAAGAAGTATAACAGTGCTCTCAGAGACTTAGAAATTAAGACTGATGTGTTAAGCGCTCAAATGGAGTCGCTCCTTAAAAAAGTCTCTGAAAATAACACAACTGGAGCAAAAAGATGCACGACTTAAACTCCAAGCCCAGGATACCGAAAAACTACAGGATAAACTTAACAAGCTCTCTCAGAACGAGGAAAAAGTGCAAATTCTGAAACAAGCTTTGAATCAAGAGAAACAGAAGTATGACACTGCTCTCAGAGACTTGGACATTAAGACAGATGATTATAGGGCTCAAATGGAGTTCCTTCTTAAAAAAGTCACGGAAAACAACAAACAACTGGAGCAAAAAGATGCACTACTTAAACTCCAAGCTCTCACAGACTTAGATATTAAGACTGATGCACTAGCCCAGGATATGCAAAAACTACAAGAGAAAGTTGGTGAGCTTCAACTCACCAAAAATTTGACTGATGATGAAGAAATTGTAATCGCTACTGATTTGGGTGAATGTAGTGCACATCTGGAACTGAATGCGCACGCACTAAGATCTCCAAAGGACACCCAGACTGGGCCCCTGGAACCAACACCAGTACTATCAGGACTCAGAGAAGTTTTTCTGAAATTTTGGAAAACTGGAACTATCAGACACTGGGTTCCAACGTGGATTTTCTGAATTCCCTACAGGACAATCCCAGGTTTCCATTTAATACAACAACCAGATTTCAATCCAAGCATTGGACATAGATGGGCATTTTTTACTTTTTCGTTTTCAGCTCTCCTATTTATTTTAATTTTTTTACAGAAACAGGCGAGGTTGAATCTAATAAAATTTATCTGTATACAACATCAATGCTCTCCTTGGTTTTCTTCGGGTACTACGGCTGTGTACGTGCATGGCTGTGTTTCCTGTGTGTCTCTGTGTTGCCCTGTAATGGACTGGAGACCTGTCCAGAGTGTACCCCGCCTCTAGTCTGATGACCGCTGCACATAGGCACCAAATAAATAGTTTAACACATTTATGATGTTTATTTTTTTATTCTTGTCTCTATATAAAGAAAACAGTTGGCGAAATGTAGCTCAGGGTGATTAGCCAGGGTGTTTATGAGTATCAATGTCCTGGTGATGCATTCACTCAGCAACAGCATCACTGACGTGGGTAAATGAAGTTAGGCACAGAACATAATCTTTATGTATGCCAGTCCAACCTGAAACCTAACGGTGCCAACGTACAGTTTGACGGGCAATACAAGAGACGTCTGTGCGGATTTATATTTTATTTATATTGTTTTCTTAGGATGCCTTTCCTTTATCACATAGTTCAAAATGTACTTTTTAAATTTCATTTGGTTTCAAACATATGTTCCTTTGTATAACACCCTGTTGTTTTAAGATGCTAATGAAGTTTGACTTAATAAAAGGAGACTGCAGGGGGATGAGCCTTTGGGAAGTACACCAGTGCATGGGAGTAAAAACACAAAAACAGTAGCATCAAAAAGATATATACCACACCCCAGGTGGGTAAATGAAGTTAGGCACAGAACATAATCTTTATGTATGCCAGTCAAACCTGAAACCTAACGGTGCCAACGTACGGTTTGACGGGCACTACAAGAGACGTCTGTGCGGATTTATAAGTCACAAAACACATCCTTAGATTAGGAAAGCCATAAAACGGCTCACCCCTCCTTGGGCTACCACCTTACCGCGGTGGAGGGGTTTGAGTGTCCCAATGATCCTAGGAGCTATGTTGTCTGGAGCTTTATGCCCCTGGTAGGGTCACCCATGGCAAACTGGTCCTAGGTGAGGGATCAGACAAAGCGCAGCCCAACGTACGGTTGGACGGGCACTACAGGAGACGTCTGTGCGGATTTATAAGTCAAAAAACACATCCTTAGATTAGGAAAGCCATAAAACGGCTCAATCCAGTAGAACAAAAGAGACGCTCAGAGTAAAAAACCTATACGATCCAGTTTTAGCAGAAATTGATTACAATTAAAAATCTCAAATAAATGACCAAAATAATTATTTAATTAATTAAAGAATCAATTACTAACTTTAACTCATCGACAGACTAATTTAATAGTTCTTGCTTTTTCATTCCTCCTAGAAGTATTTTGGTATTCTAACATCATACTTTACCAGACTAATTAATAGAATCCATTAAAAGTTATATAAACACAATGTAAAGATGGGAAACCATGTTTCTCACACGGTGTCCTCATCCTAAAAAAAAAACATATTTCAGTGGGGAAATGTTAGGGAAAAATAATAATGTTGTATTATTGTTTTCTTAGGATGTTTTACCTTTATCACATAGTTCAAAATGTACTTTTTAAATTTCATTTTTGTTTCAAACATATGTTGCTTTGTATGACACCCTGTTGTTTTAAGATACTAATGAAGTTTGACTGAATAAAAGGAGACTGCAGGGGGATGAGCCTTTGGGAAGTACACCGGTGCATGGGAGTAAAAACACAAAACAGCAGAATAAAAAATATATATATACCGCACCCCAGTGGGTAAATGAAGTTAGGCACAGAACATAATCTTTATGTATGCCAGTCCAACCTGAAACCTAACGGTGCCAACGTACGGTTGGACGGGCACTACAAGAGACGTCTGTGCGGATTTATAAGTCCACAAAACACATCCCTTAGATTAGGAAAGCCCTAAAAGTCTCAATCCAGTTGCACAAAGAGACACTCAGAGCTAAGAGTAAAAAACCTATACGATCCATTTTTAGCAGAAATTATTACAAATAAAAATCTCAAATAAATAACCAAAAAATTTATTTAATTAATTAAAGAATCAATGACTAACTTTTACTCATCCGACAGACTAATTTGAATAGTTCTTGGTTTTTCAATTCCTCCTAGAAGTATGTTGGTGATTCATAACATCAGACTTTACCAACCTAATAAATAGAATCCATATAAAAGTTATAAATAAACACAGTATGTAAAGATGGGAAACCAGTTTCTCACACGTGTCCTCATCCTAAAAAAAAAACAGTATTTTCATGTGGGGAAATTTTAGTAGGTAGAATAATAATGTTGTATTATTGTTTTCTTAGGATGTCTTTCCTTTATCACATAGTTCAAAATGTACTTTTTAAATGTCATTTGGTTTCAAACATATGTTCCTTTGAATGACAACCTGTTCTTTTAAGATGCTAATGAAGTTTGACTGAATAAAAGGAGACTGCAAGGTGATGAGCCTTTGGGAAGTACACCAGTGCATGGGAGTAAAAACACAAAAACAGTAGCATCAAAATGATATATATCACACCCCAGTGGGTAAATTAAGTTAGGCACAGAACATAATCTTTATGTATGCCAGTCCAACCTGAAACCTAACGGTGCCAACGTACGGTTTGACGGGCACTACAAGAGACGTCTGTGCGGATTTATAAGTCACAAAACACATCCTTAGATTAGGAAAGCCATAAAACGGTTCACCCCTCCTTGGGCTACCACCTTACCGCGGTGGAGGGGTTTGAGTGTCCCAATGATCCTAGGAGCTATGTTGTCTGGGGCTTTATGCCCCTGGTAGGGTCACCCATGGCAAACTGGTCCTAGGTGAGGGATCAGACAAAGCGCAGCCCAACGTACGGTTTGACGGGCACTACAGGAGACGTCTGTGCAGATTTATAAGTCAAAAAACACATCCTTAGATTAGTTAAGCCATAAAACGGCTCAATCCAGTTGAACAAACAGAGAAAGAGACAGGTAAAAAACCTATACGATCAGTTTCGCCCAGAAATTGATTACAATTAAAAAATCTCAAATAAATTGACCAAAATATTTATTATAATTAATTAAAGATTCAATTACTAACTTTAACTTCATCGACAGACTATTTAAATTCAATAGGTTCTTGCTTTTTTCCATTATCCGTCCTAGAAGTATATTTTTGGTATTCTAACATCATACTTTACCAGACTAATTAAATAGAATCCATTAAAAGTTATATTAAAACAAAATGTAAGATGGGAAACCATGTTTATCCACACGGTAGTCCTCATCCTAAAAAAAAACATATTTCATGGGGAAATGTTAGGGGAAACAATAATGTTTGTATATTGTTTTCTTAGGATGTTTTTCCCTTTATCCCATAGATCAAGTTGCTTTGTTAAATTCATTTGGTTTTCAATTTATATGTTCCTTTGTATGACACCCTGTTTCACCCTGTTGTTTTAAGATACTAATGAAGTTTGACTGAATAAAAGGAGACTGCAGGGGGATGAGCCTTTGGGAAGTACACCAGTGCATGGGAGTAAAAACACAAAACAGTAGCATCAAAAAGATATATACCACACCCCAGGTGGGTAAATGAAGTTAGGCACAGAACATAATCCTATGTAATGCCAGTCCAACCTGAAACCTAACGTGTGCCAACGTAACGGTTGGACGGGCACTACAAGAGACGTCTGTGCGGATTTATAAGTCACAAAACACATCCTTAGATTAGGAAAGCCATAAAACGGCTCAATCCAGTTGCACAAAAGAGACGCTAAGAGTAAAAAACCTATACGATCCAGTTTTAGCAGAAATTGATTACAATTAAAAATCTCAAATAAATAACCAAAAAATTTATTTAATTAATTAAAGAATCAATGACTAACTTTTACTCATCGACAGACTAATTTAATAGTTCTTGGTTTTTCATTCCTCCTAGAAGTATTTTGGTATTCTAACATCAGACTTTACCAGACTAATTAATAGAATCCATTAAAAGTTATATAAACACAATGTAAAGATGGGAAACCATGTTTCTCACACGGTGTCCTCATCCTAAAAAAAAACATATTTCAGTGGGGAAATGTTAGGGAAAAATAATAATGTTGTATTATTGTTTTCTTAGGATGTTTTTCCTTTATCACATAGTTCAAAATGTACTTTTTAAATTTCATTTGGTTTCAAACATATGTTGCTTTGTATGACACCCTGTTGTTTTAAGATACTAATGAAGTTTGACTGAATAAAAGGAGACTGCAGGGGGATGAGCCTTTGGGAAGTACACCAATGTTTGGGAGTAAAAACACAAAACAGCAGAATCAAAAAGATATACCGCACCCCAGGTGGATTCATGAAGGTAGGCACAGAACATAAAGATTATGTATGCCAGTCCAACCTGAAACCTAACGGTGTAAACGTACGGGTTGACGGGGGCACTAATAGAGACTTCTGTTGCGTGATTTATATGTCACAATACACATCCTTTGGATAGGAATCCATAAACGCTCACCCCTCCTTGGGGCTATACCACCTTACCGCGGTGGATGGGTTTGTGAGTGGTCCCAATGAAACCTAGGAGCTATGTTGTACTGGGGCTTTATGCCCCTGGGTAGGTGTTCACCCATGGCAATCTGGTTTTTTACCCCCTATGTTGAGGGGATCAGAAAAAGCGCAGGCCAACGTACGGTTGGACGGGCACTACAAGAGACGTCTGTGCAGATTTATAAGTCACAAAACACATCCTTAGATTAGGAAAGCCGTAAAACGGCTCAATCCAGTTGCACAAAAGAGACGCTAAGAGTAAAAAACCTATACGATCCAGTTTTAGAAGAAATTGATTACAATTAAAAATCTCAAATAAATAACCAAAAAATTAATTTAATTAATTAAAGAATCAATGACTAACTTTAACTCATCGACAGACTAATTTAATCGTTCTTGCTTTTTCATTCCTCCTAGAAGTATTTTGGTATTCTAACATCAGACTTTACCAGACTAATTAATAGAATCCATTAAAAGTTATATAAACAAAACACAAAGATGGGAAACTATGTTTCTCACACGGTGTCCTCCTCCTTAAAAACCATATTTCAGGGGGGAAATGTTAGGGAAAAATAATAATGTTGTATTATTGTTTTCTTAGGATGTCTTTCCTTTATCACATAGTTCAAAATGTACTTTTTAAAATTCATTTGCTTTCAAACATATGTTCCTTTGTATGACACCCTGATTTTTTAAGATACTAATGAAGTTTGACTGAATAAAAGGAGACTGCAGGGGGATGAGCCGTTGGGAAGTACACCAGTGCATGGGAGTAAAAACACAAAACAGTAGCATCAAAAAGATATATACCACACCCCAGGTGGGTAAATGAAGTTAGGCACAGAACATAATCTTTATGTATGCCAGTCCAACCTGAAACCTAACGGTGCCAACGTACGGTTGGACGGGCACTACAAGAGACGTCTGTGCGGATTTATAAGTCACAAAACACATCCTTAGATTAGGAAAGCCGTAAAACGGCTCAATCCAGTTGCACAAAAGAGACGCTAAGAGTAAAAAACCTATACGATCCAGTTTTAGAAGAAATTGATTACAATTAAAAATCTCAAATAAATAACCAAAAAATTAATTTAATTAATTAAAGAATCAATGACTAACTTTAACTCATCGACAGACTAATTTAATCGTTCTTGCTTTTTCATTCCTCCTAGAAGTATTTTGGTATTCTAACATCAGACTTTACCAGACTAATTAATAGAATCCATTAAAAGTTATATAAACAAAACACAAAGATGGGAAACTATGTTTCTCACACGGTGTCCTCCTCCTTAAAAACCATATTTCAGGGGGGAAATGTTAGGGAAAAATAATAATGTTGTATTATTGTTTTCTTAGGATGTCTTTCCTTTATCACATAGTTCAAAATGTACTATTTTAAATTTCATTTGTTTTCGAAACATATTTAGCTCTTGTATAACACCCTGTGTTTTAAGATACGAAGATTGAAGTTTGACTTAATAAAATGACACATTGCATTGGGATGAGCCTTTGGGAAAATACACCATTGCATGGGAGGTAAAAACGAAAAAACAGTAGCATCAAAAAGATATATACCACAGCCCCAGGAGTGGGTAATGAAGTTAGGCACACACATAATCTTTATGGTATTCCATTGCCAACCTGAAACCTAAACGGTGCCAAACGTACGGTTGTCGGGCACTACAAGAGACGTCAGTGCGGATTTATAAGTCCACAAGAACACATCCATAGATTAGAAAGCCATACAACGGCTCACCCCTCCTTGGGCCTACCACCTTACGCTGTGGAGGGGTTTGAGTGTCCCAATGATCCCTAGGAAGCTATGTTTGTCTGGGGCTTTATGCCGCTGTGGTAGGGGTCACCCATGCAAACTGAGGTCCCTAGGTGATGAGGGATCAGACAAAGCGCAGCCCAACGTACGGTTTGACGGGCACTACAGGAGACGTCTGTGCAGATTTATAAGTCAAAAAACACATCCTTAGATTAGGAAAGCCATAAAACGGCTCAATCCAGTTGAACAAAAGAGACGCTCAGAGTAAAAAACCTATACGATCCAGTTTTAGCAGAAATTGATTACAATTAAAAATCTCAAATAAATGACCAAAATATTTATTTAATTAATTAAAGATTCAATTACTAACTTTAACTCATCGACAGACTAATTTTAATAGTTCTTTGCTTTTTCATTCCTCTGTGTTGGCTCTGTGATTCTTGCATCCATCAAACTTTACCAGACTAATTAATAAATCCAATTAAAAGTAATATAAACTCAATGTAAAGATGGGAAAAACCATGTTTTCTCGACACGGTGTCCCTCATCCTAAAAAAAAAACCCATATTTCAGTGGGGAAATGTTAGGGAAAAATAATAATGTTGTATTATTGTTTTCTTAGGATGTTTTTCCTTTATCACATAGTTCAAAATGTACTTTTTAAATTTCATTTGGTTTCAAACATATGTTGCTTTGTATGACACCCTGTTGTTTTAAGATACTAATGAAGTTTGACTGAATAAAAGGAGACTGCAGGGGGATGAGCCTTTGGGAAGTACACCAGTGCATGGGAGTAAAAACACAAAACAGTAGCATCAAAAAGATATATACCACACCCCAGGTGGGTAAATGAAGTTAGGCACAGCACATAATCTTTATGTATGCCAGTCCAACCTGAAACCTAACGGTGCCAACGTACGGTTGGACGGGCACTACAAGAGACGTCTGTGCGGATTTATAAGTCACAAAACACATCCTTAGATTAGGAAAGCCATAAAACGGCTCACCCCTCCTTGGGCTACCACCTTACCGTGGTGGAGGGGTTTGAGTGTCCCAATGATCCTAGGAGCGGCTTATGTTGTCTGGGGCTTTATGCCCCTGGTAGGGTCACCCATGGCAAACTGGTCCTAGGTGAGGGATCAGACAAAGCGCAGCCCAACGTACGGTTTGACGGGCACTACAGGAGACGTCTGTGCGGATTTATAAGTCACAAAACACATCCTTAGATTAGGAAAGCCATAAAACGGCTCAATCCAGTTACACAAAAGAGACTCTAAGAGTAAAAAACCTATACGATCCAGTTTTAGCAGAAATTGATTACAATTAAAAATCTCAAATAAATAACCAAAAAATGTATTTAATTAATTAAAGAATCAATGACTAACTTTAACTCATCGACAGACTAATTTAATAGTTCTTAGTTTTTCATTCCTCCTAGAATTATTTTGGTATTCTAACATCAGACTTTACCAGACTAATTAATAGAATCCATTAAAATTTATATAAACACAATGTAAAGATGGGAAACCATGTTTCTCACACGGTGTCCTCATCCTAAAAAAAAAACATATTTCAGTGGGGAAATGTTAGGGAAAAATAATAATGTTGTATTATTGTTTTCTTAGGATGTTTTTCCTTTATCACATAGTTCAAAATGTACTTTTTAAATTTCATTTGGTTTCAAACATATGTTGCTTTGTATGACACCCTGTTGTTTTTAAGATACTAATGAAGTTTGTACGAATAAAAGGAGACTGCAGGGGTATGAGCCTTTGAGACCAGAACACCAGTGCATGGGGTAGAAAACATCAAAACAGTAGCACAAAAAAGATATATAACCACACCCCAGGTGGGTAAATGAAGTTAGGACAGAAAACATAATCTTTATGTATGGCCAGTCCCAACCTGAAAAACCTACGTGCCAACGTACTGGTTGGACGGGCTACTACAAGATACGTCTGGCGGATTTATAAGTCACAAAACACATCCCTTAGATTAGAAAGCCATAAAACGGCATCACCCTCCTTGGGCTACCACCTTACCGCGGTGGAGGGGTTTGAGTGTCCCAATGATCCTAGGAGCTATGTTGTCTGGGGCTTTATGCCCCTGGTAGGGTCACCCATGGCAATCTGGTCCTAGGTGAGGGATCAGAAAAAGCGCAGCCCACATACGGTTTGACGGGCACTACAAGAGACGTCTGTGCAGATTTATAAGTCAAAAAACACATCCTTAGATTAGGAAAGCCATAAAACGGCTCAATCCAGTTG